>OZ034973.1:36119616-36304616 GCA_964030785.1 Siderastrea siderea | reverse complement strand
ATGCTCCCGTTCCCTTGTTCCCTAAAACCCCTGGGAGGGGCTCTCTAATGACACAAGCCCAGTGACTAGTAGTTCTTAATTTCTACTAGTCCAAAGCCAGTTTTACTAGTCCCGGACTAGTGGACTACCGCTAAGGTCGAGCACTGCAAAGAAGCAATTTAGCAAGTATATATATATATATATATATATATATATATATATATATATATATATATATATAAAAATAAAGGGATAATTTTGCTGATCCCCAGTCACTAGACAAACATGTTTCTATCAGTGGAAGAACAAATATCATACTTGAAGAATTTAATCTGAAAAAAAAATTGCTGAAGCTCGTACTTTGCCTAAATCTGGTTATAGTTGACTTGTTTTTTCTTTCAGGAATCACTTAACATTTTCCTGTTCAAGCTCCAAGGACGTTTTTTATAATTGCCTCTTCAAAAATTAAAAATCAGATTGTCAGTGAGGTTCAGTCTTTTGCTTTCAACCCCTTAAGAGAACTCCAGGTTTTAACCTCCGGGTGTTTCTCCAGCTAGTCTTCCTATTGGGCTCTGACCACGTTTTCCCACCAATGTGTGACTCCATTTGCTAGGCGCCCCGAATGAATGAAGGCTTGGACTTTCAGGAATCACTTAACATTTTCCTGTTCAAGCTCCATGGAAGTTTTGTACAATTGCCCCTTAAAACTAAAAATCAGATTGTCAGGGAGGTTAAGTCTTTTACTTTCGACCCCTTAAGAGAAATGCAGGTTTTAGCCTCTGGGTGTTTCTCCAGCTGGTCTTCCCTTTGGGCTCTGACAATGTTTTCCTGCCAATTGTATGACTACCTTTGCTGGGTGCTGCTGTTGAACGAAGGCATGGACTCTCTATGACTCGTTCAGGCTGTGATATTTGATTGAAATGTGCAAGTTGTTGTCCAGTGTTCTGGTTGCTAGACTAGAGCGCTGAATGGTCTTAGTGCAATTCAGGGAGCTGAAACCTTGCTCACAAGCTGCAGTAGACAAAGGCCAGGTGAACACAATTTCAGCAATTAAAAGAAGGTTGTCAGGTCACGTTTAGAAAACAGGACAAAGTAGATGTCAGGTGTGGTCTTGCGCTTCGTATTAAGACTGACAAGGCTCTTAACTCCTTGCCACTCACTGTGGACCAGCACTGAAAGAATCACCCTCGCTGCTTGAAGAAATTGTGCGAGCGGTGAACTCGCAGCCTGCTGAGCTGATGTTGTTGCCGATGTGTGTTTTGACAGTAACACAGGATTCAAAATAGCAGCCGGCTGCCGGCGAGAGCCGACACTTTGGCCACCCTTGCCAGCGATTTTTCACTTAAGAAATAGAAAAAAATGATATCCCATCCCTTGATCGGCAAAATCAACATCCCTAGAACGTCATAGTAAACGTTTCATATCAGAAAGTAATGCAGCCGTGAAACACTTACACACATACCAAAAGTGAATTGGATGACGCTTTAAAAGATTTCTAAATAAAAAGCAACAGCAAATTACAGAACGTTAACAATTATTATCTCCATTTTTGTAAATCAAGTCTTTGTTCTAGCGACTATCTCTATTTGCGGCACCCTTTTTTTTCCGATGTGGTTTCATACATGATCAACAACGCGACTTTTGAGGAAATAGGCCAGACAAGGGGTAGCAGTGCCGCAGCAATTCAGTTCTCTTTTAGGAACCGGGCAAATTTTCATTCACGATTTCTTTGTTACCAATGCGTCTTCGATCCTGTTTCGTGTGCTTTCGCCTTCTCGTCCAATTAAATTTGCTGGAGACCAAAGGAAATATACCGTCGCGCTGAAAATCAGTGTCACTGTTGCAGCATTTATCATTTTCAAAGGCCTGATCTAATTTGTCAAACGCCAGCAAGCGACCCTGCCAGTCTGCCGTTGACGAGATTTCCATTCTCAAGAGAAAAATCGAGCAGTCAGAAATGTCAATAGTTAAACTTCAGGCCCACACAGAAAAATTCACATACCCAAGAGACTTGCGCTATGTTGCAAAAGCAAACATCACTCCTGACGAGGAGTTTAAGACAGAAATACACTCCATAAAGAGAGAGGCCGAGCAAAAATTCATAGGCGCACTGACCAAGTTTCATTATCGCCGCGTTGAACGCAACAGTGATAAGTTGGGAAGAGCGAAATCTGATAAATGTAGGTCAAAGAGAGACACTGATCGGGCTTAGCATTACACCACATGCTCAGTCAAACAGTACAAATGTTCTACACTCTTCTTCCACTTGAGTGGAAAAGATACACCGATGACTTATTGTCGCTGTGGAATGTTGACAAAATGAGAGATAAAAGAGTTTATTGTGCCAGCAAACAGTCACCACCCGACCCAATTAAATTTACGGTTGAAATCTCAGACAAAGAAATAAACTCAGTTCCTGGATACCACTCTTTTCAAAGGTGAAAGATTTAACAAGCAAGCAATTCTTAATATCCGCACACATTTTAAGCCCACAGAAACTTTCTAATACACTCACTTCTCTTCCTGCCACCCACCAGGGGTTAGAAAAGGGTTTATCAGAGGTGAAGCCCTACGTCTTCTTAGAAAACTCTTGAGCGAAATCTTTCGTTGAGACTATCACCCAATTCAAAACACACCTCCGTGCGAGAGACTACCCCAACCGTCTAGTAGAAAGAATAAAGAATAACGTCTGAAGTCAAATGAAAGGAAGTCGGCAATTCAACAAAGAGAGACAGTGCGGAAAAAATTCGCTGTTTCGTAACAACATACCACCCAGCTCTGCCTAATTTTAAGAACATCCTTATGAGCAAATGGCACTTAATTAAAAATCAACCATTGCTAAAGCGGCCTTCACACGTCAAACTAATGTCAGCCAAATCGTGTTGGCAAACTCAAATTGGTGTGTGTGAACGACACAACAACATGTTGGCAAACTGTTGGCGACAAATAGCACTTGTCTCTATTCTCGCCAACTTTTTGCCAACAGTTTGCCAACATGTTGTTGTGTTATTCACATACACCAATTTGAGTTTGCCAACGCGAGTTGGCCAACATTAGTTTGATGTGTGACGGCCGCTTAAGAGAAATATACAAACACATTAGCACGAGCATATGAGCCACGTTTGGCCTGTCAACACTTTATTCCATGCTTGGGATAGGTGCTTGTTCATTCTTGTTGACAGCCGGTGTCATAGCGGATTCGGACCCCCTCGCGGATTTGGACCCGCCCGGTCCATATCCGCTAGCGGATTTGGACCCCCCGGTCAAAATCCGCTGGCAGATATGGACCCCCTCTCGCGGATTTGGACCCCCTTCAATAAGGTAATAATTTCCTTTTGAAATGGCAAGTTTTGTGATTAAGGTCTTCTGTCTCCCGGAACGTTTTTAGAATGAGGAATATACATCTTATTTTGGGTTTCAAGTGCGGCAGCTTTTCAATAAATAAGCTTTTACGCTTCTACATATAGCACGGTAATTTTTTGCTTACAATTACCGTGTTCTAAAACCCAAGAGAGATAGTTTGCTGGGAAGGCTGAAGAGTGAAAGAGTCGTTTCGGTGGTTTATATACAAATAACCAGATTTTCTGTTGCAGTTATTTGGTGGCGTAAGTTTTTACAGGGGGGTCCAAATCCGCGAAGGGGGTACAAATCCGCTAGTGAAAGTGGACCCACGGGGGTCCATATTCGCTAGCGGATTTGGACCGGGGGGTCCATCTTTGGACCGGGGGGTCCAATTCTGAGGGGCTCCAATCCACTAGGACACCGGCTAAGAATCAGCCTTGAGAAAAAAAGCCCTCAAATTCAGGCTGAAAGCTCTGATTTTATTTTGGACCCTGTAACAGATGAGTTAGATACATCCTGTCAGAAGTTGTGCAGACGCTTGGGATGGTTCCGTTTTGTATGGCATGGCAACAGTTATGAGGATGGTGAGACTTAAATGTCACCTAAAGTGTTAAGAGTTGTTGTCTGGATGCTGCTTGTGTACCCCCGCCCTCCCTTGGATTGGAATTTGTTAAAAAATCTCTTATCTTTATATTGCTGTCACCCAACAACCAAAATACTAATGACCAGCATCTAAATTCTCCTTGTAATAGCAGTACTAAGGGTTCATACATGTACACGTTTTACTATCCAAAATTCAAGAACATTTCCTTTCAATGTCATTAAAGATGTGTTTATTGTTCATCGTTGTGTAAGATAGGCAAGATGAACGTTTATTTGTTTGTCTCACGATGGAATCGCTTTGAGTTGATGATTGCGACTTTTCGACTGCAATACTGCTAGTCTTCATCAAGCGATGAGGTCGATTGTTTACATGTTGCTATTTGTAGCATGTTGGTTCGCTGCTATTGGCGCATTTCGATCCTCATTATTATTCCGACTGTTAGATGTTGTTCCCTCACAGGTTCGCTTTGTGGTTGATCAGCTGTTGTGCTTTCTGATCGTAGGTATCCAAGCTTCAGGAATTTCGATTCCACCATCTCTGTTGATGTTATTAGGATGAAGTCTTATGTGGATAGCCTCTTTGACCCTACGTGTGTACCAGTGAGGGTCACGATCAATAAACTTAACTTCTTTCCAAATAGGAAGATGCCCCATTTCATTAGCGTGCTCCGAAACTGCAGAGGTTTGCGTGCGAGCAAGCCGTATATCTCTGTCGTGTTCTTTTATCCTCTCTTGCATCACTCTTCCTGTTTCCCCGATGTATACTTTGCCGCACTCACATGGAATGTTATAGACGGCACCGTCTTGTTTAGTTGGTTCAAGGGTGTCTTTCGGTCGCACTAAGTGGGACCTAAGAGTTGTGTCTGATTTGAAGATGGTGCGTACGCCTTATTATTGTAGGCAGCGGTGAAGAACCTCTGATTCACCAACACAATGATTTTTTTTAACAGACTTAAGGGTATGAGTCAAATCACACCCAGAATCTAAAATGTAACCATGATGTAATAAGAATGTACAGTAACTGCAAAGCAATGGAGACATAAGATATTAATGGGGGTAGGGTAGAGAGAATTGTTGCGGTTCTGCAACTGAACAAATTGGCTTAGACAAAGTTTAAATGAAACTTGACTAGCTGACAGGGATTCCGTTAGCAGTTAAGCACTTGTTGTGGCTCTTTTAAAGACTCCATACTTTTTTCCACACTTTATCTTTATTTTCCATAGTTTTGCCAGGTCTGGAAAACTAGTCTGCAGACTTCATACATTTTTCAAGAATTTCCAGACTCTTCATGAACACTGATCATACTTGACCTAACATACTGGTCATGAGAAAAAAGAATCACCAAAAGTTAAACTTTGTTTTCATATAGACGAGAGCAAGAACTAAGAAATGTGTGGAAAACTTCTTGCAAAATGTTTATCAAAATGTTTACAAAATGTTTATCAGTATCAATACAATTTTGTGATGCTAACTGTACATGTAAGTAAACCCTCTCAGGAGGCTGGTATACCAGAAGATAATGCCTGGGGGAGATAGTTCTTCTGAAAAATGGCCAGTTGGCTGAGAAGGGAATCTTTGAGAGAAAGCAAAATTCTGACGACAGTCTTTCAGCCAAGGGTATTTATCCAGTATAAAAACAAGCTGTAAAGGAGTTATTTAGTGTTATTTAATGTGCGCATGCTTTACTGTGGAGAAGACGAGTCAGTCAGTGATGGTCTAGCTGGTAGATTTTGTTATAGTGTGATTGGGCAGAAACTGTAAGAGCCTAAAATTATTATCTTTGTTTTTTGTCATCAAAGAAATATGGGAGACAGATATTAAATCAAACTGCGTTTATTGTCCTATAACCACCAGCGATTTTGTACCACATGGCATGAGTCCAGTGAGAGAACACAGAAATTAATCAGTTGGTTATAATGGTCCTTAAAGGGTTAACTTACACTGTACTCTGTTCAAGTAGCACTTTCATTTGTCACTTGTATTGCCTAGTTCAACCAGTGGGGCATATTTAGTGATAAAGAAAAAGATCTTTGAGGAACAGGTCTCATCCCATATGCCGTCAGTGTCAAGGAGGTCTGATTCTGTCTCAATAAATTCAATTCCTTCCATGATCTTCTGGATAAGATTTTTTTCACATGTGAAACTAAAGAGTGTCGCACCAGTAAAATTTGTGGGAGTCTCAAACTCATTGAGCTCACTGAAATTAAGTTCTTCTAGCACAGTCTTATTATCAGTTGGCAGTGTTCTCACTTTACGTGTAACCTTGGGCGAATTGTTAATGGCATTGTTGCATGTTCTATCACAAACACAGCAACATCTCTCCTGAGATACAATGGGAAATCCCAAATACTCCAATATGAGCTTCCGGAGGCAGGTTTCATGAGATCTGCAATAATCCTTCATTGATTCCTGTACGTGCGTCTTGTTGTTAGCAATGTTAGAGCTGTTGTAATACAGTCTCCTGCACATAATTATGATTCAATGTTGGTTGGTGGTGTGACATGTATGATGTGCTCCACGTGAGGTGCGTTAACTCCCATCCCAAGAGATGATGTTGCAAATAACACCCTTATTCTTGAGTTTTCTTTCTTTATTTCTGAAATGATGCTCTTTATCGTGCGCTTTGTCTGAGGAGCATGGAACAGGGCAAAGAGCCTGGCAGCTGGATCTTTTGTTTTAGCTACAAACCCTTATCCATTAAAATCCTCTCAAACAAGCCATAGGCATAGCCACAATACTTATGAAGTTTATAATAGTCATGGGATACTTCTCCCTTTGTAGGGCCACGTCATTTGCAATGGGGATGAGAATCTGATCGTAACTTTCGTAACCGTGCCAGGTGGTTACTCATCCTCAACTTCTTGTCAAAATGTATGTTGGGACAGTTTGGGTTCACAGCAACAACTTTACAATCAGTTTTCAGTGACATACTTTGTTTGAGATTTGTCAACAGATGTGATGGTGCTGTTGCAGTGAGGGCCATGATTGGTACAGTTGGAAAAATGGCCTTTAAAGCTGACAGGTCTTTAAATTCCTTTCTGAATTCTTCAACCCTAAAATATAACAAAAAAAAAGCCGAAGGAAAATGAGTTTTCCCATGAAGTTCTTTTTACCTTGTACCAAGCTTGAGACCAACCTACGTCCTTGATTAATTACCAAATATGCAGGTCACAAGTCTTTCTGGAATGACAAATTATACTGATTCATACACAACTTCTCAAAAAAAGACCACTATACTTGAAATACATGGTGATGATAATGATAGTAATTTTCATTGTGCAGTTATACGGTCATACAGTTATTTGAAAGCAGCGTGCAGCATTTTTTTAACCAGAATTGTGGCTAAAAGGGTACAGTAATATTATTATTTATGAGCTCCTCTTTGTGTATTGAATTTGGGTTTCTTCATTCCAACCATTTAAGATACCTGAGTAAAATAAATAATCATGTAAAATGGTGCAACAGTACCCAACTTTTTGTGACTAGTACCAGTGTCAAGACTGAATGCTCAAAGTAAAGTAGATTAAATTGGTATAGTGATGTATTCAAGTTTGTGACTTACAATCTATTTATTTAAAAGAAGAAGAGTGTGATTATGGTTTTTGATTGTGTACGAGAGACAACCACGTTCCCAGGGAACAAGGTTGTATAGGAGATAGCATGATGTATGCCGATCAGCCGGTCAATTCTGACCACTACTGCCTTTTTGTGCCGGTCAAGCCAGCTAACAAAAAGCCATTGACATGCAAATAAGTGCCTGAGTAAACAGTGAATAGTGTGGCTCTGAGCCTTACCATATTTCAACGCAGTGAGCTTCATCCACTACACATGCAGCCACATTTCTCTGAAACACTTTGCTGTTCATGAGTTCTCGTCCTTCTTTACACAAAAGAGCCTCTGGATGTGCGAATACAATCTGTACGTCGCCATTTATTAGTTTCGCAGAGGGACTTGTGAGCTTCATCTCGTCATCAATGCTTTCGTTGTCTACACTGTTCGTTTCTGAATGGAATAGACTTTCCGTAGCTTCCCACCCATCAGTAGCAAGCTGGAGTACATCAGCGGTGACTCCTCATTCTTCTAATACCTTAAGCTGGTCCTCTATAATGGAGTTCAAAGGGCAGACAACGATAACGATAACGATATGGCAAGAAATCTGTTGAAGCTGAAATAGCAGCGATTTGACGAAACCAGTCAGAGGAACAGCAACAACATCTTGACCTTTCAGCAGATATTCAAAACACTTCACCTGGAGTGGCCAATCCAAGCTGACTGAGCACAGATAATTTCTCTCGCGATTCCGCTATCTTGTTGTAAAGATATGTCAGCCTCGATTTCACAGCTCTTGTTGCTAATTTATTACACCCAAGTTTTTCCGGTGTTAGATGGTCACATTACCAGCCAATGCCAGGGCCTTTTTCCCGCCTCTCCAAATTTAAAAAAGGTAAAAAGTCCCAAGAACGAGGTTGGATCTCCAGGCCAGGTGTGTGGATCTAAAGGTGAAGAAGCCTTTACGACTGGATCGTTAAAGAGGTAGTGGAATCGCTCAGCCATCTTGTGTCCAATTTTTTTTCCAAAACAGACCTTCTGATCTTCTCAAACTGTCCAACATCACTGTCTTCCCTTGTAATTGCCACTTCTCTGAACACATTGCCTACTCCTGCTTCTTTAAGAAATGAATTAACCCTGGGCCCATTTGAAGCTTTCATGTTTAGGCACTACATCTCGCATTTGCGAACTGCTGCTGCAGTTGTAACTATGAGGAATTTGGCTTGAAATACTTTACTTAAATACGCTGCTTCCTCTGCAATGTCCCGCAGAAAATTAGTAAAGAGCAACCTTCTGAATGACGTAAAGTACTTGACTGCAAATGTTTCTCGTCTCTGCCTACCGGCTGATCTCACATGCATCTCTTTTGTGTTCTGACAGTGCATCAGCAGAGTCCTGTACGCGTGAAATAGTACCTGAAGAGCGGTTTGGAGATGTGGTAACCACCTGGCTCCAAAAACATTAGTAGGCTTCGAAGTGTGGTCATCTAGAGCTTCTGCAAACTCTCTTAGTTGTTTTAGGGCCTTGGCGCTGTAGTGATATTCCTGGTATAAATCTGAGAATTTCTCCAGGCACTTGATGACTGCTAATTCAAGCTTGTATGCTCCACACCAAAACCCCATAAACTGTGTATTTTCTTGCCTTAACAAGCCAACAACGCCATTCTTGTCACCTGTCATTGCTGTGCAGCCATCATTCCCCAAACCCGTAATTTTCTGCCTCCAAGTGACTGAATCTATGTTTGTAGCTCTTTCGAAGCACGAATCCACCGCATCTGAATAACCTCTTCCAGTTCCAGCTTTAGGTTGTTGGATTCCAAGATAAGCAGTGACTGGTCTTGCGGCTGATTTTTCCAAATGGCGCTCATACATAATTGCCTCCTCAATGACACCGTGATCGGTACTTGACATTAGAGACAAAAGATTAGAATCCATTAATTTGTCTTTGAGGTCGTCCTTCATGAAAGAACTTATATGGTCAGTAAAGTCAGTACATCCAGATCAGGCAAGTACGTTTCCCCAACCTCTACCCCATTCAATGTTTGGAGTGAACAGAGATCTCGTACTCATCTAATGGCCGTTCTAAAGCTGCAACGTAAAAGGCCGTTTTGAACATTTTATGTGTTTTGGTGTTTTCGGGTTGTTAATTGCTTTCTCTGCCTCAGTTCATCTTTTGTGGTTCTGGCTTGCCTCATGCTTTTTAAGGGCTTCAATTTTAAAATTGTTTGTCCCACTTCTCTTTGTAAAGTCACTGTCCTTTGATGCAATCTTAGGCTGCTTTGTGCACACACCACAGTACATGGATTGCACTGCTGTCCTCTCTGGTTGTGCGTTCAGATAAGGTGCAGTGATTTCAAGTGGCTGCGCTGTTTCTTTTTTGACAATATTTACTTGAACTGAAGGATGAGCTTGAATCCACTTCCACTGGAAAGACTTGTGTTGTTTTAGTTCATATTTCTTGCATTTGTTAATTTGTCCTACAGCGGGAGTGCAAGTTTCTCTCTTTCTCTCTGCTTCCATTTTCTTTTCCTTATCTACTTTCCTTCATTCTTCAGTTTCATTCCATGCGCTCTCTTCATTTCTTTCTTCACCTTTCTTTCTTCCTCAATCATTGTTCCACGAAATTTCTCTCATCATCCATCTTTTCTTCATCCATCTTCCTCTCATCCTCCAGCTTTGTATCCTCCATCTCTGGGATGAAGTAGCCTTTACTAAAGAGTTAACTGTTAACGAGGTCTACAAGATTTGATGGAGGATCCCAAGCCAGTGTATCACAGTAAATTATTCGCCTGACACATTTCAACATTGACTCTGAACATGGACTCTGAATTCAGATATTTTAGGATACCACATTCTGCATAAATTACAAAGTTCCATTGACACTACTTCGTAATGATGGAGTGCTTTTTTTGGCTTATGAGTTTTCTGTACTCCACAATACTCTATGGTAAGCTACTGACCACAAAGTACCTCAAATTTGAAAGCATTCCAATTGGAAATGTTGTTAGGTTCGTGTTCCACTCTCATTTCCACATTTTTTTTCTTAACCTATAACTATATCTTGTAGCATTTCTTTAGACCATGTTGATACCGCATTTCCCAATTTGATTTTACCATGCAAAGTACTCTACGGTTTGCTGTGCTTGCTCCACTTGACATTGGAGACTCATGGAAATTGCTCCTTCCTCTTGTTCGTCACAATCACTGTCACTTTATTCCAGGCCTACACAGGTGTACAACTCATTGAGTGAGTCATTTTGGTATTTTGTTCCTCTTTGTCGTTGTCATTGGGCTGAAAATTTAACAAACAAAGAAGACGTCGAAATCAAAACAATTGCAGGTGCTCAGCATTTCGAGGTCCACAGCTGGCAGAACCTTGGATTCTGTGATGGACTGCAACTGATGCTGGAGCAGGAATGACTTCAAATTCCCAAAGTAAAAAGTGCTTGTAATGCAGACCATCTTGCTCTCTTGGATAAAAAGCTACATGTAGACAAAATTGAATACACAGAAGCACGCTCAAATGTGACGGAAAATTCACAGCTCATACGACTTTTTAACTGTGAACTTATATTTCTTACATGCCTTTGTGTCACAGTACATCATCAAAGAAAACAAAATTGTGCTCTTTGCCTCGCCAAACAATTCTTCCACATGGACGTGGGCATCACTCAAAGGAACCAGTGCAATCCTTCTTTCAGTACTTGCCAACAAACAAGCTGGACACATCCTAACCCTAGAATACCTCATCCTACGGGTCCATCAGACAAGCAATGGAAGTGCTAATAAGCACAAGCAGATGAAAAACAAAACATGTGCATTACATACATACATACATACATACTTTATTATAGCTCCCAAAGGGGCTCTTCCGCTATAAATACACAAATAATAATAAACTAATAACAAAAAATATATTATAGAAAATACTAATCTTCTCTAAAAAATAAAATACTATTGTAAGAATTAAAAATTTCGAAGTAATAAAAGCTAATAACGGGGAAATCTCTAAAGTTTTAATAAATAGTTATATAAATTCTTCTTGAAATGCTTTGTGTCCCTAGTTTTCTTAATATCGTCTGGGAGGTCATTATATGACTTGGCGCCTCGAAAAGCAAACGACCGCTGACCTATTTTTAATCTACATTTTGGTAAATTCAATTCATCTTTTTTCCTAGTATTTCTATCATGTATTTTTGAGCGTTTTATAAATTTATCACTTAGGTAATTTGGCATTTGCCCATGTAGACATTTATGAACCATTACTAAATCGTTTAAAAGCAATTTATCTTTTACACTTATCCAATTCAAAGATTTGAGGCCTTCAGTAATATGGTCATACTTTTTCAAACCTAAAACAATCCTACATGCAAAATTTTGAACTAATTGGAGCTTTCTTATATTCTCTTTTGTCGTGTTGCTCCAGACAGTAGAACAATAATATAATTTACTAAAAACAAAGGCATTTATTAAAAAAATAAGAGTTTTACTGTCCAGAAGGTGTTTTATCCTATTAACTCGACTTAGCATATACATGCAAGTCGAGACAGTTTTTGTAATTGTGTCCCACTGATCATCCTGGCTGAGATTGCAAAGACTATTGCAAGTGGAACGTGGATTTGAACATGTTTTCTAACGAAGATATGATTTAAATATGCGGAACGAGAGAACTACAATTTCAGTCAGGGAACTGAGCGAAAACTATAGTTTGAACATGAGCTCGACCTGTGTCAATAATTAACCTATAGTTTCTATTGTTGTTATGTAATCCAAGATGGCGGCACGACGCAAAGAGCCTGGCCATGAGTCTTATGGACTTACGGATGGACAAATGGACTTATGCACACGAGAGCGATGTGGCATACCTGTTTTATGCCAGTAAGCCACAAAAACTAAAAAAACCCTGAACATCTAGGAAAACTGAAATTTTTATTCCCAATTATGCCCTGTCAGGAGCAAGTGCACCCTAACTTTCATCACATTAGACGCCAAGGATCTCATTCACAAGACGCGCCTATGTTCAACTTGGGAAACATGAATTTCCAAAGGTCATCATTTTACCCTCTTGAACTCAAGGAAGAACAAGTATTTCCTCTAAAATAATTAATTATTGTAATACTGTGGTCTATATGCAACATATATTTTCCTTTTTTTCTTTTTCAAGTGTTTTTTCACACTGGTATCATAACTAACAAATAAATAAATATTTAAAAAAAATGGGAAGTTGTAAAAAACTGTCCAACCATGTTATTTTACTCCGGTCTAAATCCCATATAGACTTCTGTCTGGCAAGGGTAGTGCTGATGCACAATTTTTACAACACAAGCAGGACACACTTTACTGTTTCCCTTCCCATACCACTCCAGGACAAATTGCCTATTACTGGCTTTCCTAGAAGATCTAGTACTGTTGTCCTCCCTGTCATTTCTAATGTCTCCTCGGTTTCTAACAGCCAGCTGGAGGACATCGGGGTCAAGGCACTATTTGGTTAACGGAGTGTGTGTTGTGACACACTGCTGTTGTCGGCAACACTTGTTTTCCACCTCTTGTGGCATTGTCTGGCACAGACCCCACCAGGGTATCAATGTGGTGCTGCCACAACAACCAGGTTCGGGGTTTGAAACTTCGATCGATGTCTGCTCAGCAGGAGTGTCATGGGACACAGCAGAAGGACCTCCATCATCCATGTCCAGGTCATCTTCCATTTTCAAAAAGCCATAGATGTAATCCATGCTACCAGTTCCTCTTCTAAAACTTCTGATGGACAGTTTACGGACCATTGGTTCATCTAGTGTTCGTATGAATTCCCAGATAGAAATTGTACAAAAAATATAAAAATCACTCACAGGATAACTTGACATAAAGCCTTGCAATGAGGGTTTCCAATTTCTTTGTTTTTTCCTGCGAATAATCAGACACCAGGACTAATGCAAGAACTGTAACTTAAGCCTCGAGCAGACAAAGATATTTTGGCTAACTGTACTGCAGAGGTTACAAAATCAACAGAATACAAAAGGAAGAGATTCTAAATTATTGTTACCTGTCACGCAATACTGACCTTCACATCATTGTTGTCTTTGTTTCTTTCCTCCTCGCTAGCTCTCACTGTTTCGCTGCTGTAAGGCTGGCGTCTCCTTGGGCTAGCTGGTGCCAGCTGGTTTGTAGCTCCGGGCTAGATCGCAAAATAAGTCTACAGAAGATGGGCTGCTTTAGGAAAGGGTCTGATAACGTGGCAACGATGGCAACTCAAAGGAAAGTATACAAAGGGAAAACCATGTACGTCTTATGAAACAAATCGCAAGAAACAAACTCAACAACTCTGTTTAAAATAGCTTAAATGTATTAACAGCCAAGTTCCCTCGCTTGGTTTCTACATTTCTTCATTGTAGAACCACATTTACATGCTGCACCATGTGGCAATCCCTCGGTCTTGCAAGGGCAACCGAGATTTGCGTTTCTGCCTCGCTTGGTCGAGCAAGTACTGCTACAGGAACACAAGACCCAAATTTGGCTATTCTCACATAAACTACAGTTCCAAATCAATTTATGAGATATAAAACTGGAAAGTTCCAGTTTTCCTTCCTCAACATGATGTTGTTTATGTTCTGGTTTAATTTTATCTTTATCCTTGGTTCAATTCTCTTGTCTGCAATCACTAATCTTTTTCATTATCATACATTACCAAAATAAAAATTCGGAAAAAGATAAACTTCAAACACAACATGGACAGAATATTAAGTAATAGATTAACTATAGGACGGCTTAAATTAAAACAGGTTTGTATTGCTTTGTAGTGGACACAGAGGTGTATTTCCTTTTATTTGTTGCATCTCCATCTTCTTTTGGAGTTAACTGCCCAGTGAAGTGTGTTAACACATGTAGGGTGATATCTACATGTATAACACTGAACATATTCTGCTCTATCATTTGGTAGTCTGCACTTACAGAAAATAGAAAAGAGATTTCTTGCAGCCCACGTGAAAGGGAACTCTTTTCTTGGTGTTGGAAATGGAATCATATAATGTTGCGCACATATCCTGATGATATTTTTGGTCTACGGGCTTAAGACCATGACACAAATCTGTTGCAAAAGCAAGTGCAAACAGTGACAGTCACTTCCACCCACTTTGGACCTTGTCATTAATAATGGTAACTTCATCACCTGTGTGCATCAGCATTCCACGTGCATGCTCTATTGCAGTGGAATTGGGGTTCTGGTACATGCTGTGAAAGATCCTCACAGAACCAGTCGTACTTGCTTTAATTGTACTTAGACACACCCAGTGTAACCCAGTGGTGATTATCTGCACAAATTCAGAATTTGCAGGTACCACCAGAGAACCTTTAATAGCAGGATCCCTGAGGCCATTAAGAAATGGAAAATGCCTTTTGAGAATCATCTGCTCAGAATGGATTTCCGAATTGGTGAGCCAGTGGGTATTCTTCAAAATATTTGTCCTGTTCTCAATGTACAGGTTGATTTTGGCAGCAGGATCTTCAGGAGAGCAGTCTTCTACTGTATTCCAAGAATTAGGAACACATGTAGGATTTTTGGATGTTGGAGAGTGTCCATGTTTAGCCTGTTCCAGGCGTTCAGATAGTGGAGCGCGAGCGAAAAATAAAGCGAACGAAAGAGCGGGAAAAAAACGAGGGGAGACTGGGGGAGAGGACGAGGGAACGCCTGTGGAATTTTCTCAAAGGAAGCCGTTCCACCCACTTTTAGACCGCCAACAGTGGCCCGGTAACATGAACCCAGACTTTGCTAGTTGTGGTTTTCAATTGTCAATCAAAACCGTTGTAGATTTCCCGGGAAAGATGATCTCACGTGTCGACGTCGCGCGACTTCTTTCCTCTTGCTTCGAATTTCGATGTCAATGTCGGCGAATCGTGAACGCTCTACAAACGAATTGGAAATCCACCCTTCTTCGTTTTGCAGGTTCTGCGAGAGAAATGTGAAGTGCTCAGGGACAAAAGTTCCTCGAGTTAGCCTTTTCAGCCAGATAAAAAACAAGGATCTAACTGGGTTTTCTGGCGTCGAAAGTTTAGTTTTAGCGGACGTGGCACTTTCCTTGGGCCATGAACTCAGGCGGGAAGAAGGCCTGTCAGATATAAGCTGTTTGACCTGTGCGAGATCTCTAGCTAGATCTCATGCTAGTATTTCTAAGTTGTTTGCCAACTTGAACAATGGAAGCCCTAAAGCTCCGGGAAAACGAACAACTGAGGCGAGATCACCGACCGGTGTAACTCCATCTTCCAAGCGAGCAAATCTTCGAGACGACATTACGCATTCTGCCGGGAAATCGCGGCGAAGCTTGGGTTTGGAAAAAACTGACAGTGAAGACCAGTCGCTTGGGGTCTCACCGATTGCTGACAAGATTGCTTCTGAGATGAATTTACCCCAGAACGCAGACGAAACAATCATCAAGGTTAGTTTTTAATTTAACGGCTGAGCTTACAGTGTTGTCTTTCTCATGAAGGCTTCCGACGGAAATGTTGCTATTTCAATCTCTATTTTGTCTCGATCGCTTCGCCTCGGTTATAGTTTTTTTACTTAATGACATTGGATTAGAAACTAAAATCGTTAAAATTAAACTAGTCAGCCTTTGTGATCGGCACGATTGCCGACAAGAAAAAAAAACTAATAAGCTTGTATCATTTGCAGTCTGTTCTTTTGGGTTAGAGTAAAGGTATTTAGGCCCTTATAAATTTGTGGTATTGAATTAATTCGTGAGCTTTGTTCAGTAAGCTGTTCGGCCGGAAATTTACTCATTAATACTATCGATCGATATCGAACTCGTTGACTTAAGAATTATTGTCTTGAGCTTTGTTAGGGTGTAATAAAAATGCAAAAGGATTGCCAAACTAATAAGCTTGTATCATTTGCAGTCTGTTCTTTTGGGTTAGAGTAAAGGTATTTTAGGCCCTTATAAATTAGTGGTATTGAATTCACTCGTGAACTTAGTTTAATGTGTTCGGCAATTTATAAGCAAAAACGTCACGAGTTTGTTTCCTTTGTATACTTCAGCCCTAACTTTACTCACTATTATAAGGCTGGAAAAATAACATGGCTGAAATTAATACTATCGATCGATATCGAACTCGTTGAATTAAGAATTATCTTCTTGTGCTTTAATTTGATAGGTTGTTCTAAAAATACAAAAGGATTGCCAAACACTGCTAAACATTTGTATTTTTTTAATAGATTTTTGTTGGATATCCCAATTGTGGCAAAGTGGTGGAGTATGAATGTACTTCAGAAAGAGCTTCAGAAAGGGCTATCGTTAAGAATATTGCCTTCAACAATGCAAAGGCAGTTGCAAAGGCTGTGTGGAAGGATACCAGTCTTAGGGACCATGTGTTTTTGGAAGCACTTGGTAGCATTAAGAGGGAAGTAAAGAACTATGCTAAGGATCCAACTTGTGTGTTAAAGACTGCTTCCCCTGCTGCAGTGACATCATTCACCAATGGATCATTCTTCAATCAACTTTTACAGAAGTGCCCCAAATTGTCACTTGTCTTGTCTTCGATTGTTCAGCCTGGAAAGGCAAAGCTTTACACCAGTGACGAGCTACTGAACTTAAACAGTAGATCGAGAAATGCGATCTGTTTGGCGGCTGCTTCTTGTTTAAAGCAGTACAACCAGCAGTTAAGTGCTGCACACTATCGCCTAAGTTTGCTGCTTTTGAACGGTGGTGCTAAGGCCATTACCTTTGAACGGTGTGCCCATCTGGGCATCACCATGTCACATCGTTCGGCCATTAAAATGCAAAACAAAGCTGGACAAACATCTTTACAGTGCACTTCCTGGAAACAAGACACTCTTGAAAAGGAGTTGAAGATAAGATTCCTCCAGGAAGTCATCCACAACAGCCCAAGTGATGCTCCCTTGGATTTATCCAAGGATAAAGTGAGCCACCTGAACTATTATGAAGAAGAGATGCATCGAGACATAATGGCCCTTGTTCGTGGTGTCCGTAATGAAGAACCAACTGTCAGTGCACCTGATCTGTTCACTCACAAAGACCTTGTTGATGCAGTAGCAGAAGTAAGGAAATCGATTTGCCATTACAAGTAAGTATCAACAATAGTTTGTAATTACAATAAATACATAATTACATGTTGTGGTCTGTTCAAACTTGTAGCATCACTTAGTACCAGTATGCATTGATGAGCCTGTGACATCTTCCAGTATATTGCTGCCAGGCTGCACTAAGTAAATTTCCGCATATTAAGAAATGTGTAGAGTAACATTAAGGTACCACCTGATCATGAAAGGCTGCTAGTTAGAGAAAAGGGAGTTACTTGGTAATTCTAATGTTAGTAGTTATACTAAACTTTGTTTTGATTTGATTTTTATAAACAGGCTTGTGACTGATAACATTGATCTTGCTGTCCAGGCCAGACACCAGACAGCTTCCCATCAAAACAAGTCTTTACATTGGACTCATACCTTTGCTGTAAAAGACAGAGTTGCAGTAGATGAGTGCCTAGAGAGAGCACTTCCTCAGAAAAATGTGGAAGAGTTGGAAATGTCAGAAATCCTTCCCAGTCCTGAAGTCCAAGAAAGTGTCAAGGCAAGCTTGGTTCCCCTGGTGCTGCGCATCCTGACAAAACACTTACCTTCATACAAGGACTTTGCCGTGGCCGTTGAGTACCACCTGTCACATCCGTATTCAGCAGCGATGAGGCAGAAGTCAGAACAAGTAAGGGGCATATGTATAATAGTCAGGGTTGGCCAGGGTTTTTGGGTATATGGTATACAGGGTTTTTAAATCAGGTATACGTCATCTTTCACCCAAAGTAACTAATAAGGATTTCAAGTATACGGAATACTATGCTTCTTACAGTTTTTGGGTATGTTGAGGGAAAGTTGGTAGAATTTTGGATATTTTAGCAATTTTTTATGGGTGTAATGGTATACTGCTAAACCCCCCGACCCCCCCCCCCCCTTGCCGACCCTGATGGTATAGTGCTATACCATCATGGAAAATTGAACATGATGCCAATGGCAGAAATCTCAAGCTCTATTTCATCATGCATCTTCTATGAATTTCCTTCTAGCCCCATACCCATGTTTAGTTGCTGCTCTAAGTAAACCATTGCTATTAAATGGATTTTTTTTTCAGTCACTACTTGGATTAGAATTCTTAAATTCTAATAAATCTGGGGATATGGCAGATATTCTGAAGTCACTACATGAACAGTACGTTCCAGTTAAGGATGGGGAGGTCATGCATACAACGGTGTTACATGGTGATCAACTCACTGAAGAGCGAGCCAGAAATGTACAGTGGACATACAAAAATGGCGAAACTGAGGAAGAACGCCTTCAAGGTTTAGAACCAACATTCTCTGAATTCCATTTGAAGATGTGTTTGCTGGAGGTAAAGTGATGAGTGGTAATTTGTTTAGCACAAATTACCACCAATTATTTATTGATTCCACTAATTATTTATTGTAGTATATTGCTAATTTTAAAGAATGCTTATGCCCAACTTAAAGCTTTTTCCCACATCCACACAATCTCAAAGCCTGGAAGCAACAGCCTACAACTGTATGTTGAACCAATGTTAATGGTTTAATAAGGTAGCCCCTCCTTCCCCCTCCCCCAAATGAAATTTGGGACATACATTAATCATCAAAGTGTCCTTTGATTCTCATTAAAACTTTGTATAATTTAATATTGCCTGGCCATTCTGTATTTTTTTCAGGTTGCGAAGAAGATCTTTGTAAAGGAGGATTCTGCAGGGGAGAAGGGGACATCTTTTGCAGAAATGAACAGGACTGGAAGCAGTAACGCAAAGAAAGGTCCCTCTGTCGATTACAATGCATTCAAAGACTTCTTTGGTGCAGAAACAACTGCACATGTCCTAGCAGCTTGGATGAATTTCACTGGGATGTCAACCATAGATGGTATGATATATGGAATTTCTCTACTATCACCCATCATCTTATAAAAAGTTTTCACATTGGATTTTATTCTGACCCTAATCAATTATGGACTGGTTAGTCTCCTATATACTATAAAATCACCTTGGAAAACATTTTACAATTTATCAAGAATGGTTGTATTCTCATGTGCTGATTTTGTGTATCATTCTTTTTATTATTAATCAATCCAGGAGAGCCAAGTGAACGTCCAATTCCAAATGTAAGGTACTGGAGTGCTGAACAGCGGAGAGATTGGATCTACTCTGAAATCAAACAGTTCCTGGAAAAATATGTGTTCCTCCACACAACAGAACTTACTGAATTTGTCAATGCAGTGGAAGATCTACGAATTCTTGACAGAACTGGGTATCCTTGCAGGGAATGTGGAAGGACATTCAAATATCACTCCACTAGAGTCAAGTACAACTTAATTTTGTGTATTGTAATAATTTACCCTTGCTATATCAATGGATGCGTGATACACGAAAATCTCTTAATGATCAAAGTCCAGAGGCAAACTTGATCTTGAATGAATATTTATAAAATACTGTCTTATACTACCAAGATAAATTAATGGACAACCTGCATGTAGCTGTGACTAGAATTTAATAATAACAATCATCATCATCATCATCATCATCATCATCATAATAACTGGTAGGGAGGCAGACCAGTTGGCTATTTACAAGAGTGGTTGAGGAGTTGAACTCGGGGCTACCGAGTACAACTCCAGCTAGTGCTCATAGCAAGACTTGAACCTGTGACCTCCAGATTTCATGTCCAGCACCCTAACCACACTGTCTCCAATAAGGTTTAGTTGAACAATCTCTAGTTAGAACGTAATATAGCACCTGATTATTTACTTGCAGTCATGAAAGAACCCAGCATGGCCATGTAAACAATGCTGATAGACTGCTCACAGAACAAGACGAGTATGGATACTATCTTTGCAGACAGCAATGTGGAAAGACATTCAAAACCAAACAGGGCAGAAACAGGTACATTAAGTCTTAATTTTGACATAGTGCAAATTTATTAAATTCCATAATTATCAAGTTATAAACTTTGCCATTTACAGGCCATGGTAGAATTTCCACACAAAATAACAAAATTGATTGTACACAAAGGAAATGATGTAAGGAGAATAATAATAACAACAATAACAAAAACAATTAAATCAGTTCTGTACTATCAATAACAATAAACTGATATTCTTACAATTTTTAATTTCAGGCATGAGCGTGACAAACATCCTAATGCTGAAGAACCATCTGCAAGCACTGCTGCTGAAAATTCTCACAACAGTGATAAAGAAGACCATAAGCATAATTACCACTGTGCAAGGTTGGCTTATGGTCTTCTAATCTCACACCTTGACGACGCTGTGAAAGAAGGTGATGCGGGTCGGTTACTAGATTTCTTAAAGGTTGCACTCCTTCTACTACACTGCCACCACCGAGTGAAATATGCATATGTTGTGTTGCTGTTTCTAGCCAAGATATATGCTATTTTACCAAAACGCACTGCATTAGAGGTCCTTTTGAATAGGTTCTTCAACAGCCTTGGAAAGGCAGGTGGAAACATTCCCTTAGATTTGCGAATGGAGCATCTAAACAAGTTGCTAAAACTTGCACTTAAACAGCTAGGTGCAAACATCACTGAAAAGAGTGCACAGCGTATTGCGAAGTCTCTTGAAGCTGTAGAACAAATTCTTGTCAATGTAGACAAGGACTGTGATTTGAAGGAAAGGTCAGGTTATCATAGTTCCAAATGCCTGGATGAGACAGTTACTACTGTGACGAAAGATCTTCATGATGAACAGGTTTTCGATATTCTGCCAGGGAGGGCATATCCCTCTTTCAAGAAGTTTAACGCAAATCTTCTTCAAAAGTTAGACTATCGCGAATTTCACAACTGGGGATCCAATCTGTTCAAAGCATGGCAGAGTATCTACTACTAAGATGATATGAAATGGCCATGCATTTATATTTCCTAAGTAAGCATGCATTATATATTCAGGGTTAGGGTTGCCACCTATCAGGATGATGAAATAAAAAATCGCTGACTTTTCAATTTCTAACAAATTGACTTTCATGACCAAACATGATACATGAACTATTTGTAGTCTTGTGCTTCGTACATGAAAATAAGGTCATTTTCAAGGATAGTGTCAACAGGAAAATAGAATTTCCTTGTGTTTGCATAAAATATTTCCTAGGGGGATTGACATTTCCCCATGCCCTTTCCCTGATTGTGGCAATCCTGAGTTATTCAACAGTTACAATTAATGCCCCTATGAATAAAGAGGAGGTACTTCTAAGAATTCTGAAGAATAAAGTGTTTTTTTCCTTGTGAAAGCTTTGCACCTAGTTACAAGTAAAACACTGGAAATAATAATCATACATGACCCTTGTGTTACCTGATACATATTTTAAGTAAAAAAAAAAAAGAATGGGAGTGCGAATGGGGTGACCATTCCCTCAGACGAAACTAGTATTTTATCTATGCATACCTGGATATGAGGCTACTATATGGTTCACTTATGACCACGAGTTACTGAAAAAAATCATTAAAATAAGAGTTCAAACTCCTGAAGTTGATGGAATTCTTCACTTGAATTGTCTGAGTCACACATGTCAGATGCAAAGGATGCAGCGAGAAGATGATCCTCTGCCTGCACAACTTCACAATAAATTGCATTTAGTTCCTCTATTTGTTCCTCATAATTGGGAATATCCTCAGAAAGTTCCTGAAACACCTCCAGTACATCCATGGTATGTTTAGAAGAGAAAATGTACAAATGTTTCTGCATGTATTCAGCAGAATTAATATATGGTGCATGCTGCATAATATTCTCAATCAGCTGATCACTAAATCCATGACTGGACTCTGGGTGGAAAAGGGAACAGCCACAGGATGAATATTGCTCCTGAAGTTCTCCCATTGCAAGTTTCAAGTCTGAAACATCTCTATCATTAAGTTCTCGCACTTTCTCTTTAGCAGAGGAACCTTCCTGATCTTCACAGCTTAGGAAAGGTTGTGTATCTCCACATTTGTCTACCTCACATTTGCATTGTTTCCTGCAGTTCGTGCAGCATTTGTGTCCCGGTTCCACAGAAATTTCAGCATCACTGAAGTAACCATACAATGCCTTCCTTTGGCAGCCTTCCACATTTACAACAGCCTTCACTTCTTTGCTGCACTGGGATAATTGTTGTCTAGTGTAGTACATCACACTGTGTGCCTGCGAACCATCCCTTCCTCCTCTGCCTGCCTGTTGCATGACATCCACCAAACTGTTTGGGGGTGAGTAGTGGATAACATACCTGACATGTGGGAAATTGATACCCATGCCGAGTGCACAGGTAGCAATAACCACTCTCTTTAAGCCATCTGCTTTAAAATCTTCTTCGATCTGCTGTTTCTCTTTGTCCCATGTCTTTGAATGGTAAACCCCAATAAGGCTTACTTTGCCATTGCTTTCAGTGTTTATAAAAGCATTCCCACGCAATGTCATCAACAAATAACTCAAAACAAATGAAATATTATTGAAAGTCTTGCAGAAAATAATGGTCTGTGGTGTCTCCTTTCCTTTGGTTGAGATCATTTCTGCTATCCACTGCAAATGGGATCCTGAATACGACTCTTTCTTCATCTCAATGAAGTCCAAACTAATGTTCTCTTTGTTTGGAGACACATCAACAATAGCAGGGTTCACCATACCACTTGCTTTGATCACTTTGTTCCTTTCCTTTGTTTTCACAGTGGCTGTAAGGGCTAGCACTGGCACTCCTGGTAGTAGTGACCGCAGCTCTGTTACTCTACCAAATGCTTCCCTGAAAGGATCCTTCTTCTTCCTCGATTGCCCTTCTGGTAACCCCCTTGAGAAAAACATTTTATTTTAATGATTTTTCAAGGTAAGGAAATAAAATTTATTGTCAACCTATTAGATAAAATTCTTTTAAAGGGTTGAATATTTCATAAAAAGCACTAATAAACCAGAATTATAAAAGAAGTTGAACAAGCAAGCACTATTTTTGATGCTGTTGTATTAAACTAAAACCAAAAAAAAGCAAAAACAAAAAAAGGTTTTCACCTTTAATAAAATTATTAAGCTTATATAGCAAAGGACAAATCAGTTAATTAACATATTATGACTACACTGCTGGTTGCAGGAAAAATCGGAGGAAAGATAGTTGCGACCAAGAAGAGAAAAACACATCTAATCAGGACAAAGAGAAACTTGAAATACATTTAAAAAATAAGTGGCATTCAGCTTCGTATATATTTATTTACAGATCGTCATTTGTAGGGTCTGAGATGATGTTGGAAAACAGAAAGTAAATCGTAAGAAGGAGTCTTCATGCATCGCTAAACAAAAACATTCGAAAGAAATCTGCATATTGATTATGGCGGATAAAACGAGAGAAAGCAAGCTCATGGATCGTTTTATCTAAGAAATGATTTTGAAGAAACGTTTCAAAGCTCACCATTCCGTAACAGAATGAACTTCATCGATTGCGATGGCTACAGTTTGCTTCCCCAGCTGTCCTTCTTGTAATTCTCTCTTCCACTCCCTCGACAGCCAACTTTCTGGGCTTCCATACACAATCTCGCACGTGCCATTCTTTGCTGCTTCTTCGTCTGCCCGTTCATCTACTCCAATTGCTGCCGATGAAACACCCATGCCTTTGAGCTGCTCCACTTGATCTTTCATAATGGCCACGAGCGGAGTCACCACAATAATTGTGCATACAAAACCGGAATGTCGATTTCTTTGGAGTTCTTTCATTAATCGTGGAAAGATTTGAAAGACTAAACTCTTTCCAAAGCCGGTAGGTAGGATTGCAAATACGTCTTTTCCCTGAACAAGGTTCTCCAAGCATTCTTTCTGTTCGCGTCTCACCGAATCTACGTGCGGAAAATCCTTCAACGCGTTGATCAAAACAACATCAAACTGTTGTTTCGTGACTGGATCACACACCGCCATATCGCATTTCTCGTCTGCGTCGATGACGCTTGTGTGTTGACAGAAGGTGTCAAAATTGACCAATCAGAGGGTATACCAGAATCTGGTATACCGGAACGGCTTCCTTTGAGAAAATTCCACAGGCGTTCCCTCGTCCTCTCCCCCAGTCTCCCCTCGTTTTTTTCCCGCTCTTTCGCTCGCTTTATTTTTCGCTCGCGCTCCACTATCTGAACGCCTGGAACAGGCTAGTCCATGTTGACCAGTGCCAGGGCTGTCATTAAGTTTTGAGGCAGGCATAACATGGAAGATGTCACCCGTAACATCCTAGAACATGGGCAGCGCCCATGTAATGAAGACCCGGAGGGCCTGAGCTTCCAGGGGGGTCTGGGGGCATGCCCCCCCCCCCAGAAAAATTTTTAAATTAGATCCCAAGAAATGCATTTTCCTGCACTCTGGGGCAGGAATTTTTTTATTTTCTCAACCATAAAGTAATGCAGATAAAAGAAGTAAAAAACATGCACTGCTGCGAAAAAAGTGAAATACATGATCTGAGTGCTTTGTCTCACAAACTTCATGATTGGTCCTTTTTGCTGTATCTGCATTCACTGGTGTGAATTAAACATTCTGCTTATAATTACCGGTAATACATTTATAGGCTTTACAGAGACAAAGTTTTAAATTTCTTCAACAGTTTTCACTGTGTTAGTGTCAATTGTTTGAACATATGCATTTGAAACTGAGTCTCTGACCATAAACGATTAGTCATCTTCACTTTCGCAATCAGAGCCCTCGTCCGTGGCGGTGCACATGTTGACAAGGAGCTTCTTGAAGACTTGTTCTTGCGTGTAAAGCTCTTCTTCAAGATCCTGAATTTCGTCATTTAGAAATTCAACTTCTGCAGTCAGGCAATCTACCAGTTCTGTCCCCCGCACCACTTCACTGTTTTCCCTTGTGTTTGACATACTGGCCGTGACCTTTGGCAGCTTTCTTCTTTGTTTCTCTTCAAGCCAGAGGTTAACGGCTTGCTCAACTACTTCTTTCGCTTCTGATACTTGGGGACCATTGATGGAAACTTGTAGCAAGGCGTCTGGCATGTCATCTTTCAATGAATTCCGAAGCCTTGTCTTTATCCTCTTCAATGCACTTGCGCCTCTTTCTGGCCAAGCATTTGTCACTGGTAAGCTCTGGGCTACAGCAGATAACTTCACCAGGTTTGGGAACATTACTTTGAATGATAAAATGCTGCACAACTTGGTTAGCAACCACTCAGTCGGAGTATTTCCTGGCTGTGGTGTTGTGACCACACTGATATGGCATTCGGACTTCAAATCCTGAGCAACAAACTTGAAGTGTTCTCACTCAGACTTGAGGGCTTCAACGTCCATGTACTCTTTGGCACCAAAGTGGTTTCCAAGTGTCGCTACATGATTCACCCCATAGTTCTTGAATTCAGGGGCTTCCTTTACAGGGAGATGTTGCAGATCAAAAATTGAAAAGGCTTGTACAAGTGGCAGGGAAGGGAATCTTGCTGTTATGTTCTCTTTCAACTTTGCCACGTAATTTGTAATTAAATCACTTAGGAAGTTAATGCTCGCTTCAGTTATTTGGATCCCAGCCAGGCCAAACTTCACATCTTCTGAAAGATCTACACTCAGCGTTGCAAGAATTTCATCCTTCCTTCTCAGAACATCATCAAGCTTAGCAAGGCAATACGAAACAGCTGATGGTAGGCCTGCAAAGCTCAGTTCTCCTTGCTGAAGAGTTTTGCTGAGGACTGCAAGGTTTTGGAGAATTTCTTTGAGAATGTAAAGGGTACCAATGAACTTGTGATTTCTGGTTTGCGTCAGTAGACCACAGGTGGTGGTGTCATTCTCTTTGAAGAACTCAAATACCTGAAGGTGTGTGATGAATTCTTGTACCATTGCCCTTACAGACTCGTCAAAGGACAGCCAGCGACTTGCAACTGCTTTCTTTGCCTTCTTCATTTGCTTCTTGACTTGAGAAAGTTGCTCCGTTGGTAGAAGATTGAGTAGTTCCCCTTGCACGGCAGCATACTTCGCTGTTTTCTTGGGGGAATACTCGTAGAATTTCCATACTTGCAGAAGGAGACCTTCAACTTTCGCTATATAATTCAGCTCCTTAGATGCATCTGCACATGCAAGTGCAAGTCTGTGGCACACAGTGGATGTTGATGAGATCTGGCACATCTCTCGTTATGATTGCTGCCATTCCATTGTGCCTGCCAATCATTGCACCTGCTCCACCTGTTACACAACTTTTCATCTTCTTCAACTTCATTTGACATTCCTGCACTATCTTCTTGAGGCACTTGGCTAGCTCTTGTCCAGTGGCAGCATCGGTCATGTGCTCTGTGTATAGGAAGTCGGTCTGTGGCTTTCCACTCGCGTTGACATACTTGACGATGACGACAAACTGTTAGAGCACTTATATATCCGTTACTTCATCAGCAAGGCAGCCAAATGCGTCTGAGGATGCAGCAGCAGCAATTACTGTTTTTGACAGCTTTCCCCAGGAAGAGGAATACTTCACGGATGGAGCGTCTTGATCTGTGCTGGAAGTGTCTCAGCTCTTGTAATCCAAGACTTTCTAACAAGCCAAGCAATGATGTCGCTTTTTTGTTAGCAATCTCTTCTTTGGCCAGCCAGTACAGGGTAGAAAAGACTTTCACAAGGACATCATTCTTCACCGTTTCTCGTTCTTGCACCTCCTTGTGGAATGGCAATGCTCTTTGCAGGTGCTCCTTGTTGATGGCCGCCTCGTGCATTGCACTGTTCACGTGAAGTTTAATGGCTTGTGTAATGTTTCGCACACATGGCTTAGAGTTCCATGTGCCATCACCATTGGTTGGACTTACTGTATTATGTGAACGTCAGATGACACAGAACATTCCTTCATTTTCAACATAGACAAGCCACCAGACACTGGTCGATTCGTCGTAGACGTTATGGTTTTCATTTTGTTTGAACAACCATGAATGCTGAAATCGATGGATCCTCTTGGATGTTTCTGAATATCAAAAAAGTCATTTTTATGATACTAATTATTTCCATGCAGAGATTCCAAAATAATACGCATAACAGAATTTTTTATAATAAAAATGTTAAGTGAAAGAAAATAAAACTATGTTCAAATGCAGTGACAAGGGAAAAATTCCTTACCAAGTTTAGAACATAAAACTTTAACATAGTTGTGAAGAAAGGAAATTAATAGCTAACTGTTTTCCATTTGTATCAAGTTTTCTGGAAAACGGAAACGTTCCTGAAATCTCTGCGGTTGCGAAACCGGAAATGATAACGAAAATCTCTTTCTCATTCTTTTCACAGTTAGTAACAGCTCAATTGTAAAATGTACAGTCTTACCTTTAGAAGAGCTCAAAAAAGCTGGCTCGTTCAGTGGGCATCTTTTTTCCCTGCAGTGGTAAAAAGAATGAAAGCCGTTGCCATCTATGGACTCGGGGAATTTTTGTTCCAAGGTTTCCAGCATAACGATTGTGTCTACTGTTGTTACTTTCACAGGTACCAGTTGCTGGTATCGTGGTATTGGATATTGGGGGTAATAAGATAGTTGCTGATTTCAGAGTCGATGATGCATGGGTAGTAGTTGCTGGTTTCATGGTTGAACGTGCTTGGGTAGTAGTTGGGTAGTAGTTGCATGGTTGAAGATGCTTGTACAGTAGTTGGTGATTTCATGGTTCAGTGAACAGATGTTGGAACTTCTTAGCGTGCCTTTTCTGTTGTATTCTTGGTTTCTTCTCGATTCTCACACCTTCTCTTTCTGGGTGGACTCCGAACTTAGGGTTCCACGGTCTGGAACTTTGGGTTTACATTTAGATTGTGCTGCCGAGAATTGCCATGGGCTGACTTCTTTTGTTGTTTCTTTGTCTTCATTGACATAGAAGCATTGTTGCATGTTGACCTACTCTGTTAATAAGTTTGTTCTTCTTTAATCTCTGTGGTAATGGCAGGTACTTTTTCTTCATGCCTTCCGTGACCTCTTCATCCTTTTGTTTGTGCTTCAAATTCGATGTACAATTATTCCCCATCTCATCTGTTGGTTGAAGAGATGACAATTTTTCCCTTCACAAGTTGGGGGAACTGCCCAGTTCTTTTAGAGCATTTCTATCACCAACAGTATAAGTTAAAGGGGCATGGTCACGAGGATTTCGCAGATTTTTGGTCAAAACTGTGCTAAAATTATCGGTAGCTAACTTTATTCATGCGCAACATTGTGTTTGCACATTTAAAGGAACATATGGGTTGTGACTGGGCGGAATGGGAGGTTTTGGTGGTAGTGGAAAACCTGTAGGTACAGCGACATGTGGATTAACGGATGTGGTTTGAATAGGTAGTGAATTTAAATACAGATGAGTGGGTGGCGGATATCTGCAAGATTGAGTAAGCCCAGAATGTTGTAGGGGAGCTGTAGAAACCGATAAAGACGGTAGTATGGTTGGATGTAACGAGGCCCATGATAACGAGATGCTGCACAATGGTCCTTGGTCAGCAGGGATTTGTATTTGAGGAAGATGAGGTGTGCTTGATACAGACAGGGAACGTGGCGGCAAAGAAGAGCTATATGTTTGAACGTCAGTTTTTGCTTCCCTTCGACGTATTGGTGCGCTCGGTTTCCATCCGAAAGCTTTTACGTTTACATTTAGCGTAGCAACAGCTGTTAAGGTAGTACAATTGGCTAAAATGCGTTCTAAACGGAGTCTTCTAAAATACTTTATCCACTTTGTTTAAATTTCAAACATAACCATTCACTAGTATTTTTTCCCGTAGAATCCGAATTTCAAGTCAAAATTTTGAATTTCCAGTCAGAAATGTGTGAAAATTAACACCTAAAAATGTCACGCAAATTTATAAATATATTCTTTTCTTCGTTTCTTTTTGTTTGAAAGCTTTCTTCTTTACACTATCAAACACCTATGTAAAAGGGATTCTTGTGTGACTTAGCTGCAACCCAGGTAGAAATCCTACGGGAAAAAACCGAAGACCTCTTTACCAGGCACGTGACATGTCACAACATCATTCTGATGCAATGGGAAACTGCGGCTAAGTCAGGCAAAATAGCTCCATTTGTGTTTGTTAACTCTGGCAACTTTCAGCAGAATTGATTAAAATGCTTGGAAAATATTCCTATTTTCACCTCACACTAGCTGATAATCCGTCGAATTTTGCACGTCTTTACGCTTTCGTTTGCTCAATTCAAGACCGCCATGTTTGTTTTCTGTGTTACAAGTTGCATTGCCTTCTGGGACACTCATTTCATGGAAGAAACGCAGAAAATGGCGTATTTCGAGCGTGTAACGTGTCCTAGAATCAAACACTCGCAGAGTCCCTAGCAACCAAGATAAATAATGACACTGCGGTCTTTTTGTCAGCGGTGACAATGAGCACAAGTCATTACGCACATATGTCGCGCGTGTTCGAGGAAGATATCGAGTATTTGCGTGGGTTTTTGGTTTCCTCAGCAAAACAGATTCGATCGAAACTGTTTCTTTCGTTTGTCAGGTGCATTTTTTCTTGTTGAATGGACTTTGAATGGGAAGCGAAATCTTGTGTGAAATAGTGGGCCTTCTCTTGCGTTTACAGCACTCAAGAAGTTTGATTTTTCGTATTTTCCTACGATCAAATACGAAGATGTGATGATATTTTGGCTGGCTTGTAAGCGTGCAAGAAGTAGGCAGCTTACATTTGTCTGAAAGAGATTCTAAAACTTTCAAAGATGCAGTAGATTTATTTGTATCTGATGTAAATCTGTTCACAGGGTAGTTAGTATGTCAATGTCGCCGGGGTAAATATCGGAAGTTTATCATGGAAACATTCAGCTGTGGACCGCGTGAGGATGCATAATTTTGAACCAAAGATTGAAGATTTTACGGCTTACGGTACTTTGCGAAACGAAACGAATGAGGAGTTTATGTACCTGGGTAATACTTCTAGTATGAGGTAGTTGTAGCCGGCAATTAATTGTAATATTGCTCTTTTGATTTGTCAACTTTACCTTGCTGCATGAATGTGCAGTACACTTTTCGCCTTGTTGTGTATAAATACGCCCGGGTATTTATGATAAACTGAGCTTACTTTTTTCTGGTGCGTGGAAGATCAATTGAATATCACCAAAAAGTCTGTTAGTATTCAGGTTGGTATAGCTTTTCGTTATGTTTTCTTTTACTCTCGATACCTTTAGCTTCGCCGCTGTAGATTCAAAGACATTCAGCCGTGCGCGAGACCAGAAGGGAGTCTACACGCAAAATTCCAAGATGGCGGCTCAAAATGGCCGCATGACAACGAATTTCAAACCTCTCTCGGAAACTAGCGATCACTGAGCCACTATTTTGTAAATAACAACATAACAATACATAAACTACACAATAAGCGAAATAACAAGCCAAATTTTTTTTGGACCTTTAGCCAATTGTAACACCTTCAGTTGTTAGGTATCTTCTGCTTCAGATACCATTTGACAAATTCGTTCAAACTGTTTTGCTTTTTGGCGACGCTTACTACATGCGAGCAAATCTTTTTAGGTTGAAGTTTTTGCACGTGCAAGTTATTTTCCCATTGCTCGAAACTTGAACTAAGTTTGGTGCGTCACCAAATTCTGATAACACCCAGAATGCTTTTAAGGAATTATCTCCAGATGGTGCTGGAAGAATGGCATCCTCTCGTGAAAGGAGTCGCCCAGCTTTCTTCCATATTTGATTTGCAATGTGAAGATCAAGTTGATCTTGTACTGAAGACGCGGGCAAGGAAAGATCGTTTTTAGTTGGTAAGTGTACTACTGTACTACATCGTGCAGAAAACATGCGACCCTGGCTCTGATTAGCACTTGGCTCATACGTGTCCTCAATCGACAGGGCATAAATGTTGGCTACCTTCTTTTTTCTCTGCGTTTTGCTCATCCCAAACCAGTCTTCCTTTGAGATTTCTAAATGTTTAAATGACTCGCTGAACTCATATTGCCCGGACCCGCCAAATACACCTAAAATAAACTCTGTCTCTTGATCGTCTTCGATAAGTTCCTTCATTACTTTCGCAAAAGCTGTCTCCCCTAATTCTTTGCCGCGTGTTTTATGTCGCAATGGATGATTTGTGTTTTCCGAATCATTCGTATAAAACCTTTCAGGAGGTAAACCAAGGCCGGCTCTAGTTCTGACACTAGCGATCATGCAGCTTTTCATCAAGTCGGATCTTTCTAGTATCCATAGGTGGAATGGTGATGTTTCACTCTTCTCCCTTCGTGCCCATGGCTCAGAGAGAGAAGTAAGAATTCCGTCAAAGTCTTCTTCACTTGTTGCGTCTAGAAGACCCTTCTCATAGGCAATGCCCTCTTGTTTGCCAAATATTTCTGCAAAGTACTGATGATGATCTGGTAAACCGAGTGAAACTAGCTTGGACTCCACGTTTTTTCGGAAGTGGAGGAAACATCGAAGATGAATAGCTTGTGGAAAATTCTCGGATAGGGCTTCAGCAAGAGCAGTCTCCCCATCTGTGCCAAAAGCTATAAGGTTTTCTAACTGCGGGGCAAGACTGCTCAATTTTGAGAAAAACTGCGTGTAAGTGTCTTTCTTCTTGCTGTGGTGAATGAAAATTGGACCGACAAATACTGGACACTTATTCGTGTTCCTTGTTTTCAGCAGAAGGTTTCTGTATGACGTGGGAGTGACACTAAAGTCTCCAAAACTAAATTTTGGATCAACAGAAAGGTATCTGAAATCAAGGTGGCTCGTACAGAACCTCGACAAGTCCGCCAATTGTTTATCCATTGCAAGCACTATTTAGGGTTCTCCTGACAGTTCTTGCATGCGCACAAAGTTCTTGCCATCGGTCTTTGCATACCAGTTAAAGGTGGTCATTTCATCGATTTGCTTTCTTTTGGGTTCAGAGCAGGACGTCTTAGAACGTTCTCTTTTCATATCGTACGCCTGTGTTCTTCCCCTTGGAATGTCTGCATCACAAGACGATTTAAGGGGACCACCTAAATCTCTCCTCATTTTCGCAACCGCTTCGCTGGTCGGTAAATTCTTTAAATTTTCGTCTAGAGCTCTTTTAACAGATGACTTGGTCCGAGTAAATGTTTTCCCTGATTTGGCATTTCCATGGGGTAGAGCTTTAATGGGATGCTCCGTACCGTTAAACTGATACGGTGACAGAATCTTGTTATTTAAAATCTCACCCGCTTGATCCCTGGCATAGAAAATGATTTGGCGAAAATCAGGGCTATCCTTGTAGTGCCGATACTCTTTGATAAAATGAACATCAGATTCCCTTATGATTTCTGAACGTTTCAAACTTCTCTTTTTCAATTTACCATTTGCCTTCTGTCTATAGGTATGTGTCGAACACCCTTTGTAAACATAGGACCTATTGCCATCTGCTGGTAAGTCATCTAACGGCATGAATCATGAGTCGATAAGAAAACCAGCATTCCGCTGAACCCGCATGGGTTGGCACTGACACTTCATATCGTTTGCACTGTCCTTCGAAACTACATGTAAAACTTCTCCCGCTTCAAACCTTCGCCTTGCGGTGCTCAGCATGGGAAATTGAGGATTGTCATTGTAATATCGAACCTCTTCCTGCGACTGGTCGCTTTTGTCACTCCCTCTGCTTTCTACACTAGACGAATCACTTTCTTTGTCTGTTTTTATTTCGAGACACTCGGGACTCATTCCTAATTTAACAGACTTGGTAGAACTACCAGCTCGCATCTTAGCTAAGGTCGACCCATAACCAGTGAGCCTACTTTATATTTGGATTGCACAGGTGAGCCGTGGATATTTACAATATCTCTTGATCTATCGATGACGGGCTTTTTAACCGGAGAGGAGTCAATCGCTATGGGATTACTTTTGCTCGTTCCAATTCCGCTTGTCTTAAAAGGAGGATTATCTTCACTCTTTGGACGGCTAATCAGTTGCTCTCCCAGCTCTTAAAATAAAAGAAAAAAAGGATATTTAATTAAGACATTTCTAGTGTTATCTCACAGTAATACAATAAATCTAAATTTTCCTGTTGAGACTGCTGTAGACTGTTGTATACAAGCCCTAGATCACCTTACCTAGATTCTTACCTGTCATATCCATAGCTCTCCTTTTTCTGTGTCGTTTTTGAGATGTTGCATCCATGTCGAAAATGCTGGGAAAAGAACATAAATTATTACTAAGCAGCTGCAAACAAAAATCAAACTAAGAATAACAACCTTGGAGAGCTTTGAAAATTGTAGCAATGAAATGGCAAATTGATAAGAATCATCTGCGTAATAAAGTTATTTTAATGACGCTCACATTGGTGACATTTTTGCTTCCAAGAATTCTCCCTAGAGTGTGGACTTTAATTAAGCAGGTCCTGAACTGCATGACCGAAAGCTTCATGGGGCCTCTCATAAGCTCCGACAATTACTTGGGGAACTTACAACTAATGTAATAAAGTATTAACCTCTTCTCCATCTCGTTTTCTGAATTATCAGTCTCCAAGAAGGATTGTAATTGAAAAATTTCAAACGATTCTCGTAAGTTTTCCCAAGGATGGTGGAAACCATTGTTTCCTAGTAGTATAGAATGACAAAGAGTGAATTTAAACTTGCATTGCTGATTCTTGATTATTTGTAAAGGATGTATATCATTGCCCCCCCCCCCAACAAATTTGAAGGTTATTGTAACCTTTTGTTATGTGAACTGCCGTATTACTTTTGGAAGAAGCCACTTAAAGTATCGATGAAGTCGCGTACGATGAATAACACATTTTCCCTCTCGAACGATGATTTAACCCCGTATATTTGTTAGTAATGGTCCAGTTGATCTGGTCGAAAGTTTTCTACAAATTTAGAGGAAATCTTTGGTATCCTCTGAAAAGAAAGTATTACTTATCTTCAACGCAATCTGTTCCCAAAAGGGAAAACTGAACAAAAGATTAGAGTGCCATGATTTGCCTGCAGTTCACAATGTCCCTATTCCAATTATACACTCTGTTTTTTTTATAAGAACGCATAAATTTTGGCTGAGGCTGAGGATGTTCTTATCTTAGCCCATACATTTTCTTAAATTTTGGGGCAAATCTCAGCCTCGACGTTCTTATAAAAATGATTCTTATAAAATAAAAGGAGTGTATCTAATTACAAGTGATGGTACGAGGTTTTCTTTTAAATTTTTATTAAACCGAAATCGGAAAACAGCACAATAACGCAAAAAATGCTGCAAATCTTGCATCCGAGCGTGTGCATGGTGTGTAACTTGAAGTTCTAATTGCCGCCTGTCGTCATGATCAGGTAAAAATAAATTGTTCTTTGATGTCGACCTCAATTATAAAACATAAAAGGGAGATGCTATCTTAACATTTATCAACTTGGTTTCCTGATTGCAAATAAGTGAAATTTTTTGCAGATTTTGGTCACGAAAAATGTTGTTCCCCATTTTCTGAGGTTTTCTCTGGGGAGTTTGCCAATTGAAAAAAGAATGCCATTCGCAAATGAAGCTCCTTTTGAGCTTAAATAGCCTTTAAAAGAAATTCTAACTAACTGAAGGGTTACTTGTAACTGACACTTGAAATAGAAGCTAAACAAACAGGTGAAGAAATGACCGTACCTTGATCACTGGATGTGCCACGCCGCTGTTGCGGTTATCGCTTGCACTCTGTGGCTATCGAAAAAAAAATTCTGATGACTACTTGATCACACAGTAACACGTACTAACAAACAAATATCTTTTTTTATGACATAACAGTGACTCACCTTGGAGCACTCCCTTCTTCAGAAGAAACAGAGGAAATCCTCTTTCCTAATAAAAATGCCTTGTTAGTGGTGTGTAGCTTGAAGTTCAAGTACTTTCCTAACATCACGATTCGTTTACTACATTTTCCTTTTAACTTGGAAGAATTACAACATGACGTAGGTTGTTATCTAATCTTTTATCTGCCCTGTTTCAAGAACGCAAATAACTAAAATGTTTTGTGGATTTTGGTCACGAAAACTGACTTCATTCTTATTTGAGTTTCCCAACTGTATTCTAAATAACCGAAGACTTGTATATAAAACACGCCTCGTGTGAACCTTGTGGGGCTTCGTCTTTAGGTCGCTGTAGTCATGTTGTAGCCATTTTGTTTTCTGTCCTTGACTACGTTCAAAAACACGGACCGGTGCTGGCAAAACCGTGCACAACTACATCCCGCACAGTGTTTTCGTAAGACAACTATTTTGGGAGGCGGAAGCTTCGAAGTAGAAACTTCGTTCTTCAAAATCATGGTTTCAACCTTTGCAGACAACTCATATTTTGAATATACAGTCTGAGTTTCTTGATCCGAAACCAGCTTCCCCGACAAGTTCTCATACACGTGCTTGCGCGTCACATCACACATTACTTGATCTTCGTCAAATGTTGTCGATTCATTGATGGCATCGGTTGTGCTAGACTCAAGTAATTCCTGATCGTCAGTCGGTATAAACTCCAGAAACTCGTCTGATTGCACGCCATAGTTCTCGTTAATTACCTTTTTTTGCTTTGTCACCGGCTCCTATCTCGATTTTGGGGCCTTTCTTTTTGGAGCAGATGCTCGTCCTTCTTTTGTCGGTGTGAGATTTGCTTTGAGCGGGTCTGGAAACTCGACTGTGGGACCTTTTCCTCCGGGCCAGTGAAGAGCACAAATGTACGTGTTTTTGTTAACGTTTTTCTCTGCAAAGAATTCCCGTGAACAAGCCACTATCCAACGCTTGCACTTTGCGAGGTCTCTCCACGGTTTCGGGAAAGGTATGAATACTTTCTGCCCCGAATTCTCCAACCGTTTAAGCGATTCTGGCCATTTTTCTGGATATCTTGAGTCTGTTTTGCACTCACCCCAACAGCAGTGCTTGATGCCCACTATTTCTCTTATTTCTAGAATGATAAACCAAAATTTTCGCTAAAATTTTCGCTTTTAGGTTCACAACTGCGTCTCCCGCTCATACATTTGCTTTGTTTTGATCGCAATGTTTGTCTGACTCTGTGCGGGGGGTCTCATGGGATCTCATGCTGACAAATCTATTTTTAGTAATAGTGCGCTTCGCTATTATGTTTTAGGACCCATTCTTAGGCATCAGAAACTTGGTTGAACAGGAAAGGTGGGCTCCGGAGCCCGAACGGGAGGTAAAGGTCGACGTAATACTGTGCTTGCCAGTGTATACCCAATAGGTTCCAATCACTGGGGTGGATGGGCATGAGGCGAAAGGCTGATTTGAGGTCAGTTTTTGCCATGAAGGCCCCAGGACCCAAAGAGCGGACTATGTTAATGGCATCATCTAGACGAACATACTGGAGAGAATAGGGGTCCTTAGGGATATAATCATTAATACTGTCACCCTCGGGGTAGGAGAGGTGGTAAATGGTACGCCAATCTGTAGAATGCTTCTTGGGGACTACACCTATAGGGTGACACTGGAAATTAGGGAGTGGAGAGGAGGAGAAAGGGCCAGCGACTCTACCCAACTGTATTTCCTTGTTAAGGTTTGCAGTGATAACCTCAGGATTTTGAGAGGCAGAAATCAGATTACGGGACACCCGGTTCTTTTGGGGACCAAAGTAACCGATGCGAGTACCGTATCGGAGGGCATTAACTAGATTATTAACAAATGAGCGATCAGGGTGACTAGCTAATTCAAGCGCTAATTTATGGAAATCTAGGGGAGTAGAAACTAAGGGTTTCCGGTGCTGCTGTAGTTGCTCCACCTTATTTTTTGCTTCGTTCGCTGGATGTGGTGGGCGGTTTTCTGTGGCTGGCAGGCTGTCTAGAGCTGGGGCAGTTAAAGAGGGCGTGGTTGTTGGAACTGCAGCGGCGGCAATTATGCGGGAAGGAACAGGAACGACGTTGACAGCCAGAGAGCTTGTTGAGGTCGAAACAGACCAGGGCTTGTCGGCGTGGTTTTCTGCTGGGGTCCTGGTCAGGGCAATCCTCGGCTGGGTGGTACGGGCTGGAGCACACAGAACAATGTGGCTTAGCGAGACCGGAGAAAGTCACTGTCCAAAGTTCAAGATCAATTTTATCCCAGGGTAGGTTAAGATCATAGGCTGCGCGACGCCTGAACTGCTCATTGTAAGACAGCCATGCCATGCCCTTGAATTTTGAGACTGCTTTGCTGATTATCTGCTGATAGTTTACGAGCTCTAGGGCACGCCTTGGGTGAGCTGCAATGATAACCAGCATGTAAGCTGTGAAGGCATCTAGCCACTTGTGAAAAGAGTCTATCACCGGCTTTTTCTGCTTAACCAAGGTAAGCGGGGAACCCTGGGAGCCTGGGAAAGAGTCTTCGTACCGAATCTGCAGGGCGGGGGACTGGGACCGATAAATATTGTTTGGGAGAAGCAAAGAGAAATCAATGTACTCACCATGGAGTATTTTGTCCTTGATCGTCTTGTCCAAAGGACAGGTGAGACCAAGGGGAGTCGCCACGTTAGACAAGCATGGGCTTGGCGTTCTTGGCTCGGCGATACTCCGCGGAGAAACGTCCTGGTGGTGAAAGGCAAGCATCGCTTCGCGAACGGAGGAAGACACGGTCTCCTGGATCACGGACATCTGAGCTGGCGAAAACAATGTCTCCCGGTTGCTGGTCCTCGATATCTTCCGTCTGCGCACACAACATTTCTTCTACGGACTACCCAGCTACTGACGTCGAATTGGGCTCCTTGTCTGAGGCCGGAACATCCACATTGTATGGCTGGGACGTGCCATGGCTCTCTTGGGTTTTGCGAGTTTTACCTCGCTTTGGTTTGGCTACTCGTCCTGCGGAACGGCGACCAAGTGGACGGCCTTGAGAAGCGGCTTGAGGTGCAGTCGCCAAACGGAGTCTCTCAATCAGACGTGTGCGACTGCCCGTGATTGGAAGGTTTAGCTGCTGTAAACGCAGGTGAAGGACTTTGGAGGATAGCTGCTGAATATCCGTCTTCGTGGTTTTCGCAGACTGACTTGGGCACGGGCGTGCCATGATCGGTGTAAATGAAATTGTTGCAAATGTTTCTTTCGTGCAAGACTGCTAAGGTAATGCACTTGGATAATGTTCTGCTGCTTATATAGCAAGACAGTGTCTCAGAGTTCGGCCAATAGATAAAGTTGTACTATAAGCAAAGTAGACACGACGTGGCGAACTACTAGCGATGAATAGAGCTAACAAAATAAGAACCAATGCGAACAAGGCTGAGATACATTTCTAGACTACTAAAAACAAGGTATCGGTCACGATTTTAGACATGACTTTTATTCTAGCTACATGAATAGGGAGTATTCATTTATGAATAAAGCCTTCATTGCTATTTGTTTTTGGCAAAGCCTGCCTGACCTACCACCCCTAGGGCGTCACATTCCATTAACTGCGTTTTACCGCTTGGTAAAAGCGAAATATATTTTTTATAATTGTTTTCCACAACTCCGAGTTGTCTTTGGAGCTTTGGTCGATTGATCTCACTGGGGCTCTCAGTCTTTAATGTTAAGTTATAATTATATGGCCTTTTTTGCTTCGCTTCACCTGCCTAGTTAAGTTCAAGTTTTCGATGTTTTTTCTTTTTCCAAACGTTGGCGCCAGTGGTCAGCCGTGGTCCCTGCTACCAGGCGAGCATGGTTTGCTTCAATCAACAAGTTGATTAAGGCTGTGTGTTGACGTCAATAAAAGTTATATTCATCAATGTTCTCCACTAATTTGTTTGCCTCATAAAAAGAACGTTCTAAATCTTGCAAATGTTGTGTTGAGGGAATAGGGCGGTACAACAACTCCCAGATTCACTTGCTGTCTCTTTCACTTGTGTATTTGTGAATACCCTCCAAATCTGAATATTGTTTCTTGATATCATACAATTCGTTTTGAAGCTCTGTGATTGGCTTTCTGATATTGTCACCAGGTTGCTGGTTTTTTGTATCATCTTGATCTTTTTCTTTTTTGTTCGCTCCTGCATGATAACTCATACCAAAACAAGCCAAGTTAATTTTTTGTTGATGTAGCGTAGAGATTAAAGGCTACGGAGCCCTGTTAGTGCCATATAGGCACGCGATTACTTTTTACTTTTGGCGAACACTTTATCTTTGGCACAACTTTTTATTACCTGGGGCGACTTTTTTTTTCCTCACGCGACTTTTTCTCTCTGGCGCGATTTTTTTTCTAGCATGACTTTTTCTTTTTGGCACGACTTTTTATTTGGCGCGACTATTTTTCTAGCGCGACTTTTTTTTTTTAAGCGCGACTTTTTCTTTCTGGCGCGACTTTCTTTTTGGGCGCTCATTTGTAGACCGCTACTATATTTATTGCGGGCTCAAAGGGCAAACACTTGTGGATGGATGGCTGACAACGATCTAGAGAAGGCAAGTATTTCTTTAGTGCTGAATACCGCCGTATTCGTAAATGATTAGAGAAAATGAATTGAGGGGAGGCAGCTAGTTTAACGTTTTCGCTTTTTTCTGTGTTTATAGCGTAAATTGTACCTAGGAAAACACAAAACCATGTTATGACATTCGACACCTTGAAAACCACTCCAGGCAGAACAAGCTTGATTCTTGCTTTATTTTACAACGATAACAAATATCAAGTACAAAAATACTATTTTAAATATCTTGCCTTATATTAAATTGAAAATTAAATAAACAATTGTGTTCTTGACAAAGTAGTCTCGGCTACATTATCATTTTAATTTATTGGTGCTAGCTAACCTCGGAGTAACCGCTATCCTAAGTCACCGATCACTCAAGTAAATCGACTTGGCGGAAAACGACCTTCGTAATCATTTAATTGAGGAATATTTCCATATGGGCTTCAATTACAAGGAAATCATTGATTGCCTCTTTTTAAATAATGGAATACCCCTGAGTCTACGGCAGCTTAAGAGAATCTTAGCCAAAAAAATCTCGGACGACGATGCTTCAGCAGCCTTGATGAGATAGCAGATACCATAGAAGAGGAGCTTAAAGGAAGTGGAAGCATTGTTGGCTATAGAACTATGTGGCAGAGGTTAGTGGTTGACCATAAATTGTCTGTTAGCAAGGAGTTTGTTCGGAACGCGTTAAGAATAATGGACTTTGAAGGGGTGCAAAGGCGCTCAAGACATAGACTCCAAAGGCGACAATATTATGCTAAGGGCGCAAATTTTATTTATTTTTTACTGACTGCTTCTAAAACCCCAAGGGCTGAGAGGCCATCTCGGAAGCTTTCAAGGGCTGGTTTACATCGCCCAAGAACAAACCACTGGGAAGTTGCGGCGACCATTTTCTTGACATCATCCTGTGTTTTTATTGGAATTGCCAAAGTCCCAGCCAGGTCAAGTACAGTTGATAAGTTCCCTTCCAGTGTGCATCTCTTTGCTTGCTCCAAGTCAAGTCCAAGTCAAGCAAAGATTCAAGAGAAGACTTCAGCTCATGATCATAGACATCTTGCAATGGCACTGCCAAAGGTTGGTCACTGAGAAGAGCTTGAAACATGACAGGGGATAGAAAATGTGGTGCAAGTCCTGCGTGCACAAGTGACATTGCAATCAGGATTCCTGCAACAAAGTAGTCATTATCTTCTAAACACTTTGCATTGCATGACAGGAATCTGCTGTTCTCTGGACCACACAGAAGTCGAGAATCATGGATGTACTGTAGTATCAGTGTAAAGAACTCTCTCATAGGCCCCCCAGTCGATGGCACCTTCACTGGTTCCACTATCATCGGTGAACTTTACAGATACCCTGTTAGCTGGCGAGAATGCTTTACAGGTCGGTGCTCTCTTTGCTCCTTCCCACATGAAATTGCGGGCAATGTTGAACTTGGTGAGACTGCCAGCATCTATCTGGGCTGATAACTCATTAAGTACCTCGCGTGCTGGTTTCATTGGAGAACATGGGACATGAACACTGTGCGTTTCACTGGTGGAAATTTCATCTTCACTGTCAGATGAATAATGCTCCCTGCTAGTTCCAGGCGGCTCTAACAGAATGGAGGTGTAGTAGTCGTCTAACTGCACTGGAGTCATTGACCTAGTAAAAAAAAGTAAAGCACAGAAACCATGACAATCAAGTTATGAAGCCAAGCCTATGTACTAGAACAAAATTAATTATTATTTTACCAGTAACTATAAACAAGAAGACCTCCCCACATACATGTAAGTCTGGTGGCTTGTTTGAGATCCTCTAATAATAATTAAATGAATCTATAGGCAGTGTTTTCTGATGATTGTGGCTAATACATAAGTTAAAAATTGAATTGAAGTAACATAGCATCATACAATGTACAACAAAGGGATGCCAGTGAGAGTAGACAACATAGGATGAAAAAATATATACAATGTCTTGTCTCAGCACCTGTCCTGAGGCTAGGAAGTATGTTTTGTACCCGGCATTTATTCAACAAAATATGGTACATTCCCTGCTACTCTCTACAACATGAACAAGTAAGCTCAGTGCTGCAAATTAATTTTTTAGTTCATGATAACATCTAAGCCCTTTAGTGCCCAGGCATCATGTCCGAACATATTTTGGTTATTTCGGTCCGCCAATTTCTGTTGGCTGACTGTCATTTAATTTGCAGCAGTGAAATGAAACATGAGGTCACTTACACATCAGTTTCCATTTCCCTCTCCTCTTTGTTTGGCTCACAGTCTGGCAGTGTTGTGTTAATACTGCTGTGTACATCTCCAAATCCCATGAATTGAATATCCTCATCCGACTCAGACAGTGATGGTGTATGTGCAGTAGTTGCCATAACTATGGTACATCTATCCTCCCGTTCTCTACTTGGTGACAGAGGTGTGCCTAAAGGGTCACACAGTGTTAAATTCACTATGTCAGGAGTCAGAGATCCAGCCCAGTCATAGACTGCTGCCACTTGACTATTTGACGGAAATTTCCAGGAGCATACTCCGATTGTAGGGTGCCGAAACCTTACAGTGACAAAATCCGTTTCAGGTTCTGCTAAAACTCTTGCAGCTCTTGCGTCCTGAACTCTCTTCTTTTGTTCAGCCTCAGCATTAGCCCTTTCAAGGGAAATTCTTTTCTGTCTGTCTGCTTTGAGTGAAAGTTCATACTCAATATCTTGCTCTCTTTTAGTGATTCCCTTTGTTCTGTTGTACCAATCAGGCCTTTACTCTTATCCTGTTTGTCCTCAGTGGAAGTACCAGCTCTACGTGCCCTTTCAGAAGAAGTGGAATCACGACTCGTTATCATAGGTGGTAAACCATCATCACTTTCATGACTGCTACTTGTCATCTTCTTGGACAACAGGTACATCCTAACATCTTTCAGTTTAAAAGCCTCCATGTAATTTCCAATATTAAAAGGGACCTCTCTTCCATTCATTTCCAGCGTAACACCCATTTGTTCATTATGAAAATTTCCAATAGCAAATACCATGTCTTCTTTGCCGTAATATGACTCTCCATTAGGGAAAAAGATTGATTTACAAAGTTTCATAACATCTACTCTGTTGCTTGATAACAGCGAGGTTGCATACCTAATGCACCTCCCTTAGACATTGGTACAAGAACATAGTCCTCAACCTCATCCCGGAAATGTTTCCATCCAACTTGTACTCGTTTGGACTTCTTTTTTTCCCTTTCAAGCTTTTTCTTTTGCTGTTGTTTGCCTGAAGAAGCCACAACCTAGTGGACCTATCTTTCTTTGAAGACAAGTATGCCTCAAGAGGCCTTTGTCTTTTGGATTCCTTTTCTTTGTTCTGTTGCATCTCTTGAGTGGTGCTACAAAAAGCCGTGAAGGCTTAATCTGTCTCCAGCTGTTGAGAGCCCCATGTCTTTAAGGACATCATCATTTGCATTTAGGACTGCTGAAATATCCATCTGAGAATAGATCTGAGAATAGATCTTTTTTATTGACTTGTAAATAATTACGTAATTCAGCCTGGTGGCTGCGATGTAATTTTTAATAAACTATCTATCTATCTAGAAGATTTAATTAAATTACTATACTAATGCTCTTTTCAAATGCAAATGTATTCCTTTTAAAGTCAGATCTTGTTATAACAGATTTTGTATAAAACATAACAAGTACATTTGAGTATTTCACTTGCTATGTTAGAAGACTGCTATGAATACTACATTTTATAGAGCTTGCAAGATGCTGAACAGCTTTATCCCCAACAGACTGGCCAAATATGATATGATGTGAAATAAATAAAAATAGGATATGTACTAAAGCACATCGCATTCAGCATCAGCTGAAAATTAATGTGCGCACAGGGTTGCCAAAAGTGCACTTATTGAAATCCCGACCCCCCGGCCTTGAATCCGGCACAAGGTCGGGAATGCTGTGCTTTGAGCACATTTGAAAGCATTGCTTGCCTACATTAACCATTTGGTGTTCAAAAAGCAGGCAAAGAGCCATCTAATTTATTTTGCTGTGACAGCTATTTTTATTAAATCAAAGAGGGGCAACATCCTAGAGTTACTTGTTGTTCTGCAATCATTGTTTGGATCTTGTTGTTATTTAATTTTGAAATAAAGTTGTAAATTTCATATTACATGGAAATGAAGTCAGTAGTTTTAATGGAAAATGTCACCTTAGTTAAAAGGTTATAACATACACTATTCAAAGTTCTCATCCTGAGGGGGGGTTTTACCAGTGGATAGCCCCAGTGTGTGGGGGTTTATTGACATTTGCAAAGATGTCAAGCCAAATCCTCGCCTTGTCCCAGGGTTGGAGGTTGGGGGTCGGGATTTCAATTGATAAGTGCATAACTTTGAAGTGGAAGGCTGATAAGAAATAGAAGGTGGCCTTGCAAGCTGTGGTTCTCTGTCTACCAGAAGATATCTGTACCCCTCCCACAGAAGGTTTTTTGATTTGAATCACCCCACCCCTCTGGAAATTCCACTTAAGCCCCATACTTTCCTTTAAAAATTTTGGCTTTAGAGACCCCCCTTTCCCCTCGGAAATTCTTATGACCTTCCATGAGGTGGGTATGGATATTTTTTGGAACTGCACATAAAATATGTTGTTTTGAAATGCAGAAATGCTCAAAAGTACCCGGCAAAAGATAACTGACAAGCATGTGATCTTGGCCATATATGACAACACCGAATAGTTTCAATGCATCTTTAAAATTATATCACAGAACCTCAAACTTTAAAAATACGCTTTCTTCGACTCCTCTTTCCCGGAGAAAGTTACAAACCTGCAATTGCAACAACACAATAAGATGAAATTATTATAAAAAGTACAGCTTGTTAATGTTTAAAACAGACTGCTATTCATTATGCTGTTTTTATATAGTTGAACATCCTACTGAAATCTTGTTTTAAGATATGATGTATGATGTATTGCAAGATTTTGCAGCTATCAAGTAGGATCTTGCAATATCTTCGTCCTGTTTTAGTTTAAGCTTATCATAGAATTCATAACTTAAATGTTGTTAAGAAAACGATTATTTATCAATTCTTTGACTTAATATAAGCCGGCATGGTATTCATAAAGAGTATTGGTACATTGAAATTTGTTATCCTTGCAAAACATAGTATGTTGTAAAATAAAGCAAGAATCAAGTTTGTTCTGCCTGGAGTGGTTTTCGAGGTGTCGAATGTTATAGCATGGTTTTGTGTTTTTCTCGGTATAATTTACGCTGTAAACACAGCAAAAAGCGAAAACATAAAACTAGCTGTCACCCCTATATCAATTTTCTGTAATCATTCACGAATACAGCGGTATTAAGCATTAAATATTTAAATACTTACCTTCTCTAGATCCTTGTCAGTCTTGTCAGCCATCTTGTTCATCCACACGTGTTCGCACTTTGAGCCCGCAATAAATCTAGTAGCGGTCTACAAATTAGCGCCAAAAAGTCGCGAAAAAGTCGCGCCAAATAAAAAAGTTGCACCGGCGAAAAAAGTCGCGTCAGGAAAAAAAAAGTCGCGCCAGGTAATAAAAAGTCGTGCCAAAGATAAGAAAGTGTTCGCCAAAGTAAAAATTAATCGCGTGCCTGTATGGTACTAACAGGGCTCCGTAAAAGGCAACTCAGACATAACTTTGCAAGTGAGATTTCAACTCCTCACAATGTGTGAATGATGCGCTAGGCAGAGAACGAGCTTATATGCACTTAAGAACAAAGCGTTCGGTAAACCTGTCAAACCGGTTATACCAGCTGTGACCACCACAAGCTAAAAATAGAACATGACGTCAAACCTGTCAATTCAGCTATACGCTAATGAGAATCCATTGCAGTTTATTCATGACAGCAAGACAATAGCCTATGACATCCTCGTTAATGTATTCCACTTCACGCTAATGAGATCCCACTTCAAAAGGGAGATAATTACATGCATACTAAACCACTTGCAGTTTGTAACTTCCTGGCAGCATTATTGGCAATTTCATTTGAATAGCTAATTTGTTATTTATTTCACACATTTTAGTCTCATGATGTAAGCTAGCGAACCACATAGCGTTGTATTTTTGTTAATTATTTTACAAACATACTCAATAGCAGGTTCGAGCACATCTTTGGCAATGCAGGTCTGCAGCTGCCTTGAGGTCCTTTTCTTCTCACCGAGCAGGTGGCAAGCTCATGGCTGGTGAGGAAGAGGTGGATCATCTCCCTGATGCTTTGGCCTTTTTTAGAGTTGCATTTTACGGCAGTGCTGCAATCGTCCATCAATATATTAAGTACAAATAAATGTTAATTGATTAGAATGCCAAGTGGCCAGGTTGGGTCAAAAAGTAATTTTTGTGTTCTTTTTATACATGATCACGGCCTTTCTGCCTGTGTATCTTCTGGTAACATTCTACTTTTAGGCTAATTTAGGTAATGATAGGGTTCTTTTGTGTACAGTACAGTGATTTCGAATTGTATGACGATCAATATATAGTGACATTACTTCGTTTTTAGCAGTTTTTTCTTGAGTGCTTTCAGCTCCTTTTGCGTGTCTGCCACTTGCTGAACAAGCAAGGTACAGCCTGCACATTTCGTTGTTTTGCCTTATTCTGGGAACCAGTGAGGTAACTCAGGAACAAGGTCTGCACCCCTTCTCTCCTCTGAATTAGGCACCAGTCTTTGACTATCCTCTCTCTGGCTTTCAGTTAAGGCCTCCAGTTCCCCTTCTTTCCTTGACCTCTCCTGCTCTTTTCGTTCTGCTGATGCTTTTCTTTCCTGTCTCTCCTTTCTCTTCTTTGATTTTTCTCTTTCTTTCTTCTCTTCAGTTCTTCTTGTAGCGCATCAGCTCCGATGACGGAGAGATCCGTGAAAGTCAAGAAAACTAAACGACTCACTGATTCCACAAGGCTGGGGTTTATTGTGCCAGCTTTTACAGCAATCCTGGATGATAGGACGTATTGGGGCGAACGCTCTAGCAGGTTCTGAGTTAAACAGCAATAATTGGTTCCCGTTGTTCCCGTCGAATTTCTGTGAGCCTTATGGAAAATTACACACGTTTTTGCGATATAAAGGCTAAGGGCACGTGATCACTAGCAGAAAATAGTTGTGACATAATTGCGGTTAAAGCTAAAAATATACAAGAAAAACTATTGAAAACTATAAGGCACACGGGTGCCGTTACACTTCTTTTTCTTGCTTCTCCTTCTCAAATTCCTTGTCAGAGAGCATCTCGACAACAGCTGTTTCATGCTGGATCCTTGTTTCTCCTGCTCTCGGACTTGTGGATGGTTCTCCAGCTTTACATGTATTCACAGACAGTAATTGTTGCTGTAACTTTAACTGTAGCCCCCGCTCCTTACACCTTGTTTTGTAATCCGGCTCCTCTTTGATCTGTTTAGGGAAGTTGGGTAACACATAACTAACTGAAGGAGTACAATAGAACTTAGTGAGAAAGAGGTTGAAATTATTTTATGAATATAATTCCATGCAACTTTGTTGATTTTACTTAACCCAAGAATAGCTAATCTGGAGTGTAAACCGTGTACTTATTCATCATATTTGGCTCACAGGCTAAGAGAAGGTAGGCTTTATTTTCAAATAATAAATTTCTTTTCTGGACTTTTATCTGTTTGGGGCTTCCTACTAGCAGATGTTAAGTCCACCTGCTTTTTCTTCCCTCTGTCTATTTTTTGGAGCTAAAAAGGAAAGTGAAACGTTTAAAGTGATAATAAAACTAATTCCTAAAAAGATCCCGAGTTTTAACATATATATAGTTTGCATTCCGATATTTTTTGGTTTCATTTGCCAAAAAATTACCTGTATAAAAGTGGTAGTCTTGTGTATTGTTTTACACTAATTATTGTCTAAGTACCTTTCTAAGCAAGTTTGTCTAACATTTCTTGAGTTTGCTGGAGTGACTGAGTCAGAGTCATAGTCAGTGGGGATATGGACCGATATTGGCCTCTTTGTGATTGGCTTTGAAGGCGGAGCTCACTAAATTAAGGCAAAGGGTAAAACATATTAGTAACTTGTGAATGCATTGATTATAAACAGTTACAATACGTATTTGTTGTATTTAGGTTGTTATTAAATGATGCGTCTCTTGAAGTGGACCAAAAGTGGCGCCGGAAAACGGAGTTCCTGTTTTGTTGGAAATTTTTATTTTTCATTTTACACGATTTCAGATTTTCAGAAGTTGTGCACTGGAAATGGTAAATTCATCACGTAGTTTTGCTAATGAGGCCTTTGACAAACGTCTAGATGAAGCCTGCTGCTCATGTGAAATGAAATAAATCGAGGCTTACATGTAATAAGCTCAGTTACTTAACATCATCCAAAAATTACTCTTAAGAAATGAAATGCTATTTTATTAAAGTGCCTATGAAGACGCGCTGGAGTATAGGTGCTTCAGGGAAATAGCACAGGCCAACCAGAAATTGACATTCGATGGGAGTATTGAGCATGTAAAATGCATAACAAAACACGGCGTCTTCCCCGCCATGACAAACAGGAGTGTTCTCCTACAAGTGGCTCCACTATTGAGAGACAAAAATGGAAAAGGATACCGTCGTCGCGGTTTACAAACAGAAAACCAGTAAGTGTGTAAGAATTTAAAATATATTGTAGCTCAAGGCTGACATATATAAAATTGGTCACGGATGTTTTATGTCTTGATTATGAAAGGGTCACACGATAACGAACTACATGTAGTACCTAGGACAGTCTGTGAGTTGACTTCTGTATATATGGCCTCCATAATTTCAGTCCAGATTCACTTTTTGTTATCACAGTCCTAATAAAACTTCTTAGATTTAATCTGTTATCATCAGGTATGTGGTAAATGATCAGAAATGCAATAAGCAACCAGCTAGTCCAAACCAAAATCCTTCCACCGTGGGGTCTGAGGAAACCTCTCAAGAAAGATACCAACACCAAAAATGCAAAAATGTTGAAGAAATAGTTTCACTTTGCATTATCCCATGTCATTAGTCCTGATAACTAATGATGTTCACGGTGTACTTGTTTTATGACTGTGGGTGGGTGTCTTTGTTCTCAGCTTTTTGAGATGTTTTCAAATTGTTTTTTTTTTCAGATTTGTGAGAGCAGTGGCATACAGATGGCTTGTCCGTTGGATTTGTGGTTATTTGGGGTGGGACAACACAAGACCACTTCCAGCCTGTGTCTGTGTCTTACTGTTCATGAGTTTTCAACTGGTATTTGTTTATTTATTTTATTTATTTATTTATTTATTTCCTTATTTCTTCTTTTCGTCTCTTTTTATTGACTAATTAATTGCTTTCACCAAGCTTTAGTGCCAACCTACCTTCTGTACTTAAACATTACTTAGTTTTACTCAGCTCGATTAGCTTTATAGTTATTCTGAGTAAACATTACCTCTTTTTTGTATTAATATGTAATATTGTAAAGTTTAACTTTTTTTCCTTTTCTATTTGGTAATAAAGCTTGTTGTTGTCGTCTACCACAATCTGAGACAGAAATTTCCATCTGGCCATGTGCAGGGTTACCAGTCTGCAGGAGAGAGAAGTTAAATGGTTCTGTCAAGGACATACAGTGTACTCTATTTCATTCAAGTTTCTTTCGTCAAAGAGACAACGTACATCAGTTTCATGAACCATCTTTGGATGCCAGTGGTTCAAAAAAGTATAGCTTAACTTGCAAAGGTTATGACACAAAAAGATACACTTGTTACATTCATTTGCTTGTGGAAATCTATTGTGAACTTTACTATGTTAATAACAGCAGTTTCCTTTTGGAATTGTAAAGACAAAATTGTACATTTTGGAACTTTGCACATACATCTAAGCATTTTTAATTATTCATAAGCACACAGGCGTCCCAAACTCACGATTCGAGAAATCGATCGAATAAATGATTTATGTAAGCGTATGAATGATTTATGTAAGCATATGAGTGATTTATGTAAGCGTATCAAATGGGACGTGACTACTTGAAGTGTGTGGTGTTGTGTTACAATTTAGGCCGTTGGAAATTTGAGCGCTCTATAAGACTTTGTATGGAGTTTAAAATAACGTGGAATAAAAGCGCTCGACGAAATAAAATTTTACCTTCTTTTCAATAAAAATAAAGAAAATGTACTAACCTTTCTTGATTTCTGTTGTCCTTTTGGGCTATTTCATCGTTTCTGAGGTTTTTGTCGTAGCCTTCATAAGACGAAGTCAAGGCTGGACAGAGCCATTTCTAATGAGCCGTGCCGCGAGGCTGTTTTCTCGCCAAAATTCGAATCTGCGGCCTGATTCTCCCTTCCAATGTAAAGAAGGAAAGTTCATTTTTCCCCTCGTCTGGTCAGCTTGGAAAAAACTTCATCCTTTCCGCTCCAATTCAAACGATTTATGCATCACTACTGGAGCTTTCAGCTTTCCTGAGCACCTTGTTCCCGTCTTTTCGACTATGGCACAGTTGGAAATCAAACTTTGCGACCGCTCCAGCATGACAACTGCGACTGACCGGACGGGTGCACAGTCAAAATTTCCCATTAAAAATGTTACTCTTTCCCCACGACCCCACGGGAGCATTTTGACGCCCCTTTGTAATGTAAGACCAATCGCGTGACAGATAAAGCGAAAACAGGAAAATCGAATTCAAAAACCGTTTCTTTGTGCTCGGAAATTGTTTGTAATCTACTCTTCATGCAATGGATATACATTATTTTCTGTTTAAATGGACATTAGTTGTCAATGTCATGCTTTGTCATGTTTTATTTGCTAAATGCGTCGGCCTGTTGTAATTATTGATGTTAGCACGCCGCAATGGAAATCCCTGGCTCGTTGTCATTTTGTGCATTAACGTTAGATATTGCTTTTTTATGCAGTTTTCACAGGAAGTCCCGGTAAATGCCCAGGTTGATGGTAAGCTGACAATTCTAAAGCCTCGTTGTTTGCGATTTATTATTATCTGAACGGTTTACATCAATTAAAGGTGAGAAAAATCGTCTCGCGAACTCATGTCCATTTCTTTGTGCCGTGTTTGTAATTACTCTGCGATGGATATACAGTATCTCACTTTATATCGACATTATTTGCCATCATTTGTCTTTTTTCTATTTGGAAAATGCATCGGTATATTGCCATTTTTGCTGCAAGTGCGATTGGTAATCCTTAGTTTGTTATCATTTTAAGCATCCAAAATAGAAGTTGCTACTTTTTAATGAAGTTTTTCACAGGAACTTCCCGGAAATGGTTTATTGTTTTGGTATTTTGACTGGCCGTTTTACGATGGTAATCATAAAGCTCTATTGTTATCAGAATGGGTTGCATCAATTAGAGATGAGAAAAATTTAGGTGCAAACTAAAAGTCAAACATTTCGTGGCAATCAGATCACAAACTTCGGATCAGGGAAAATTTTGTCTTTAATTTCTATTTAATGGTTGTCAGCTGTAGTTGAAAAATGCAAGGGTCAACACTACAATGAGCGTTTTAACACCGGGTCAAGCACAGATTGTGAGTGTGGCTTCTAGAGGCCATAACTTACTAATTAATGGCCAGTCGAAATACCAAAACAATTAACCATTTCCGGGAAGTTCCTGTGAAAAACTTCATTAAAAAGTAGCAATTTCTATTTTGGATGCTTAAAATGATAACAAACTAAGGATTACCAATCGCACTTGCGGCAAAAATGGCAAGATACCGACGCATTTTCCAAATAGAAAAAAGACAAATGATGACAATTAATGTCGATATAAAGTGAGATACTGTATATCCATCGCAGAGTAATTACAAACACGGCGCAAAGAAACGGATATAAGTTTGCGAGACGATTTTTCTCACCTTTAATTGATGTAAACCGTTCAGATAATAATAAATCGCAAACAACGAGGCTTTAGAATCGACAGCTTACCATCAACCTGGGCATTTACCGGGACTTCCTGTGAAAACTGCATAAAAAAGCAATTTCTAACGTTAATGCACAAAATGACAATGAGCCAGGGATTTCCATTGCGGCGTGCTAGCATCAATAATTACAACAGGCCGACGCATTTAGCAACTAAAACATGACAAAGCATGACAATGACAACTAATGTCCATTTAAACAGAAAATAATGTATATCCATTGCATGAAGAGTAGATTACAAACAATTTCCGAGCACAAAGAAACGGTTTTTGAATTTGATTTTCCGGTTTTCGCTTTATCTGTCACGCGATTTGTCTAACATTACAAAGGGGCATCAAAATGGGCCCGTGGGGTCCTGGGGAAAGAGTAAGATTTTTAATGGGAAATTTTGACTGTGCACCCGTCTAGTCAGTTGCAGTTGTCACGCTGGAGCGGTCGCAAAGTTTGATTTCCAACTGTACCGTAGTCGAAAAGACAGGAACAAGGTGCTCAGGAAAGCTGAAAGCTCCAGTAGTGATGCATAAATCGTTCGAATTGGAGCGGAAAGGATGAAGTTTTTTCCAAGCTGACCAGACGAGGAGAAAAATGAACTTTCCTTCTTTACGTCGGAAGGGAGAATCAGCCCGCGGATTCGAATTTTGGCAAGAAAACGGCCTCGCGGCACGGCTCGTTCGAAATGGCTCTGTCCAGCCTTGACTTCATCTTATGAAGGCTACGACAAAAACCTCAAACCCCCCCAAAAACAATGAAATAGCCCAAAAGGACAACAGAAATCAAGAAAGGTGATTACATTTTCTTTATTTGATTGAAAAGAAGGTAAAATTTTATTTCGATGAGCGCTTTTATTCCACGTTATTTTAAACTCCATACAAAGTCTTATAAAGCGCTGAAATTTCCAACGGCCTAAATTGTAACACAACACCGCGCACTTCAAGCAGTCACGTCCCACCCGATACGCTTGCATAAATCACTCATACGCTTACATAAATCATTCATACGCTTACATAAATCATTTTATTCGATCGATTTCTCGAAACGTGAGTTTGGGACGCCTGTGATAAGCAGAACTATGTAGTAGTCTCATGAATTTTTGCACAGGTTAGACTACGAGCAGTCTCTCTTTCCACTCAGAAACAAGCAAGTGACCAAGTACAAAAATTGCCTGTGGTGTTGAAACGTGATGTGTGCCAGCCTGACACATGTCACATTTCAATTTGTTACGAAAATTTGTGCTTGCTCACTTTAATGTTTGTTTTCCTAGGCTATTTCCTCAGTGGAAAGAGAGAGTGGTTGTAGTCTATGTTTGAGTTTATTGGCTCCATTATTTTTATTATTTTACAACTACTGAGGTGTATATAATAAATGTCATTTATTTAATTTATTTGATTTGATTAGAAGTGAATTTTACTTGACATTTTGCAGCCTTCGCTCAACTGCAATAAATCACTAATTTTCATGCACACTAAAGGTCAGTGTGAGGACTTTGGCTCTTTGTCTGTGAAACTATTTACTGATAAGTGTTTTGATTTACAGGCACTAGCTTTGTGGCCCTTCATTGGCTTGCCACATGTGCGGCATTTTGCAGGCTGTCTGGCTCTTTTCTCTCCAGCTTGCACAGTACTTGAAGTTGCTTGTAAGACATCCTGCTCTTCAGCTACAGAAACAATGAAAAAACAATGGGCATATTTTTAAATAGCTTATAACACACTTTTAATTTTGATCAGAACACATGCTTTTATGAAGGGAAATTAACCAATCAAAATTTGAGGATAAATTTCTTGTCTCTGAATTACATCAGCACAGCTACCATAAGACTTTGAGCAGTCCCTCTTTTTGCTCAGGGAGAGTATTTGGTAGATTTGGTAACCTGAATGATCAAAACACTCAAAAAGTGCAGGGAAACATGACCTCTTTATCAACACAATAGCTTTTCCAGACCTTTGTAATTCTTTGACATAACCTTGCAGCAGGTTATGTAAGTGAGCAAGACATTTTCGTCAAGTGATAACGTGCATTTGAAAATGTATGTTGAATTTGTGCAATGCGAATAATAATTCTTTATTATTATTAATTATTACTTCACCTGCAGAGTAGAGGTTTGTTTTCTCTCTTTCCTTTCTCTGTGTGTACTGATCAACAGCAGTGGATTTCTTCACACGATCTGGGAATTGTGAGTTAAGTGGCTGAGGTACTTTGCTGTTATACCTTTCAGCCACACTCTTAAGCTCTTCTTTAGTCAGGTTGAGAAGATCCCTCCGTATCTCTTCAACATAACCTACCCAGAAAATAGATTTTGTGAATTTTGTGTTCCTATTGGTGTTTTGATATATAATTAAGATCAGCCTACATCCAGGACTAAGGACACTTATGTCAAGCTAAAGTACTGTTCACCAATGCAACTGTAAAAAATAAAGTTTATGTAATGTTATGTGTTAGTGTGTGTGACCTTAACTGACAAGATCACACAGTATTATGTAACTTACCATAGGTTGGTGGAACAGCAACTTCCCTCACCACTTCCTCACCAAGTTTAAATTTTGGATAGGTGACTTTATAATATGCATCACCATCATCAAACTGTTGAGTTTGTCTGAGCACGTTCTCATTAAAGTGAAGGGAAGCAAGAATGTGCCTGGAAACAAACAAGACAAATTAAAAAATGTGCCAGGCCGTTGGCTTTTATTTTCATTTTGCTCTCCCATCTTGGTTAGCCTGTTTGGAAGATTTCTTGCAAGGCAGCCAATGGTAATTTTGTATAATGCATGGATTATTATTGCCCCTCAAGGCCACAGTCTGGAATTATTTAAAAAGGGGTACAGAGTGAAAATACAGTTGGTTGTGAGACTGCAGTAGGAGGTCGCAGGTCAGCAAAATAAGTAATGTGAAAACATTTGACTCCAAATTACATGCTTCACTGGAAGTAAAGCTTATTACCTGCAAAATGTTCCTAACCAGGAGAAGCAGACCATCTTTGGATGCCAGTGGTTTAAAGTAGAATGAAATCCCTCCAGGCAACTGGTCTGGGCATCTGGAGACAGCTTTTTTAGATCACTTATTAATCCTGTATTCATTAGGAGCTTGTGTAGTTTGTTGTATGCATTTGTCCCTAGGTTAAAGGATAAAGAAAATACTGTAAATGATTGCATGTTTAACACAGTGAGAGTTGAACCTGTTATCATTGGATGGGGGGGGGGGGGGGTAATGTATCACAGTAAAGGAATTGGGTAACTTGGTGACAATATGGGGAATGTGGCGTCCTCCCACAATACTTAATTATTGTATTTTTAATATATTCCTATTCTAATCTGCCTACAGTTTTCAATATCTTCATGGGTACACTTCTTGAAAAGAGGGGGGATAGGGGTCCTCTCTTATTACTTTATTATTATTGTTAAATACGTATTCGAATCCACCTGCCGTTCTCAATATCTTCTTGGGCACACTTCTTGAAAAGAGGTGAGGGATGATTTTCATGCCTGTTAGCTACATGTTCCATGAAGGACTTCCACTTTGCTACAATCATCTCGCTAAAACCCTGCTTTGTGGATGTTGCACACCAATAGAGGTGATTGCGGGCTCCCTTTACCCAATCTGCAATTTTCTCGCACCCCTTTTCTTTTCCCAACTTGACCATCTTCTTGGTGATGGATGTAGCAATGTGCCAGATATCAAAATAATGAGAGCACCCCGTCTGGTTCTCTCAGATCCATTTGGCAATGCCTCTATGCCGGTCAGATATAAACACTGCTATTTTCAAGCCAACAGATTTCAGATATGAAAATGCGCGCTTTGCTCCTTCCAGCTCCATTGGAGAACTGCCACCAGTCTCATTTGCCTGTGATTTGAAAAAATAATATTCAAAATAAGCATAACCAGTACAATTGGTGTGTGTGTGTGTGTGGGGGGGGGGGGGGGGGGGTGGCTGTGGTGTAGTGGTTAGCACATTGGACTTCAGATCTGAAGGTTGGTAGTTCCAGGCCTAGTCTTTGCCATTGTGTTGTTTCCTTAGACAAGAAGCTTTACCCAACATTGTGTATAAATGGTTACTGGTGACATACTGCTAGGGGTAACCCTGCGATGGACTAGTATCCCATTCGGGTGGGAATAGCAATACTCTCAGTTGCTTCATGGTATAGGAACTGGGATAAGCTCCGGCCATGTGGACCTCCTTGTTTCATGTGCGACTTTATCATACCTTATAACCAGTGCAATTATGGCATGCCCAAAAACAAACATGTGCATAATGTCAAAAAAGGGTATGTGTTGTAACCTAATTTTCTCAAACAATAGGAATGATAACAAGTTTAGACCCTTTCAACAGCATAATAATAGTAATAATAATAACAACAACTGCATTGCTTGAACTTGACTCACTAAACCAGATTATGACGAAAAAATTGTTTGAGAACATGTTTTATATTCCCATTATCACATAGCATTTAATTAATTGAGGAGAGTGAAAACATTTTTGAGATAAAAAAAGGAGGCCTGGTGATGGATATCTTATAATCAAGATTTACCTGAAGAAGCTCAAAATGTACCACTTTAAGAATAGTGTTACAGAACATGCTGTAGACACCATATTTGGCACTGTGGCCCATTGAGTCAAAGCGACCATCCCCACTCCAGACAACATTCTTCAGGTTCTTGACTTCTGCAATTAGGGTTGCTTGGTAACGTTCCCAATACTTTAGAACAGCAGGAAACAAAAAATTCTTCTGATGAAAGAAGAATGTCCTGGCAGTAAAAACAGACAACCCCATGTGCCTGAAGACCACCAGAATTTTGCTAATGGAAGCTCCAGCCATTAGCACACTGAAGCTCAACAAAACATTTCCTGCTGGATACCTTCCATTAAACATCATGGGCTGCGACCTCCATGTAAATGAATCATCACGACAGCTCAGGCAATACTGCTTGACAATTACCATGGTTCCCCTCTGTGTTATGGTCACTTTGGGATTTCTTTCCTTGCACTTGAAGCAGAATAAGGAGAACAGGCCAAGACGATTGGTAAAGAAAACAATGAATTTGGGCTCCTCATAGCACGATGTACCAGGTTCAACCCTAAAAATGAAATTCATAGCAAGGGTTAAATTGGCAATAGATAATCATTTAATTGTGTGAACAAGTTAAGATAAGAAGCCTAAACTGGCACTAGTGCTTATAAAATTCTATCTCCTCAACAAGCTTAAGATCTGTGATACAGACAAGTATTACTGGAAAAAATTACAAACAAGCTACACGAGGCCCACATGCCAGGAAGCAACTGAGTGTAATATTGCTTTTAGTCTGCCTCTAGATGGGATGCTAGTCCAGCAAACACAGCACCCTGAAGTTTAATTTCTTTATAAAGGAACAGCATGATGGTATGTACCAGGTCTGAAATTACCAACCTCACTGTATTACTTGACTTAATGCCATCCTGCTCTTCTTCACTCTGTGATGAATTGTCCTCCGCAGATGGAGCACTTGTGGAGCCCAGTCAGTCTCCTCAGTTTCAGGAATTCAGTCTCTGGTACTTCCTCCTCCTTTGCTTCAATGGCTGCCTCTTCCTCCACAGGGTCAACATCAGACTCTGTCTCCACATTCTAACTTTACAGCAAAAAATTACCTTGTTACAAAATATGTCTTGTTTTGTTTATTTGTGTTTTGTTTGTAATTTTAATTTCATAACCCCGGATGAGGAAAATGTGTAACTTTTAACCTTTGCGAACATTTATTGCAATTTTATGTAACAAATTCCCCCCTAAAAAATACACCAAATTTGATGTCATGAAATTTTCCTCTGATATAGTAAGCACAAAATCAATTAATCCTGCCACTTCATTAGAAATTAGCATTTATATTAGCAATCAAAACAAAATATCTGAAAACATACCTGGCTATTTTTGACCTCCTTTAATTCCCTCTGAACTTCAGCATACCGCTTTTGGAGGCGGTTAAATTTCCTCTACAGGGAGTGCTTTGACTTTCTGGTTTCTATACATTTTCCACACTGTGCTGAAGGAGGCACGGAACCAGGAACAGATGACATAGATGACAAAGATGGGGTGGTAGAGTCAGAGTGAAGTGGTGTTGAGAATGTGGTGTCTGCAGATGTACTTGGGCCAAAGGGTGTGCAAGGAGTGACGGAACCAGAGGAGTGAGTAGTTGTACATGTAAATGGTGAACTTGGGCCCCATGGTGGACTAGCAGTGGAGGAGTCTGGAGGTGCGGAGTCTTCCTCGACAGTCACACTGATGTCACTGAAGTTGTTGGTTAACCTTTTCTTCTTTGGAGGCGGTTGATGTTTAGACTGAATCTCTCTCATGATCTGAAAGGTCAGCGTTGTTTGTAAGACATGTTGAACTTTCTGTTCAATCATACTAGTTTATGTGTTTCCTTCTAAAACACACTAATTAGAGAAAGACAATATTACCTATCAACCCAGTGAATAAAATGTTTTCGAAATAAAACAACACACTTTATAAATGTTAGCTTATCAAATGCCAGGGAGTATTATGTACATGGTTTTCTAGAATGACGCCATAGATTATTTACTCGTGATTGGTGAACCTTTTATAAGCTTAGCTAGATGTTGAAACAACGTACGCTTGATACCTACTTTCTTATATTAGCGTATAGCACAATTCCTCACTCACCTTTTCTGTATTCAAGATTACAGCTATTTTAATTATGAACAATACCATTACTTGTTTTTCAATAAAAGCTGGTAAAAACCAACTGCCTCAGCTCCCTCAGAAATGATGGCGCTTTTTACCTGACAATAACACGTGCTGTAAGAAATAGCAATAGATGATCACACTTACGTTTCGTTTCTTTCAGGCAGTCAAAGGATATTTTTATGGCACCACAATATCCTTTGTAGGCGCAGAACCAGGAATTAAATTCTTCTTGAGCTCAATGGAGTGGCTGTGTTCGTTTGTCACAAGGACTGGCTTGTGCTCCAAACAACTTTCCTCAAAATGAGCTGAACGTAAGCACGATGACTTCTTCGGCTTGAAATCTTTTCTATGGAGACGGACAAATTGCGCCCATTTCCACCTCACATTTTCTTCCTTGGGGAAGTGATGCATTGAAATAGCTGGTGTGCCAGTTTTATTGGCACAGTTGACTTTGTTAGGCCCACCGGCCGAGCTGTAGTTCACGCCACCTCTCTTTCCCTTCTTCTCCGCCATGACACTCGTGTCTTCAGAACCGCCAACTACGTCATTTCTGGTGTAACGTGAGCGTTTTGGCCGAGCGCAAGATGGTGACACTTCAAATTGTCAAACACAAAACTTTAGGGCCGGAAAATCACTACATAAAAGAGTTTCTACTCGACCAAAACCGAATATTTGGGATAATAATGACGTAAACAAACATATCAGGTAAACTTAATTTTTACTTCATAGGCACTTTAACCTAGTAAGAGCTTAAACTGATGCTGTCCAATTCTGGTTAATCACTCGGATAAGTTCAATGGACTGCTCGATTTGGGAAAGTTGTCACTCCCACTCCCGTCTCTCTCGTCTCAGTGTGGAAAACAGGTGGGGCAACCCTGGCAGAAACAACCGTGAAACTCATACAAGGTGTTCATCAGTGCATTGTACCCATCCACTGTGTAACGACTTCCTGGGACAAGGTATTCGCCTCGGTTGCCTACGTGCTGAAGGTGGGGTGGTCCAGGTGGATCTGTTTCCAACTGGTGTTCGCACCAATGGAGCCACTCAAAAGCTGCACGGGACTGATTGGCCTTTCGACCCCATCCTAGCAAGGGTTCATTGGCCAGCCTACCATCCATCATATGGGTCACGCGAAAATCCTTGTTGCAGGTAGAGGCAACGGTGATAGAATTAAAAGGGTTGAACCCTGTCTGCTCTTCGAATTGGTGCTTAAAAGTCAAGCATCCCTTTTTTGGTCATGTCACGTCTGATTCGCCGTAGACCTTGAGTTCGCCTTGGAAGTTAAACTCATAGTCTTCCTCTCTGCGAGCCTGGTGCCGTTCTTTCAACTCTTGCTTTCTTTTCCTAGACATGCTTTCTGGCATGGAACAATCCAAGCCAGGCAAGGTCGTTGTGGTTTGGACCGTGAGACTCCTTGGACCTGGGAGAAAGGGAGCATGCATCCGTAAAATGGTCTACTGGAGGATATATAAAGGATAGACTTAGGTAGGTCTGTAAGTACATCTAAATATAGCTGAACATCCTGTTTCTCCCATTTCTTTGAAAGCATGTTTGAGAGGTTGTGGCATAACAACTTCACCAGTTTTAAGTGTGTATCCACATTTTGTGGGTCGATTATTCAGATGTGCGAATCAAAACAAGGTTCACCAGCTACCTTAACAACGTAATTATTCCAGACACGAGGTACCCTCAATATTTCTTTGTCTTCAATCTGCAATATCTCTGCCTAAAATCATCCAAAACGTGATCTCATTCATGAGCAGTAAGTGATGAAAAAAGCAAACAGGGTGGTGTGGAAACACATCTTTTTGTGTTCTTTATCTTGGCTTTTCGAGTTATTTGGACAATGTAGGCACGTTTAAAGGACCTATTCTGAAGTAAAGTTACTGCCCAGTTTTGAGTTGGATTTCACTTAAACTCGGCCAACAGTAGACTGGACTGGACTTGGCTTCTCATCATTTTTATAATAAATGGATATCCTACCACAGAATAAAAGAAGGATGCCCTGTTCATCGTCTTTAAGGAGATTCTTGTTTGCTAAGGCTATGGTCACCTTAAACATTGGTCTTTTGTAGTCAGTTGTCCTAAGTTGTCTTTCTTTACGGTAGTGTAGTACCTCTCAAAAGCTTATATTTTCATTGGACCGCTATATGTAGCAGCTCTATTGTTTTTACGCCTCCTTCTTTGTTTCTTTTGTTTGTGCTATTGTTTAGCGGACTAATCTTGGAAGACCTTACGACAGCTGCTACATCGCCCTTTCTTTAAGGCCAGAAAAGGGACTTCCTTGAACAGTACAAGTGCATTAATGTCTGTCATGTGTAGAGGCAACTCTGAGAGTGTTGGCTATGTGAAAATGGGGAAAGGTTCAAAGAGGATTTCGTAGTCTTGTTGACTAAGGTCCTCAAGTGAATGTCGCTGTGATGGAAACAGCAAAGGCGTAAATCAGTTAGCCTTTCTTGGAGTTCCTTTTGTGGTTGTGTAAATCAAGTCATCTTGGTTTTAATTCATTACATAGAGGTTTTCTTCTTAGGTTTTGTTTAAAATGAATTTCTTAAATTGTTGTAAGGTGCTTGGGGTTTGAGATAATGTGCCCTATAAAAATGTAAATGTTATTATTATTTTGCCTGGACTCTTCAAGTTTCAAAGGGACTAGCGTCAGATTTTGCAACTACCTTTCAGCGCTATGTTTTGCATTTCCTCAAGGGTTTGTACTTGGAGTAGGCCATGTTGTCATACTCACTAGCCCTTCTCATGTCTCGACAACATCCACGCCAGCCAAAGTGCCCACCATTGTGTGCCATCTTCAAATTCCAGAGATGGATTGTCGCCATTCATAAATCACGTCTTTTCTGTAAGCTCTCTGTTAGTTCAGTTTCATCTCACCCTTGAACGTCAGTGGAGTTTAGTTCTTTTAGGCACTCCCTTCTAGCTGGAGTAAGGGCAAGTTGGTCAGAATCGTTTGCTACAGTAGCACCTTGCACGTAGAGCTGTGGGGTTTCTATTAGTCTTCACTTTTTCGTGACCATGACTGGTGAGGTGAACAGCTGGATGGAATATGTTTCGTACTAGAAACAACATGAAACCTGAGCTAGCTTTGCTGGACTGGTGATGCCATCTGTGCCAGTGATGCATTTTCTCACACTTTGAGATGTTGGCAGGGTGCATGTTGCCTTTGTAGTGATGGAGAAGTTGTAATCTTGTCTTCAACTGTCAAGGTGCATTGCTTGCATATTCTTTTTTGCTTCTTATTCTCAGTATATCTTTGTGTACTTAAGAACGTTTTTCACAGATTTCTTGTAATAAGAACTTAATGGACTTTCTTTTCAATGTTTTCTTCAGACGTAAGCAGTACCTTGGTATCTTCATCGTCTAGTGTGATGTACTCATTTACCACATCAGTCAACAAGACACTCACTCTGCCATTACTTTCTATGTAATGAACTTTATTCACTGAACAACTATCTATAATGTACAATGATCATACTACTTCTACTCAGTAACAGTACTTTCACATCATGCAGTAGTTTTACTTGTCTTAGTATTAGGCAATAGTAATACATGTCGTTTTTACTTTAGTAATCAGTACACTACATCCTTCCCGGGCAATGTTCAAAGAATCATAAATGAATAAATGAAAGAAATCGTAAAACCCTAAATCAAAACGATGGTCAGAATCAAAACTACACAAAATTATCGTAATCCTTGGTTGACTTAACTACTTGACCTGACCTAGCGAAGACGACTTCTCTCTGAATGGCTTGCTTGTCAACATGATCAGAAGGTGCAGTGTTGTCACAAGTGTCCGAAACTGTTCCTCTGGACTTACTAGCGTCGTTGGACTCTTTAGTTTCAGTACCTACTTCTTGTTCAGTATGATCAGAAACATAGTCACTAGGCACATGCTGTAAGTACTTTGCATTGCAAACTAGAGTTGCTTATTTTTTTCATGACCAATTCGTAACTTGATCTCCATTTGTCGTATTGCTGTTGTTTTTTAAACTACATTTGCTGCTATCCATGAATTCAATTTGAAATGAGTCAGAAAAACATTTTTACTGACTCGTACTCCTTGTATACTGATGAGAAACGGTTTATCGCTGATTTAATGTTTCTCGAACATCCTGAAACGACGTTCCTAAGTGGCTTTCGAAAGCTCTTTATTCAGCCATAGTTTGTTTACTTTGTTGTTCTAACCAGCGTGAAGCAAGGGCCATCGTTCCCACCAAAAATTTGTTGATATTCGTCCCACTCCATCTGCACGAACTCAATACTAATCCAACCGTAGGGGGTTAACCGCAGTCCTCCATCTTAAATTCTCTACTTTTTTCCAAGACCCCTTCTAACTCCCACATGCCCTCGTCTTCTACTTCTCCTTAAATGGTGGCACTGCCAAAAATCTCTGTATTATAAACAATATTGTCAATGTTTTCTGTTGGCTACCATACTTCTGATTACCTGCAATATCTTAAAGCGAGAACACGGTTGTTTCTGCCGTTTAATTTTCAGTCATTGTTTTGTCAAGACCAAGGGACAGATTTTTTTAAAAGTTGTTACCATGTTTAGTAAGGCGGATGGAGGAGCAAGGTACAAAATAAATTGCAGTTAACGCAAGGATGTCACAAAACAGTGTCCTGGTTTGGACTTGTGTCTTAGGGGATTTAAACCATATTAATGATGCATCTGAACAGACTATAGCACACTTTGGTCAATTTCCTTACAGCTCAATCAATCAGAAAAACAATAATATACCTGTCATTGTGAAGTGTTTCAATCCAAGGCAAATTAGAATAAGGTCAAAACAAGCAAAATACCTTCATTGGTTTCCTTGACATATTTCCTTTTAAGGCTAGTCTTGTTAATGGGAGTCTCTGTCTGACTACTTCTGTGGGCATCAAGAGCTGATAACCCCTCTTTCATCCTGTGCTTCCTGAGTTGACCCCTCTGACATCGTGTGGAATGTGACAGGCTCTTTAAGGGCAGAGCTTGGCAGCCACATGTCATTCTCAGATGTGTATCCTTTAAACCTCACTTTGTATTCCTCTGAGTGGAAGTGCTTGTTGAGTCTTCCAACACCTTTTCTGCTTCATAGTACTCGTCATCTGTTTGGCCTTGCTGTCTTCAGATAATGAAGATATACCATCATCATTCTTCACCATTTCAATTTCAAAGAGCACTTTATCGAGAGGAGTCCACTTGGTCAATAAAATTTTGCAAGGTTCATCATATTTACCTACACTGACTACTGTGTATGGCCGACCTCTGATTGCTCTTTTGGCTTTTGAACTTCCGCTTAACTGTTCTTTCCCTTCTTGTGATTGTATTGAAAGAATGTGCAGAAACTCAATCTTCTCTTTGCTCTTGACAGCGACGTCTCAAAACCTGATCACATCATGGCTTTTATCGATCTGCTTCCAAGCTTAATTAAGGGACTTCCCTACCCAGTGTCTTCTGGATCTTTCCTTTGAAATGTACTCCCTAGGCAACAGTACCTTGAGAGCTCTTGAATGTGTGCGTTATTTCCATCCTTCTTAATAGACCATTTCGTGTTAGGTGGGACACTTTCAGCACTTTTGAAATCTTCCTGGTCACTATCGCTATCTTCAACATCATCACTGGACATGTGCAGAGAAGTATCACCTTCCTCACTGTCTGTCATATATCCACTTGGTTGTTCCTCCTTTTCTAGCTGCATGTTTTGGATGTCAGTTGCATTGTTGTTCTCAATGTTGCTGATGACAGCTTCTGAATCTGCACTTGAGATTAAGGACACATGAAGTTTGTCATATTGTGGAGGTGGTGGGCCTGTATGTACCATCTTTATGCCTGTAGGCGTCTGAAAAGAATATGGTAAATCCCATGTCCCATTGGACTCTAAGAGAGTTGAAAACTCCACGGGAAGAAACCTTCGCACAACTTCCTGAGCCTTTTATACACCCTCCCTATGCGTCTCCTGCTGTTATCACAGTGCATGTTAAAGGACCAATATCCCGTTACTGCGCATGCTCCAAACTTTGATTTCCTGACAGGATGTCGCGAATTCAAAAGACGCGAGAAGTGATATAGAACCTCAAAAATCCGTTTGCATCGTGTTCAGTTTAGTTCAATATTACCCTAAAGCTTCTTCCAGTTATAGATTAATGATATATAGTTTTCGTGAAGTTCCAATTTGTGTGAGATCGGGATTTTTTGGCGTTGTTTTCAATGCCGTTGGACGGAGAACCGAGAGGAGGGAAGCGCTATGGCGCCAGTCGAAGGTTTCTTTCTCCCGGCAGCCTCCATAAAAGCTCAGAAAATTGTGAAAGGAACAAGAAGAAATGGAACTAGCAGCATATATACCAGAATATATATAAAGAAAGCAACCCATGAGACATGGAAACGACTGAAGGGATCAGTGGTGTCTGTATTCGACCGACACAGCCATAAACTGATGGGTTGGAAGGCCTGCACGCTGCACGACTTCTACTTGTACTTGTACGCCGCGCCTTGTCTTGGTCTTTTGACCCATTTTGCTTCTTGTTTTTTTGTAGCGGGTTTAGAACGGAGGATTTTTAAATGTTGACTGAATCGAGCCGTTACAACTTAGGCGTCGCATTCTCGAGGTCATATCGAGGTCATATAAACTGGTGGATTCTTGTGGCTTTCGTCGTTTGTTATTCTCCGTTGGTTTGCCTTCTGATCGTTTGCTAAGCGACTCAATATGGTTTTTATGCCGCTCTTGCATAATAGGTACGTTGAATTTGGCTCATTTAGGAAATTTATGGGTTTTTCCGCCTCTCATGTTTATATTTTCGACAATAAAGAATCTGAAATATTTACTTGCAGCGTGACAAGTTTCCCTGCTGATGTTTGTAACGCCGGGCTTGGCTTATTGTTTTTAATTCTGTTGCACTATTTTGTGTTTCACATCACGCTCGGTTAAATCTTTGTGTACAATCAGGGGCACCCGACGAGAAAATTTTAGCAAAATACTTGAAATATCAGTTCCTGCTTTATAAGATTGCTTCAGAGGTTTATAAAGGCATATTTGTGAAAGCTAATACGGATTGATCTGTTCGGATTTTTTAGCTGAATATTTAGGCCGCAGAAAATGTTAGGAAACAGAATCCTATCCGCGAATTTCCGAGCTGGTGATGGCTCAACGAAAATGCTAGCTGACCTTATTTTGCACTCTAAACGACATATTTGTCCCTCCAAAAACAATAGGAACTAATAAGTCCTCTTGTTACGAAAGTCCAACATGATGTTTCGCCAAAGAAATCTCTAGCTTTCACTGCAATTAAATCCGAAAATCTCCGGTGATTTATATTTTGTGTTTCGCATCATGGATTGCGATCTATAGACCCTTTTTGTCAAGGAATTTAAGTTGTAGCTTCCTTGGAGCTATAAAACGCGAGCAAATATTTAAATGGCGGATGTAAACAGCGGATCACCGCGTGGGCCGCGTGGTAATCTTGTCACCTCAATGTGACAGTTCTATTGTTTTTTTGAAAGGTAACAGCTGACGTTCACGCGTGCGCGTTATCGGGATAGTGTCCCTTTAAGTTCCTGATGAGCTGACAGTTGGGTTGATAAGTGTAGGGAAGTGTTATCATGGGCTTTTTCATTGAGGTCTTATTGCTATCTGAATGTTTTGATTTTATGTTTTTATTTTGATAGAGTTGCATGGAGTATGTCACTTGATTACATTGTTGGTAAAGATAAGAAATATGTGTTGCGGTGTGAACTTTCAACTTCAGTGGAGTATGGTGGTATTTTCTCCAGGTTAGTGAACTATTGAGGGAACAAATCAGTGTTGTTTGACTGAAGTGGTTTCTTGTAGTGTGGTAATAATCACAGTGCAAGAAACTGTTAAGTGAGGATTATTAATAGGAGTTTTTATATCTCAAGTGCATTATTTCACAAATGGGACGTATAATGATAATGGTAATATTAATGATAAATAATGATAGTAATAATTGTAACCACAAGAAGGATTGAAGTTGTTTTCTACAGCAAATTTGATTAATTGTTTTGTGTTTTTCAAAGATCAGTTGTTTCCTTTTCATTGAGAAGAGTAAATCATGTTGCGAGTGGTATGTGTTTGCTTGCCTGGCTTTATATAGTGACTTTTACAGGTGCAGGATAAGATTTAGATATGTGTGTATTCCTATACTGATGTGAAGTTTTTGTTCATGAGAGTAGTTATTATTGTGTACAGTTTTTGCCATGTGTATAAACTAGAGGGAGAAGTCTTTTGTATAATTTCTATGATTTTGTTGATGTTGTTTGAAATTGTCAGTGTGAAAACAATTTTTATGATTTAAATGTGATAGTGTGAATTTAACCATGATAATAGACAGAGGCAATATTTTATAGGTTTTTACGTAATCAGGTTTAACTTACATGTGTGTGTGTGTGATTGTCTTCTGTCTGAGATGCTTGATTGGAAGCTGTTAGGAATAATAAGAAAATAATCCAATTTTGTGGGAAATGCTATGGTTTTGCCAAAGTTACAGTAATTAGTTTGAAAGCTGAAGCTGAACACATGTTGGCGTTGACTTAGCTTTTTTTCCCATCATTTTTATTTGGTTTTATTGTTGAAGGTGCAATTAAGGTTTTATAATTTTTTTTTGGTGTGCGGTGCTCTGAGTATGGTTGTTTGTTAGCTTAGTCCCTAGGCAATCTCTCTTGCCCCGGCGTCCATGCGAAGTCAGGGAAGGGTTGGGCGAGGGAACGCCTAGGAGATATTGCCAAAATACGCCTGAGTTTAGCCTGTTTGAAGTGCATGTTTGAGTCTTAGCCTGGCTGTTTGCATCTGTAAATGATTTGATGATGTAAAGTTTTATTTCTATGCTTTGTGTTTTTAATTTAAGAATGACTGGTTATGGTGACTGGGGTTGAAGAAACCATGCAGATATGTAAAAAGGCATCTCGCTTACACGGGTGTCCAACCGAACACCTGATGGTGTTTTGACTGTATGACTGACTGACTGTTTGCATCTGTAAAAGATGAGATGAAAGAAAGCATGTGTTTTCTTCTGTCGAATATGAGATTTTGACTCTAAAAGTGATTCAATTTGGAAAGGCCAGATAATGGAGAAAGGAGTTATACTTACATGCCTGTCCATTAGAGGGGATGAGCCTGTTTGATGTGCATGTTTGAGTCTTAAGCTTAGCCGGGCTTTTTGCGTCTGTAAAAGAGTTGATGATATAAAGTGTTATTTCTATGCTTTTTGTTTTTCAATTTAAGAATGTGACTGTTAGGGTGACTGAGGTTGAAGAAACCATGCAGATATGTAAAAAGGCATCTCACTTACACGGGTGTCCAAGAGAGCACATGATGGTGTTATGACAGTATGACTGACTCTGACAGTTTGCATCTGTAAAAGGTGAGATGGAAAAATGTGTGCTTTCTTCTGTGGAATATGAGATTTTGACTCCAAAAGTGATTCACGCTGGATAAGCCAGATAACGGAAAAAGGAATCATACTTACATGCTGTCCATTACAGGGGATGTGACTGTTATGGTGACTGAGGTTGAAGAAACCAGATAGTGTAAAAAGCTATCTCACTTACACAGGTCTTCAACAGAGCTCTTAATGGTGTTTTGACTGTATGACTCTGAGTATGACTGTTTGCAACTGTTATAGATGAGATGAAAGAAAATGTGTGCTCTCCTCGGTTGAATTTGAGATTGTCACTCTAAAGGTGATTTAGGTTGGTCAAGGCAGATAATGGAGAAAGGAATCATACTTAGAATGCTGTCAAAAAGAGCGGATGAGGCCGTTTGAACTGCAGGTTTGAATGTTGGCTTCGCTGTTTGCATCACTGGTAGCCCAAGCTCACTTTGAGGGGAGTGCGTATATTAGCCCGTTCTTTTTTGCATATATTATGAGTTGGCAAAATGTAAGAGTTTGTATGAAAAATGCAACTAATACGCTGCTATAAATGCAAAATAATTCATAGTATAAATGGTTCACTTTATTTCTGTGTTGTACTAATTGCTATTTAATGGCTTTTTAGGGTGATTTGAAGCGTTTTGAGCGAGAATAATCGTCCTCTCCTGTGAGCCATCATGTGACCGATTCAAAGTTATTTATTTGCTGTAAATCTCGAATTTTGCCACCTCTACACAATTCTTCAAGACCCCAATAGCTTTACATCGTAACAAATAAGACATACCAAAAAGTCCAACATTCGACTCCTTTCCCTTATCAAAATCGCAATTTTAAATCTCTCCACCATATCGAACCATTGGTGTGACAAACTGTTCGCGAATGCAAATTTCTGATCTCTTTTCATTGGAAGACTTGCACAGTAGGCACTCAGGACAAAAATATAATCCATAAAGGGCAATTTTTGCGATTTATCCTGTGTTTTCAGTCTTTCTGAGTTTGTCATCTACTTGCTGGAGAACAGAAAGTGGTTGCAATTTGGTCAACACTAAGAAGGTCTGTGATAGACTTGCAACTGCTTTTGGAGATTTTGTAGTCTTGTAGTGTACGATCTACGTGAGGAAACGTTGACTCTCTCAGAATGCATCTTAGATAGAACAAGTTATCATTGCGACATGAAACGTCCGCTAAAATCCCCATTTCATCTGACACTTATTCTGCAGGGTTATCATCAATCTCAGTAACATGCTGGAGGCCTGCTTCTTCATCCACCTTCTTTGACTTACTCTCCATCATGCCAAGTGTACCTGATTGGCTTGACGCTGCATTCTTTCTCTTGTTTACACACTTTTGCCCTTCTGTTACCTCCTTTGATTGAGGTACCCTTCTTTGTTCAGTACCAGAAACTGAACTCAAAGCAGAAGAAGAGCAGGAAATGCTTTCAGGTTGATTTTGTTGCATTGTCATCGTACAACTACAACTACAACTGCAACGATCCGTTTTATTCACCTGTACAAAAAAAGGAACAGTCAAGTCATAAAACATATCATTTGCCCTTGCCGTGAGCAACATTTGTGAAAGACAAACAAAATTTTCAAAAATTTTAAATTTCAAATTTTGAACAGCGAATACAAAATAAATGCATGTGCGTTCAGAATGTGCACGTTTGTTTCAAGTGCGAAATTTAAATACCAAAAAGGCACAATTTTGCTTCAAAGTTGCAACTCTCTTTTTTATGCTGTCAGAGTAAATGGCAATATTGTGTAATGTGCCTTTATCTACAGATGTTTATAGCACATAAGTTGAAGTTTACCAGCATTTTTGCCCAACACTTAAGTTTGATTATCCAAGGGGATGTTTCCTGCTTTCAGTTTACATGTGAGGAATTGTCACGCTAATTACCTCTTACCACTACAACCCTTCACATGTAAACTGAAAGAAGAAACATATCATGCTTAGACCAAGCACTTAGTCTACAACACTGTTGAATTTCAGTTAACGTTTTTTATTGAACAGGTAAATATTGCACAGTTTCTTTAAAGACAGTGAATGAGCGTTAATGAAAAGATTACATACAATATTTACAATATTTACAATACTGAAGGTAACGGCATTTAAGTCTGTTCCAGACAATGAGATAGTGAGGAAAGGCACACTCAGTATGGGGGTGAAAGAATGGCGTGGGAAATAGGAGAGGGGGTGAGGGTATGCCTGTAGACCTTCTTTTCAAATGGTCAAGCTTCCCACTTCCATCTCTCACCATTTTCCTTTTCCTCAGATCCCTTGCCCTTGTTCGATTACTGTTTCTCTGTACCATTCCGTTTTCTGAGTCCCTCTTGTTACCATGTGAATGCCTTGAACAGGCTCACAGTAGCTATGAAAATGTGTATGTATACAGTATACATTTGTTCTTACGTAATGCGTGGTTTTATTATAATAATACAAACACAGACATATGCACATATACTTGACGTCATATGAAAATGAAAAAAGGAAAAGAAAAAACCCAAATAGGATGCGAATGCTTGCGTATGCCAAGGTCAAGCATAGGAGTTGTAAAAAAGCGCCTTTTTTTTTTTCAGAATAAAATAAATACCATTAGATTATCCGCAAAATGAGGCAGCTTGAACATAATGAGAAGATAACATTATGGTGGTAATTTTTGTGATGGTAGCCACTTGCTTCAACAATTGCTGAAACGTATCTATCCTGTCCTAGTCCATAAATATATCTCCATTCGATGACTTAAAATTCAGAAGCTCCTATTTCACCTTTCTTCAAGGCTTCCGTGGCTGTTTTTAATTTAGCACCGGGAATATAACCCATAGGTTGCCACAGGTGTCCAAGTTTTACTTGCACCACAATTGCATTCACTTGTTCAAAAAACAAACTGGACGCACTCGTACGCAGTTGCTCAACCTCATCCTGGGTAAACCTTGGCCTACAATTAGGCCAATGACCAAATGGAAGATCACTCGAAAACTTTGTGAAAAACTTCATAACACATGCGCCAAAGTCTGTGTCATTTGGTTGTTGAGGGACACAGGGTAGCTAACTTCCTCAAGTGAAATATTCTGTGCCTTTTGTTTGGATTTGGCGACCCATTCATCCTGTAGATAGTTTCTCACTAAACACTCAACAGAAGGACGACATGTTTTGCTTGACCTCTATGAAGGCCTATTTGCCAAGTCTAAGATCATGATGGAGAAACCATCTCCATAGTTCGTTTTAACAATTACTAGCATCCAGTGTTTACACCCCTAGTCCAATGTTTAATAGCCAATGTCCAAATTATATTCCCTGTTTGGATTAAAGTCTGTGAGTTTTGTAAAAACATAAACTAAATATGTAAGCTAAGTCTGCTGGAAAGTTTGGAGAAGCACTCCTCTCCTCGGCCTTGTAGAACAATACAAAGTCAATTATGTTGTCATCGATTAAAAATCCTTGTTCTAAATTCTGAAGGTTGTCACTGTCTACTTGTACATTTCCGTACTTTCATTTAAATCTTGTCAGAACAACAGAAGGAACAAAGTTGATACACATTTCTTGAGTTCTACAACTTTGGCGCTGTATTTTTGTCAATGCTAATGCCTTAAACAATGTGTCTCTTTGATGGTTTGCCCCCAGCAAATCATTAACATGGTTTGCAAAGGCCCCTGAATTTCCAAATTTTATTAAAACGGCTTTTCCATGTCTATCTACCATCCCTTTTTTGCCTCTTGCATGTAAGTCAAATTAAACCATTTAAACCACTCTCCATAGCTGTTTATGCAAGACACACAGTAGTCCTGAAATCGAAGAACAAGGCCACAGTAGTTTCGTTGGACACTAGGGAATTTGAGATAGGTCACTACGGTTAACCAATATTGTTGGACGAGTACTGGCGATCCCGGTCGAGATGTCATGGGCATGACCAGTTCTCCTTCGTTTACCGTAGCAGTTTTATGATGGTGATTTACAAGAGGGCTCCACATACTGACGACCACGAAGGCAATTATTAGTATTGTAATCTGCATTTCAGTCTTATTTCCGATCTTGGAGTCTAAAACATCTTTTCAGACGTTCTCTTTTGGGTTTTGTGGCTGGATTTACCTGCCATATTTTGCACATTTTTCTTTTCTAAAGGTGCAGTGCGCTAAGAAGTGAAGGCATTCACCATCTCAGTTATCTCTGTATGTAAAGTTTTTCATATTCAACATATAATGCGCTGCTATTTATTCATTTATTTGTTGTTGCAGTCTAATTTAGCCCCAGTCTGTTGCTTATTTTTTTTCATGACCTATTCGTAACTTGATCTCCATTTGTGGTTTTGCTGTTGTTTTTTAAACTACATTTGCTGCTATCCAAGAATTCAATTTGAAATGAGTCAGGAAAACAACTTCACTGACTCATACTCCTTGTATACTGATGAGAGACGGTTTATCGCTGATTTAATGCTTCTCGAACATCCTGAAACAACATTTTTAAGCGGCTTTCGAAAACTCTTTATTCCGTCATAGTTTGTTTACTTTGTTGTTCTAACCAGCGTGAAGTAAGGGCCATCATTCCCACCAAAAATTTGTTGGTATTCGTCCCAGTCCATCTGCACAAACTCAATACTAATCCGACCATAGCGGGTTAACCGCAGTGCTCCATCTTAAATTCTCTACTTTTTTCCAAGACCCCTTCTAACTCCCACATGCCCTCGTCTTCTACTTCTTCTTTAATGGTGGCACCGCCAAAAATCTCTGTATTATAAACAACATTGTCAGTGTTTTCTATTGGCTACCATACTTCTGATTACCTACGATATATTAAAGCGAGAACACGGTTGTTTCTGCTGTTTAATTTTCAGTCATTGTTTTGACAAGACCAAGGGACAGATTTTTTTAAAGTTGTTGCCATGTTTAGTGAGGGGGATGGAGGAGGAAGGTGCAAAATAAATTTGCAGTTAACCCAAGGATGTCACAAAAATGTGTCCTGGTTTGGACTTGTGTCTTAGGGGATTTAAACCATATTAATGATGCATCTGAACAGACTATATTAATATTAGTTTTTATATCTCAAGTGCATTATTTCACAAATGGGACGAGTATGGTAATAATAATATTAATGATAAATAATGGCAGTAATAATTGTAACCGCAAGAAGGATTGAAGTTGTTTTCTACAGCAAATTTGATTACTTATTTTGTGTTTTTCAAAGATCAGTTGTTTCCTTTTCATTGAAAAGAGTAAATCATGTTGCGACTTGCGAGTGGCATGAGTTTGCTTGCCTGGCTTTGTATGGTGACTTTTACAGGTGCAGGATAAGATTTACATATGTGTGTATTCATATACAGATGTGAATTATTTGTTCATGAGAGTAGTAATTATTGTGTACAATGTTTGCCATGTGTATAAACTGAAAGGGAGAAGTCTTTTGTATAATTTCCATGATTTTGTTGATGTTGTTTGAAATTGTCAGTGTGAAAACAATTTTCATGATTTAAATGTGATAGTGTGAATTTAACTATGATAATAGACAGAGGGAATATTTTATAGTTTTTTACATAATCAGGCTTAACTTACAGGTGTGTGTGTGATTGTCTTCTGTCTGAGATGCTTGATTGGAAGCTGTTAAGAGCAATAAGAAAATAATCCAATTTTGTGGGAAATGCTACGGTTTTGCCAAAGTTACAGTAATTAGTTTGAAAGCTGAAGCTGAACACATGTTGGCGTTGACTTCGCTTTTTTTTTTCCATGATTTTTATTTGGTTTTAAAGTTGAAGGTGCAATTAAGGTTTTATAATTTTTTTTTTTGGTGTGCAATGCTCTGAGTATGGTTGTTTCTTTACTTAGTCCCTAGGCAATCTCTCTTGCCCCATCGTCCATGCAAAGTCTGGGAAGGGTTGGGCGAGAGAACGCCTAGGAGATACTGCCAAAATACGCCTGAGTTTAGCCTGCTTGAAGTGCATGTTTGAGTCTTAGCTTGGCTGTTTGCATCTGTAAAAGATTTGATGATATAAAGTTTTTTTTCTATGCTTTGTGTTTTACAATTTAAGAATGACTGTTACGGTGACTGGGGTTGAATATGTAAAAAGGCATCTCACTTACACGGGTGTCCAAGAGAGCACATGATGGTGTTTTGAGTGTATGACTGACTCTGCCTGTTTGCATCTGTAAAAGATGAGATGAAAGAAAATGTGTGCTTTCTTTTGTCCAATATGAGATTTTGACTCACAAAGTGATTCAGGCTGGATAAGCCAGATAACTGAAAAAGGAATCATACTTACATGGCTGTCCATTAGAGGGGATGGGCCTGTTTAAAGTGCATGTTTGAGTCTTAGCCAGGTTTTTTGCATCTGTAAAAGATTTGATGATATAAAGTGTTATTTCTATGCTTTTGTGTTTTTCAGTTGAAGAATGTGACTGTCACGGTGACTGAGGTTGAAGAAACCATGCAGATATGTAAAAACATCGGGCAGAATGGCTGGACATTTACGCATAATAATGAGGTACCGTGGCGAGCCATTCAAGCATGAATGCTCCATAAAAGTGCCACAGTAAGAGAGAAAAGGGAGGAATCTGGCGAAGTTTGCTCACTAAAATCGCTATTTCGAAACACTCTCAGGCTACTTTTTTAAGATCAAACAGCGGATTTTTGTAGTTAAAGGGCAAATTCTACAACGTCATGTAAAAAATGGGAAAATACAAGGAGAACAACTTCCAGACTTTTTGCTTTCAAAAACGTGCATTTTCGGGATTTTTACTATGGGTTTAGACCCGTATTAAAATTCAGCTTGGAGTCTTTTTCGAAATAGGCAACAAACTCCATATGAAACAGTGGATTGTACATGTTTTGCCTACACCCTGGTAGTTTTTTCGTCCAAATTCGAGCAGAAGTTCCAGACTTTTACGCTTGAAAATCCGAGGTTCAAAATTCGCGCGTGTTCCGAGCCAAGTCTTTGTCTTACCGTATAACAATGGTTACCATGAATAAACAATAAGTAGCTAAACTCTATTGTAATAAACTGAATGCAGTCATCTGTAAATGGCGTATTTATGCAAATTGCATCTAAAATGATGCCTGCGCGAAGTTTGAATACTGTATGGATATCGCACATTAGACAAGATTTCTTTTAGCAATGAGAGATCACGAGTATTCAAAGCCACAATCTCGTCCCCAGAGCCCACGATCATTTTGGTCTGCGCCAGGGATAGAGAGCTCTGGCCGGTTCCGATCCAGGAGCTTGTTTTGATTGGCTATTGAAAACACAAAAGAATCAAACCAGAAATGATATTGAAGGCAACATGGCCGATGATACTGGTACACCAACGAAGCGGTTTTCATGCGTGAAGAATCTTGTTTGCAGAACGTGCAACAGTAATATTATTTTGAAAAACCACCCTGTAGATTTGTTTGGTGATAAAGCCAAAGAAGAAAGAATTGTGAAAGATCTGGAAAAATTTTTCGGCTTGAGAGTTACTCGTGATGATGGATTGCCATCGCGTGTATGCAGGTCCTGTTACATCAAAATCTCAAAAATTCAGGAGTTTGTGAGTCTAAGGCCCAACAAAAATTGGTTATTAGGGCAAAAAAGAGGAAAGTTGGTTGGGGACAGCCGACCTCAGCATCTTCACCGGCATCAAAAAGAGAGAAAAAGAAGAGTAAAGTACGTATGGAATTATTAAGCTTATTATAAGTCTGATCGTGAAGGAAATATCCATGTATTAGTTCGATATTTAACATAGAAACCTTTTCATGTTTGTCCTGTTTGGTTCTAGCTATAAAAGGAATTAAAATGTGTTCACCTGAGCTGAATGTTACTGTTTTTTAAGCTTAAAAATCTTACTTGTTTTCCTGCTGGTAGCTTATATATCCCTCAAACGCTCCTGGGCGGTGGTTAACGTACAAATGAAAATAGATTTATCACTTAATCGTGGCTACACTTAGGGTAAAAGGGGAATGGCCTACCCCCTTGAAATGGACATTATATCCCCCCTCCCTTGAGGAAGCCAGAGTTAAATTTCCCAGCTGTGGACATTTATAAATGTACGAATGTCATATTGCTGGTCAAAATTGTGACTGTCTGTCCAGAATTGAGTAGTACAAAGTTTCACCCACTTCTCACATTGATTTCATGTTTCTCTTATACTAATAGTTATATTGGTATTCAGGCAGCAGTTGAAGAAAGGTCAACAGCTAGGGTATCACTGTTTGCCTCCGAAGTTATCACTCCAGATATTTCCCCTCTGTGCACATTTTTCCAGCTGAGTGCAAAGAGCAAGACACAGCTGCTGAGTCTACGGGAGCCAGTACTAAGACAAGGAAACTACGTCCGGGCATTGCCCCCCTACCCCTGAGATGAAGCAACCATCAAAAAGTTTAGAAACCCTTTCAAATTCTGGACTTCAAAACCCTACACTGGTAAACTGCTAGTTACAAAGCTTAACTCAATTCCCTTCAAACATGATTTTTATGGCATTCTAGCTGCTCTTCAGCTGTTGTGTTAAGACTAATAATGTGTTGTAGAATACCCTACGACAAATGACCCATTCACACTGTCTGCTTAATAGACACTGTCTGCTTAATAGAGGTTTCTATAAAATACACGTTTCATTTTATGGAAAAATAACATCGGAAGGTTTTAAAGTTTAGACCCTCTGGCATTCATGCCAGTCCACTCTTGATGGGGTCTTCTTAATACAGGTTTCAATGTACAGTGTTATTAAAATAACCCACAGTCAGACTTAAGCCTAGCTTCTCACTATTCAGGTACACAAGTCAGTCTACAAACAAGGTTCTTAAAAAGTTAACTGGCTCCAGGGTCAGATAGTCGGGTCAAATGAAAAGCCCATTTTTTATCTTGTACACCCATCAAGAAAAACCTGTTCACATTCAGTGAACGTAGTACATGGTTTGAACCAAAGAGTCATGTCATGAAATGACATTCAGTGAAGTAGCTGAGAGAAGACAAAGGCATCCTTGTAGGTGTTGACATGTGACCTATCAAATAACTTGGAGGATGCTCTTGTGCCCAAAAATAAAATGAAATGCCCAAAAGTGCCTTGGGTGCTAAATCAAATTATTACAGTTTTTCAACACCAGACAGATGGTTAGTTTACATTAATCTAAAGAAAAAAGGCTAATACTTATTACAAAAAAAATTGAACAAAAAAACTTCAAATGTATTTTTGTACGATGTTCCAAATAGCCACTGCATTTCTTCTGCTGTAAATGGGGAGCATTGCCTCGATTTTCTCCTCTGAAGTAAGCAGATGAACATTTTTTATGACTTGATCAATCAGATTCAAAGTTATGCCACTACTTAAACTTGTGCCTCCAACAGAAGATCTTCCACTTCCAGGAAGGGATAAATGAAACAAATCAAGTTCCTCTCTTAATTTTGCTTCTTGTTCAGGTGACAAAGTCTGGAATCTTGTTACATTATCTGCACTCTCTTCAGCAGCAGTTGTCATATCGTCTTGTATGCCTCTTGCCTCAAAAATTGTTGAAACACAGGAAATTAAACATTCGTCGCAATCACATTTGTCTTTATGGAAGTCACAACACTCATGGAGTGGGCCATTTTTCTTTGGTGCTTTAAATCCAAAGTAATTCAAAATCATATCTCTTTTACACCTCTTGTCTTGAAAGTATTTCCGCATTATGTCTGAAAGTTGCTTTCTACCCTTGGGAATGTCAGGACTGTTAAAATATATGTGAGCTTTAGCTGGCAGCCCATCTCTCCCTGCCCTTCCAGCTTCTTGGAAATATTCCCCCATTGTATATGGAACCCCAATGTGTACCACTTGTCTTATGTTGCTTATGTCTAACCCTATGCCAAAGGCAACGGTAGCAAAAATAATTCTTAGTTTGGATTTTACCTGAACCAGTTCATCAACAACTCTTTGTCATTCATGTTCAGGATACTGGGCATGATACTGAGTGAATAGCCTGTTTCTGGCAAGTTTTGGTGCATCTGATGGTTCATATTGTTCAATGCCAAGTTCACTACTAAAGTAGGAGTAACAGTCTGCAATGGTCTCCAGGTTTCCATAGATTATTGTGAGAGGGAAGACTTGTCTTTTTGAACGAAGATCTTGAAGAATAGGGTCCAAAATATTAACTAGTCTTTCATCCCCCTGGTTGCCTCTACGTGATGATGAGAAATAAATATTTTTACGATCGGGGTTTACATCAATCACAATGTCCGTAATGAGCCCCAAAGATTCTTCAATTTTCTGTTGCATTAGTTTTGTTGCAGTAGCAGTTAGACCAATAATTGGAGTCTTTGAAAATATACTTGTCAGCAAATCTAACTTGCCATAAGCTGGCCTGAAAACTCTTCCCGTTACAAATTAAGAAAATACAAACTATAAGTGGACTGAAAAAAATTTACCTTAATAGACATCAGGAAAACATATGGTGTCTGTATTCATGTTTAAAGGTGTGACCCATTCACTATGACATATGTAAATAATGCATGTATTTACAAGGGGCAAAGCTACTATTTTATGTATGATATACAACTTTATAAAATATTGTGAATAAAGACTTTCTCCACACATTGCCAACTATTTGTTTACCAAATTAAGCATTTTTGTGGTACATTCAATTTAAAAGGTTATGTTTAGTCCAAAAGATGCTGCAACTGGACTCTACTAGTTAATTGAAGCTGATGGTGATATTGATACTCAGTTTTTCCCATCCTTCTGGGCACATACATGCAATAAGAAAACACCGGTTCTTACCACCGGTTCTTGTTACTTGAGGGAGGGTTAAGCCCTACGTAACAATTCCGGTTGATACTAAATTAAGTTAATTAAACATGACAGCAATAAGCAAAGACAAAATGAAAACAGGGTTAAAACGTCTCGACGTACCAATCAACTACAAGATGGGCTTCGTCTATCACAATTGCTTTGACTCTTTGTTTAAATGAAGTTGTCTTCAGCAATTTGCAGACCTTCTTATTGTCCACAAGCACCTCAATGAAAAAAGCAAGAAAATGAGAACTGCTCAGCATTTTGACGGGCATATCAAGTGAAATCTCATCATCGCTGCCATCTTCCGTATCCACACGATCTCCTCTTAAAACGCACACACTTAAACCGCCTTTCCTCATCTTTACAATTTGGTCACGGATAAGGGCGTTGAGCGGCAAAATCACAATAACACTCGATCTTTTTTCCGCTGGAGTTCCACCGAAGTCCATGAAATTGTAAACAGGGGCAAGTAGCTGATAAATTAGTGATTTGCCATAACCAATCGGAAGAACTGCTGACACATCTTTATTTTCAATAACAACAGATTTTAAAACTTCATGCTGCTTCTCTTTTAAATGAAGGTCAGCAAAACCTTACTGTTGCAATCCAAAATTCAAAGCTGTGTGAATCAGATCAATGTCACCTTGGTCAGCCATTTTGCTCTAAAGGCTGCGACTGCGCAGTTGACCCAGAAGTCCGCAATTCGCGGACTCCAAATCGGTCCGGGCCAGAGCTCTCGATCCCTGGCACAGACCAAAAGGATCGTGGGCTCTGGGCATGAGATTGTCAAAGCCACAAAAATGGTTTCTGTACAATCAATTACAATCAATGCGTGCAATTTTTGATAAAAAAACTCACTGATCATAGTGATAGAAACCATTCAGTCTATAAACTAACATATGTAGTAGCTGCGATCACTGAATCACCTGTGTGTCACATATCCATATGATCGGTTCTAGAATACAAGCAGTCTCTCTTTCCGCTCAGGGATAGTCGAGGGAAATGAACAAGTGAGCGGGCATGAACATCGCCTGCCGCGTTGAAACGTGACGGAGCACAACACTAGCGGCTCGACATTCGTCTCTGTTTTGGTTTGCATAAAAGTTAAAAACCTCCCAAAGACAAAAGCAAAACGTTGTGGCGTCTTCCGCTCCCGAGCACCTATAAGCGAAATGCTGGGTTTATTTACGATACAATCATTTCGCTCGCGAAATGGCCTTCTTTCTGTGTTGTAACGTTTGCCCAAACGAAACCACTCTAACAATGTCCACGCAATAAATCTGGAAAACCGTTTCATGAAATGTTCTTCCAAAATATGTGCATATGTGCGATTTTGCGAAACAAAAGGAGAAACAAAAGCGCCCTGCTTTCATTGTTAAGTTTGCCGCCTACATCATGATAATGAGCATTGCCGTGTGTTCATGGTAACCAATGAATTAAGCTCTTTTTAAGCGCCAGTGAATTACGATGTGCGATATAACAGACCTACAAACTTTCTTGTACTGGAAGTGAATGTCCCGAGAACAATAGGCATTCTGCGCGATGGACATCTCACTTACACGGGTGTCCAACAGAGCACATGATGGTGTTTTGAGTTTATGACTGAGTCTGGCTGTTTGCATCTGTAAAAGATGAGATGAAAGAAGGTATATATGATTCAGGTTGGATAAGCCAGATAACGGAGAAAGGAATCATACTTACATGCTGTCCATTCGAGGGGATGTGACTGTTACGGTGACTGAGCTCGAGGTTGAAGAAACCAGATAGTAGTGAGATTAAGCACCGCGGAAACGTCGAACGCCGAACGTCAGCTAGCCGTTTGTCGTTTGCCGGTGTCGTTTGCCGATTTGTCTGTTTAAGCTTCCCGTTGACACGGCAGACCTGGAAACTAGTGTCCAAGCTCGCGCGGCGTTTGGTCGCAACATTTTGTTTTGTTGCAAAGATGGCTGCGAAGCGAAGGTGAGAGGTTATCTTTCATGTTTTTTGTTTGTTTTCTACCTGAAATTGAAGTCATACACCTGTTAGATAATTTATGGATGTATCCCTTGACGAGATAGATTCGTTTATTTGGTTTAAAAACATCTCCCGTAGCCGGAATAAGTGGTTTTGGAGCCAGTTAATTAGGCCAAGTAAACAAAAACAAATGTTTCTCGTCCCTGCCGGTTCAGTTTTGGGGCCGCCTTTGAGTGTTTTTGGTTTGGCCTTATATATCTATATTTTTTCCCAAACGGTAAAGTATACAAATTGTTACATGCAAAGACATATTCCAGACAGCACAAAGCATTCACAAGTTTCGAGATAAGACGTCGTGGGTTGTGTAAGTGCTATCTCGGCATTTTAATTTTTATTTCATTCAGGCGGGAGCAACGCGAAATAATACAGCTAATGCTAGCAATGGAAGAGGATTCAGACGATTCGAGTTCTACGTCTAGTGACGACGATGACTTGGAGATGATGTTGTTATGGACACTGCTGCCTCTCCAAAAAGAACTGGGCTGCCATATTAATTATATGGACATTCCCGAAGTCGATTTTGAGAATATGTTCAGGTAACTTCGCACATCTTGTTTTTGTGTGTTTATTGACTTTATTTGTAGCCAATAACTAATTAGATTATCTACTAATCTAGCGGGTTTCATATTTTACATACAAGCAATGAGTCCTGGCAAATGTGACCACTGTCATGGCAACAGTTTGACAATGCAGTTGTGGATGTAGTAATGAATAGGATTCCAAGGATCCTTGTTCCAAAACCGATTGACTACTGATTCTAAAATTGAAACCCAAAGCATTCATGATCGTAACTGTTGCTTTATTTATTTACATCCAAAAGATTTCAGCGAAATCACTTTGAAAGGCTTGCTGCTGCCTTGCAACTTCAAACATACACCTGTCACCAAAGGACAGTGTGTCCTGCTGCAGAGGCACTTCTAATTCTACTCCGTCGACTTGCTTACCCAAACCGGTGGTGTGAGCTAGCAAAGTTGTTTGGAAGGGCAGAGCCAGAACTGAGTATGATATTCAACGAAGTATGTACATAATGTTCAACTTACATAAATACCTTTTCTCATACGTATCAAGAAGAATGTAACAACCTTGCCATTCTACTGATCCTCTAGTGCAGCAGGTGCTATTGATTAGGGACTAGGGGCATTGTTCCTGTTGTTAGTTCTATTGTTCTATTATTGCAAGAGCAACAATAGGGATCTTCAAGTTCCTATCACTCCTCTTACAGGATGCAAAAAAAGGGAGTCACAGGTGGCACTTCATTCTCAAGCACCCTGGCGATATCTAACATAAAACACCCAAAGGGAAAGTTCTGGATATGTCCCTGTGCAATTTCTCCTTCAATTTCATTTCTTATAATGTGAACAATTCAGGATTACGGAACCTTTTATCCTAGCTTTCACTGACTCGTTAATTATTGTCATGGAAAAAAAATTTTACGTTAAAAAGCTGAGCAATTTAATTCTCTATCCAAGAAAGGACTATCGGTTTTTAAAGGAATTCTTCACATTTACTAAAAATTTAAAGTGGTTACTCATGCAAACATTTAAGTTGCCTGATAAAGAATTGTGCTTATTTATGCAGTAATTGCCAGACTGAAGGTTTAGTTGCTCTGGGCAAGTAAGCAACAGTAATTTTTAAAGCAAACATCAACCTGATATAGGGTGTATTTTTTTTATCTACAGATTCTTTCTGACATCTATAATAGATTCTCACATCTGCTGGAAAGTCTAGATCTTGTTTGGCTTGATGCACAGGTTTTCTCAAGGGCCATATATGCAAAAGGTTATTTTCAAGTTTAACGCAAAATAGATGTGGTGTAACTATGCCCAGTTGTAAACTATCTAAAGGATGTGTATCTCCAATACAACAAGTTTAACCATAACACACAGAATAATTTTTGTTGCTAAAGTGCATTTTTGATAGCCATATAAAATCACATTTACACTATGAGTATAAAATTAAACTTAGTACTTATTGCCCAATATGTCCTTTGGGACTTTGCCAAAGTTATTTTATATATAATAAGTGTTAACTGTGTAAATGAAATGTACAATGTGTGCGTGCTGTCTGTTTATAGGAGCCCCACTGAAGGATTGTTGGGGATTTGTTGATGGGACAGCCAGACCTACAACCAGGCCCATCCGTAATCAACGCATTATGTTCTCAGGACACAAAAGAACACATTGTCTGAAATTCCAGGTCAGTGTGAATACTTCATACCCAGGGGGGTAATCCAGCTTGTAAATGATGGGGATGATCGAATGGATGCAAAACTCAGGACTCAAAAAAATCCCTAAGTCTTCCGATATAACCCAAATATAACCCTGAACCAAAAACAACCCCCAAAACAATCCCTTGTCAAATTACCCCTAAATTGCCAGGAGGGGCAAAATTATAACACAAAGAAAACCATGTCATACCATAAATACGCCAAGGCCACGCCAAGGCACTTTCGTTCGTTATTAACAGCCAAAAAAATCCCCTATTTAAATCAAGTCACCCAAGAAAATACTTGCCAAATTTTCCAACCAAAAAAATCCCGGAATTGAAAATTTCAAACCCAAAAAATTCATCGATCATCCCTGTCATTTACAAGCCGGAGTCCCCCCCCCCCCCCCCCCCTGGGACTACTTACTTACTTACTTATCCTCATCGAGCCCATGAGGACTCTTGAGGCCGGCCCCCCTGGGACTACATACACCCTATTTAATGGAAATGGGTAAAATTTCCACATGTTCTAATGGTTAAATCCCCAAAAATGGATGTATTATTAAACTGAAAATTTATTACCTGGTATTTAAAATAACAGCTTAGAACTGTATTTCAACTAAAGCCACAAGGTGTAATTATGTCAATCTACTAGCTGTGCGATATTTTTGGATATTTAACAACTATCCACCACTAGCCACCGACACTGAGGTGAATAGTTGTTTTAGTATATACTAAAACAGTGAGATTAAATAGCCTGAAAGAATGATTTTCGACTAGTTTTTCCCCTTCAAAGATTACAGTTTTCTTGTGCACATTACTCGGAGGTGAATAGCAAAGGAAATTCTGAGTTTAAATAGCCAATCAGTGTGCGCCAAAATCACTATCTACTGTTTTAGTATATACTAATTTGTGTTATCTTTCCCTTAAAAGGTAGAATGATGGCACAATTGAATGGTAAAAAGATAGTAAATTGAAAAAAAGGAGAACAGAATTAATACGTAAACAAGGAACACCTCTCAAACTGAACTTCAGCTGCAGATGATTGGTTTGCTCTGCTCATTTTATTTTCATTTAACTTTTTATTTGGATTTTTTTTTGTACATCTGATCAGTGTAAAAAATAATAATATTCTGGCTGAAAGCAACATACTCATAATATTTCTTTAATTTCAGTCGGTTGTGTCACCAAATGGCATGATTTGCCATTTGTTTGGCCCTGTGGAAGGGAGAAGGCATGACGCATTCATGTTAGCTGAAAGTGGTTTGTTGCCGAAATTAGAAACGAAGATGAACAAACCAAATGGTGAACCATATGTCATATATGGCGATCCAGCCTATCCGGTGAGGCGCCACATTTTGGCCCCCTTCAGAGGAGCGAGATTAACACCAGATGAGGAGCGCTTCAACAAGGACATGAGCACTGTTAGAACTAGTGTGGAATGGGGATATGGCAAAATTATCCGATATTTTGCATTTCTTGATTTTAATAAAAACCTTAAGGTGCTTTTACAGCCAGTTGGTAAGATGTATGCAGTTGGAGCAATTTTAGCCAACTGCCACACATGTTTGTATGGATCTCAAACAGGAGATTTCTTTGACTTGGACCCTCCAAGCCTTGAGACATATTTGAGTAACCATTGAGCATTATGCTTTTTAAGGAGGCTCAATTTTTGAAGTATTAAAACTATAAACTGCTGTACCTTAACATAATACACGATTCCCTCTATAGCGCGTGCCTGCAGGGAATCACGGTTGTTGTATTCATCAAACCATGCGCGAGACCCAGTAACACGCATCGTTGCCGAGTCTCGCGCATGGTTTGATGAATACAACTACCGTGATTCCCTGCAGGCGCGCGCTATAGAGGGAATCGGGTATTATCAAGAAATGAATACCAAGCCTCAATCTTAATTTCACGAAAAAATCAAGCTTGTTAAAAAAAAAAGAAAACAAGAACTGTTGCTACTGTAACCGTCACTGTTACTAACAAACCAGTAAAAAATTAAAGTTTTTGTCATATGTGATCATTATGGTGCAGTTTGTAAAAAATCGAAGATTGGCTTCCAAGAAAATTATTGCACTACATCGAGCCTTCTTAAGTGTATATAAAAAAGGCTTTCAATTGGCAGATAGACAAAATTTGTTATGGTTTTTCACATTTTGTTTCATGGCCTAGAGAATACCAGGCCAACAAAAAAGGATTGTTGAAATGTGTAGTTCCATAAATTAAGATTTAAGTTCTCTTTCAGCCAGTGAAATTAGCCGGCAGTGGCCCCTTAATGACATCCCTGCACTAGGCCTTACTCCCACCCCTCAGGAAGTTCACATTAAGCTCCAGACATTTTCTTACATTTTTTGGCCTTTAAACCCTCCAATCCCAAGGAATTTTTTTATCCCTTCTTTGGGAAAAGTGTCATTTTATGGAGCCACACACTGTGCTGTAGTGAAATTATATTGACATAAAAAGTATATGAAAAACTGCAAAATGTTCAAAGTATAAAAGTTATGTAGTTCTCTACATATTATTTATATTGGTCATTGCACCAAATATCTATCTGCCTGCGATGGTAGAATTAGACAATATGTCAGGTTGTTTTATTAAAAACATAGTGATGAAAAATAATGATGATTTATTTATTCAAGTATTTTATTTTTCAAGAATTAACAGATCAACAGAATGTACAAAATAAGCAAAAGCACAATGGTACATTTGAGGAAAGTTGTATAATTTAATTAAAGAATGTAAATTTGTTGTCAATGTGTTAATTTAATGCTTTTGAATCATAAAGTCCCATTTTTCCCTCTCTAGTTTAAGCCTTTTTTCCTCAAGCTCAATTTTTCTTTCTTCCATGTCAAGTTTTCTTTTTTTTATTTGCATCGAGTCTTGCTGCTTTTCTGATAAATACGTCAGGAGCTGGGAAGCCCCTACTCTTCCTCTTCCTTTTCCTTTCCCTGCTTTCTTCCCTAAAATAAACAAGTGTTCAGCATTAGCAATAATCTTTGGAAAGCAGATTAGCTATTTAGACAGACAGACAGTTGTCAAATGCGACTGTCCCACTCAAAAGTATAAAATTCAAAATTCCATAGCCATTAACACATCTGCAAAACCTATTTGCTCAGATTTCGGTATCTTAAAGAAGCAAAAAAAATTACCAGTTGCATCATCCTCACTGACTGGCAGTGGGGCACTGTTATCATCATCATCATCATCACTGTCTATCCCCATTGACAACTTTCTCTCTGTCAATTGAAACAAATGCACATCATAATTGTATATGCAATAAATAGTCTTGGCAAGAACACAAGCAAGTAATGTTAGCCACCAAGTTTATATAAAGTATCCCTCACAACTAGGGACTGTTTATATGTCACAGGAGGCCTAGGGGAGTGGTCTTGCTAGTGGTATAATATTTTCCTGTTATTGTGGGGGGGGGGACCCTTTTTGAAGGTGTAGAATTTCTTTCTTGTGGCTTTCAAGAGTGAAGTGATAGAAGCTTCCTTTTGATCAACATTTTACACACAAGAAAATAAATAAAAGGGCTTTCTTAATATTCAACTTCGTGCTCAGTGATTGTAGAGGGAGTATATTTTTTTCTGAAAATTAAGGTGGATGGGTACAATTTCAATACACTCAAGGTTTTTGCAAACTAACCCCCACACCCGCTCCCACGTAAATATATAATCCATTTTTATGTGCAGCTTTGTATAACCAGAAAAGACTTACTGGTATGAGTCACCATGGCTGCATTTCGCATCTGTAGTCCTTTTTGCCTGTCTTGCTCATCCTTTGTCTTGGGTGCCGATAACTTCTTCGTAGCAAGGTCGGATAGATAGGTTGATACGTCTTCCAAAAGCTGGACCAACTCTGAGTATTCTTCCTCTGTGCCAGATCTTGAAATACGACGAAATACAAAGAGGGGGTGTAAACATCAGCACGTAGATTAAGCACATAACAGACTTGACTGTCTTGACATTACCGTGACTTTAAGAGCATACCTTTTTAGAGCCTTCTTTTCATTTGCTTTGTGCTTTTTTATTAGCAGATCCAAGTGCTCCCGGCACCCCCTTCCAGACAATTGCACTTCGCTGTTAAAAACCGCAGAAAGGCGTTTTGCCAATCTGTCCCACTCCTCTGGCTTCGAGGGTCTCAATTCAGTAAACTCTTTGACGAGCGCCAAATCATGCTCTACTTTTGGCCAACGAAATGGAGGCATGGCTTAAACTTTTAAAGGAAAACAATAGAAATGGCTTTAGTTTTCATTACTGACAATTAAAATTAATTTACAGCTAAAATTAAAATTTCTTAGGCGTTTTACCAAAGTGAAAAAAAACTTAAAGGCCGAAAATGCAAACGACGCTAAACAAACTAAACAAAATGTTTGTTCAAACCGAAACTTTTTTAACTCATCTAAAACAATATAACTAAGTACAGGTTCCAGTACAGTCCAGGCCCGTTTTTCTTAATTGTCTTTTTAAACGAGGTAAAATACGCACTGCAAAAGTTTTCGTTCGCCATTGCGACTAGACAAAATGGATACAGAAAAGTTTTTATCATTTTCGCATGAACTTAAAACTCTTTTAGCTTTACAAGCAGTTAATGTTGAAGTAGGATAATAAACGAAGCATAGCTATAAAAGCATACGATCAAAAACGTAGAAATACTAAGTTAAAATGGGCTACAAATACTCACGTTTTCACGTTTCCTTCAAACGGGAAAAATGCCCTCCTCGCGTAAAAACGGCGGCCGGCAAACTGCAAACGCGGGAAAAGTCAGGTCACGTGACACTCTCTGCCGTTCGCGGGAAAAAAATATGTGGTGCTTAATCTCTCTAGTGTGAAAAGCTATCTCACTTACACGGGTGTTCTACAGAGCTCTTAATGGTGTTTTGACTGTCTGACTCTTAGTATGACTGTTTTCAGCTGTTATAGATGAGATGAAAGAAAATGTGTGCTCTCTTCTGTTGAATTTAAGATTGTCACTCTAAAGGTGATTTAGGTTGGTCAAGGCAGATAATGGAGAAAGGAACCATACTTACAACACTGTCCATAAGAGCGGATGAGGCCGTTTGATCTGCAGGTTTGAATGTTGGCTCGCTGTTTGCATCACAGGTAGGCCAAGCTCACTTTGAGAGGAGTGCATATATTAGCCTGTTTTTTTTTGCATATATTATGAGTCGGCAAAATATAAGAGTTTGTATGAAAAATGCAACTAATACGCTGCTATATATGCAAAATAATTCATAGTATAAATGGTTCACTTTATTTCTGTGTTGTACTAATTGCTATTTAATGGCTTTTTAGGGTGATTTGAAGCATTTTGAGCGAGAATAAGCTTCCTTTCCTGTGAGCCGTCACGTGACCGATTCAAAGTTATTTATTTGCTGTAAATCTCGAATTTTGGCACCTCTCTACACAATTCTTCAAGACACCAATAGCCTTGTATCGTAACAAATAAGACATACCAAAAAGTCCAACATTCGACTCCTTTCCCTTATCAAAATCGCAATTTTCAATCTCTCCACCATATTGAACCATCCATGTGACGAACTGTTCGCGAATGCAAATTTCTGATCTCTTTTCATTGGAAGACTTGCACAATAGGCGCTCAGGACAAAAATATAATCCATAAAGGGCAATTTTTGCGATTTATCCTGTGTTTTCAGTCTTTCTGAGTTCGTCGTCTACTTGCTGGAGAACAGAAAGTGGTTGCAATTTGGTCAACGCTAAGAAGGTCGGTGATAGACTTGCAACTGCTTTTGCAGATTTTGTAGTCTTGTAGTGTACAATCTACGCGAGAAAACGTTGACTCTCTCGGAATGCATCTTGGATAGAAAAAGTTATCATTGCCACGTCGAACGTCTGGTAAAATCCCCATTTCATCTGACACTTATTCTGCAGGGTTATCATCAATCTCAGTAACATGCTGGAGGCCTGCTTCTTCATCCACCTTCTTTGACTTACTCTCCATCATGCCAAGTGTACGTGATTGGCTTGACGCTGCATTCGTTCTCTTGTTTACACACTTTTCCCCTTCTGTTACCTCCTTTGACACCACCTCTTTGATCACATCAATAACTGGGGCATGTTGGCTGGGTGCTTCCTCATTTGTTATTGCTTCTTTTGTTTTAGCCACAGTCGTTGTGCGCTCTGACTTGTCGATGTCTGGGTTGACATAAATTTTTAAAGAATCTAATGAAGAATGGAACGTTTTTCCTTTGTCATCGGCCCTGATATTGGATGGAGGTCTACCTTACTGATGTTGCTTGCATTTGACTTTCAGTTGGTGAGAACGTCGTTTCTGACAAACTTAACATCGTTTTCTTCATAGTTATACAGGGAACATCGAATGCATACCTGCTCTTTGCCCTTCATTTGAAAACTGGTTATCTCCGAGCCATCTTTAGTTGACTCAATTGCTTCAACTTGGCCAATGCGAAACTTCATCTTCCCTTTCTGGACAACCTTGAGTGTAACGTCACAATATTTGTAGATATCGTGCTTTGGATTCAAAGGCTTTTTTCCTAGTAGATACGTTGAAGCCCAATGCCTCTTCTGGCGACACTGCAATATGTACTCACGTGGCAAAAGAATTTTGATTGCCTGCTTCCCATGCAGATACGTCAACTGCCCGTTTACGCATTTGCTAATCTTCCATTCTCCTCCTCCTTTTTCCAGGTCATCTGCATCCACATCCTCATCTTGGGGGTCTTCAAGTTGATCTTGATGACGTGCCTCGTTTCCTTCTGGAGTAGTTGTCGATAGCAATGACATATCTTCTTTCTTTTCTTCTTGTATGATTTTGAACGTCCTTGGGTGACCCAAAATCTGGTACACAAAAGGGTTCAATTAAGTGATGGACTACTCTGGACAGGTTGGTTCCCTGAGAGCCAGGTACCTGCTAATTAAGAAGATCAGCGATGCGTGGAGTGAACAACCGTAGATAAGCGTCAGAGTTGTGGTCACAAAAGTAGATGAGTAGCAAGTCTGTAGCATTGAAACCACAGTCTAATCCCAAAACTTGGCAACATTGCTTCAGATCTTGGAGATGGCGTATCATAGCTGAACATGTGGTCTTTCCTTGTTCTTCCCCGAAAGTCAAGGCGAGTGTGTCGCATTTAAGATCCTTTAGGAATAATCTTTGCTCGTGATTATAGTCTAAGTAAGCTATTGATGGGAGATACCAGTAGTAGGGCAAAGCCAACATCTCTTCATCAATACCAAGGCCAGGAAAAAGCACACTTTCCTCGATCTCTTCTTCGGGCGGTGTCATAAGCTTATTGCATCTCCGAAAGAGAATCCAGCGGAATCGGTGGAAGACACAATTAGATTGAATGGTGTTTTGCAAACAGCACCAGTGCTATCGTAATAGCCGTAATGGCAAGCTTTCACGGGAGCCTCCCAATTCTTCAGAAGGTGTTTCACCAAGTATTGACAATCAGGACGTGGCCACATGCAGTATATGACTGTAGGCTTTTCAAAGGGCGTCATTGAAGTAAGGTTGTGGATGGACACAGTCTTGGCTTTCTTTCCATCCTTTATTAGGTTGTCTGTTAACCTCTTTATTGCCTCGAAGTCATCTGGATCTTTTTCTTTCACATTCTTCTGCAGAATACAGATGTTCTGTGAGTGGAAAAGATGAATGCGGCTTTTGAGTGAGTTTTGGAGACGTTTCAAATCGCGAATTTAAAAGATTTACAGCGAGAGGCACTTGAAAAGCTAGTTAGCGGCTTAGATGTGTTCGTTATTCAACCAACAGGATCGGGAAAGTCATTGAATTTTTCTGTCAGCCCTGATTGTGTTGACACAGTAAGACCATTGTCAAATGCGAAATCAATCGCCCTTGTGATTTCTCGTCTGGCTTCTCTTATGCAAGACCGAGTGCAGACCTGAAGTCTGTTGGAATCAGCGCTGAGTTTATCGGCCTTTCCTCTTACTTGATCTGTTGTGTGGCGAAGAGATTTCGACGGTGAGGCAACACTCGGTGAAATTCTAGAGTCTGTAGGAACACAGTGTTTTGGGCGATTATTTGTTGTAAACTTTTCCTTCAATAAATGTTGAAGAGATTTTGCATCTTCTCGGATCTTCTCAAGGCGCTTTCGATCTCGATAACAGCGTCTGTTACGGATATAACTGTCCACGTTTACGCTCGACAAATTCTGTCTCGCAAATCAGACACTTTTCCATTTAATTTAGTTCTCTTTCGAAAGTCAGTTTGTTAGCAACCAGAGAAGACGCATCCACTATTAGAGTTAAATTTTTCCGGAGTTTTATCGCTTGCACTTAAGCCATCAATTCGAACATCGAAGAAATGTATAGCAATTTCGCAATGTACAGAAATGTACCGAAGAAACTAATTCGAAATTTTTCGGGTAGGCACGGGCCCGTGATGCATTTTGGAGCCAAATAAACAAGAAATTTGGCATCCAATTTCCCCTTCAGTGACATCGGAGACGCATAAATTAATTTTTTTGAATTACGTCATAGACAAGGTCAACGGGTCACGTGTCCTCTCTGGGGAGGAACAAAGAGAGCGGCGGAAATCGAGCCTAGGTTCAAGGTAACGAAGACATTGAGCACCCTCACTAGCTTCATCGATGGGAAGGCCTTTTAAGGGTTCTACTGCTAAATCAATCACATCCATATTGATACCAGGATCTAATTTCAGTTGGCAAGTTTGTTTTGTTGCGGTGGTTTCTCTTGCTAGATGCTGTGATGATGGGAAAGTGAAACAAAAAGTGGATTTTATTAAGTTGATAAGGTAAACTGGCCATGATAACTACATTCAAAAAGTGACATTTTGCATGTTCTGAACTGTTAGTGTCTGGAACATCACCTTTCAGATTTGTTTAATTGCTCTGACAAAGGGTCACTGCTTCAAACATCAACTTTTGAATTTGTTTAAAGCAGCTAATTCCCTTCTCAATGCAACTGATAAATTTAAATTTCTGTGAAGGCTAAAGTGCAAAGTGCATAAAAGTTCTCAATAAGTATGGTGGTAAAATATGCACTCTCTATAAAGAAACGTAGTTTTACCTTCAATATACATATTTTTGCCTGCCAAAAGAGATAATGTAGCATCTCTTGAAATGGGGGAATGGAAACAGGAAGGGGAAGGGAAAAGGGGAGGTAAATAGGAAGACAAAGTGAAGTGACATGGAAACAGGCCAGAAGGCCCATTTGAACATCCTAATATTTTGTTTCACCATGCATCATTGAGTGTGTTGCCCTATTCACATACCTGGGCACCATGTCCCCATACAGGCCTCAGACTTTCATCTTCAACATCTGCCAAGTCGTTCTCAAGGAGAACTTCATCCTGTGTACCCTAGATATCAGCCATCACCCTTGACTGTGACCGTTGATTACACCCGAGAGTTTGAACTTCTGGATATCACGCTCTTGCATGTGCTGAGTACACAACGGCTTTTTGGCGTCTGTGAATATGTCAGTCAGCCCTTAGAACAGGCTTTGTCGAGATCACGGCCAACCTTCTCGATTCCAAGTAGTTCTGGCTTTTGAGTGAAAACTCGCCAGCAAATCTGCGATAACAGTCTCTGGATTTGCGAAAATGCCAGAAGCTTGGCCCAGGGAACTCGGGATTCTTACCATTCAGATCTACTAGAGCTTCACTTGTGTAAGTTGTGTCTGTGAGCCATAGCCCCTCTACAAGTTCAAATGTTGTATCTACGTGCAGATTGCAATTGGTTCTAACACAGAAATGGTGCAAGTCATTTAACTTCCTGGGTAGAATGTTGAAAGCAACATAACTTTCCTTTGGGAAGGTTACACTTTGAAGAGGTGGAATTAACTAGAGGGAGGAAACATCTCTGCTTCACTTTTCAGTTCTCTCTTACTACCAGTATTAGTACAAGTGCTAGTACTTGAGGAAGATTCTTTAACAACAGCTTGCTGTTGTCAATTAACTTTGGTCCAGAAATTGTCTCACTGACAGTACTATTCTCTTTTCTGGTCTACTTTTGCCTCAAATTGTTCTTGTAAAGTATTCAGTAACTTTCCCTTTTAATTTTGCCAGAAGGCCCATTTCCACATCCTATTTTGTTTCACTACGCATCATTGAGTGTGTTGCCCTATTCACATACCTACCTCCCATTCAGCATCTTTGCCAACTTTAGAAATAACCAAAGGTTGAACAGTGACCTTCTTGCAAGATGGCGTTGGTGAAATCCGATTGGCAAATACCTGCGGCTCTGGCAATTCTACTCTTTTTTTTCCTTTGAGTTAGGGGTAGCTTTCAGTCCAACAGACTTAGACTTTGTGTAGGTATAATATGAATTGGCTAAAAAGCCCCTGAAAGATTGCAGATGTTGTGACTGCCTTAACGGGCCCCACCTGTTCCACTTAACTGGGTCCACTTGAAACTGATCATACCCCGGTGCAAGGCGGTACTGTCGTAATTAATCCCTGTATGGCCATCTCCTCTTCTAAGTACAAGTTTTTCACCCACTTGAACAATTGTAAGGTGACACCTCTTTGGCCCATCTTCTAGCATTCTTTTCTTTTGAAGCTTGTTCTTCATCTCCAGCCCACTAGTGTAAAATCTTCCTTCTATTTTCGGATTCTCTCGTGCTTAAAGGATGTAGAGATTACTTCATGGTTGGTGAGCGCGTACCATTTTTATTCATGAGTTGTGAAGAATCACAAACAAACAAGTGAGCACAGCGAACAAGTGAGCTTGTGATTCTTCACAATGAGTGAATAAAAATCGTACAAGCGAACCAACCATGAAGTTATTTGTTTATTTTTATAAGTACTAAGATTTCTTTCAAACAATAATGACAACACTGAGCTATTAGACGATGAAACGAGTTTTATTCACTTAAGGACGTTCGCGCGAAAAACTTCTACAGTACAGATTTTTTTCATACTTTGGCTACAGTCAGATAATGAGTTACCTATGTCAGAAATGGAAAAAAATTGGGGGGTCACCGACTTCGTTTTCGAAATAAAGCGAGTCAAAAACTACCCCAATTTTGACAAATCGGCCCTCGTAACTCGACATGGCCTCAGTGCTTGTTAGTTGAAAAATATTAAAAATGATTCGCTGTAGACCCACTTTCTTAGTCAAATTTTACTTAAGTGGGTCTGTTAAGTAAATAATTTGAACCGGTGTCATCCTTTTAGTTAAATTCAACCTCTAAGATCGACTTTAACGAACACCGTGCAGCTTCAATAATAGTAGAATTCGATGATGCGAGGGCAGAAAAGTTGAAAAAAATTAGACTTCTACAATACAGATTTTCTTTAATTTTTCACAAAACGTAGATAATCGACAAAGAAAGTGATCTATCAAAAGAAAATATGGGGTCACCGAACATTTAAGAGAGTTAAACCCGTGCATAGAAATTAAAGTGCCCACTAGCGCTATATATCTCCACATTTCTTCAACAGCGCGCGCGCTCAATGCATGACGTGGCATGACATCACGAAGTGAATTGCGTGCGCAGTAAGGATGCGCAGAAACAATTGGCGCGAACGTCCTTAAGCTTTACAAAATTCAGCATTTTCTTTTCAAAATTTCTTGACGATGAAATGAGTTTGATTCACTCAAAAGTAGCCTCATTTTCTTTTCAAAATTTCACAAATACAAAAAAAAGGGAAATTATTTAAAGCAATGTTTTTTAAAGTCAAGCTTACTTATCATCACTGTCCTCCAAAGGCCTCAGTCCCTTCCATTGTGGCAATGCTTCGGCGGTAGCTGAGCTATAGATTCCTCGCTGTCTGCAGTTTGCTTCGCTAGATTCCTCACTGTCTGCTGTTTGCTTCAACTTGAGATCACCCCAGCACCTATCCCCATGCTCTTTGCAGCCTCTGAGTCCAAAATGCACCGTGTTATTTAAACAGAGTGTGTTTAAAAGTGCTTCAGGATTTTGTGTACCGAGTAGGCCTTTTTCGTAAAGTGTATTCAATTTATCTCTAGTTAAGGCCACCAAAGCATTTGGCTTATTTCCTTTTCCTTTTTTCTTTAACTCTCTCTTTGGACAGAAGGACTTTTCTCGTCTTCTCAAATACGAGGTAATTCATGATAATGGCAGAGTAGTTGTTCTTCTTGAGGTGTTGCTCAAAACTTGACAATAAACTTCGGAGCGAAGAAGGCTCATAGTCTTTGTCATCTTAAGTTCAGACCGAAATGAAAAACACACATGTATTCGTTCAGCTCCACTGCTGGAATTTCTTCAACTTTTCTCAGCTCTTTCTTGGTTTCAAAAAAGGGTTGCAAAAGCTTTACATCTTGTGTTTTTTGTATTTGTTTTCTTGCTCTGCAATAAACTTCTCAACCAAACCGGCGTTCACAAATCTTTCCGACATCTTGACAAAAGGCGGCTTGCCAGTTTTCGCGCCAAGGGTGACGTAGTGTCCCGTACAATCACTTTTCACTAGTGACAAAACATCATTTGTCCAATCAGATGCCGCGAGCAATGGTTTTTCACTAGTGAAAATTTCACCGTTTGCATCCCTGATTGGCTGTGTCATTGCTATGAATAAATCTCAGTAAAGGCAATCCTTGAATAGCTTTAACCTGTTGCTCTAGAACAAGTGTTGGAAACCAGGCACCATGTCCCCATACGGGTCTCAGACTTTCATCTTCAACATCTGCCAAGCCGTTCTAAGGGAGAACTTCATCCTGTGTACCCTAGATATCAGCCATCACCCTTGACTGTGACCGTTGATTACACCTGAGAGTTTGAACTTCTGGATATCACGCTCTTGCATGTGCTGAGTACACCACCGCTTTTTGGCATCTTTGAATATGTCAGTCAGCCCTTGGAACAGGCTTTGTCGAGATCTCGGCCAACCTTCTCGATTCCAAGTAGTTCTGGCTTTTGAGTGACAAACTCGCCAGCAAATCTGCGATAACAGTCTCTGGATTTGCGAAAATGCCAGAAGCTTGGCCCAGGGAACTCGGGATTCTTACCATTCAGATCTACTAGAGCTTCACTTGTGTAAGTTTTGTCTGTGAGCCACAGCCCCTCTACAAGTTCAAATGTTGTATCTACGTGCAGATTGCAATTGGTTCTAACACAGAAGTGGTGCAAGCCATTTAACTTCCTGAGTAGAATGTTGAAAGCAACATAACTTTCCTTTGGGAAGGTTACACTTTGAAGAAGTGGAATTGACTAGAGGGAGGAAACCATCTCCTCTGCTTCGCCTTTCAGTTCTCTCTCACTACCAGTATTAGTACAAGTGCTAGTACTTGAGGAAGATTCTTTAACAACAGCTTGCTGTTGTCAATTAACTTTGGTCCAGAAATTGTCTCACTGACAGTACTAGTCTCTTTTCTGGTCTACTTTTGCTTCAAATTGTTCTTGTAAAGTATTCAGTAACTTTCCCTTTTAATTTTGTAATGGACTGTATTCTGGTAAAACTGTGTTAGGTCCTCTCTTTTTTTCTCCACAAAAGCCTTAACTGTGGTAGATGCTGTTGAAAACACTGGGTTGTCCTTACTTGTGTGGTACTCTCGCTTAAACTCATATATTTCATGTACTGGAATGTTTATTCGGTGGTATCCTTTTTTCCCCTTTTGTTAACAGACCACACTCCATTTTTATTCCTATGGGCTGTGCGTGACCCCACATCACTGTACACACAGAACTTTCTCAGACTGCTTTTTGAAATGTATGACCCATTGTCGTTAGCTTTTGCCGGTGATATGGGAATTTCTCTCATGTCTAAAGTGGACATCTTGTTCTCACTTATCACTGACGGTTTTTAAGGTTGAACTCTTCAGGATTTTGAAGGATGTTAAGAACAGTTTCATGATCACCATAAACACCAAGTTCACAGTTTTCAGTGTCTCTCTCGTCACTCTTTGTTTGCATGTCATCCTCACTAAGGAAAGATGGATATTTCCTTTTTTCTGATGCATCTCAGTGGTCCATAATCCTAAATCCTTGACTCTGATTGGTAAATGACATACGCTGTAGTGGTCCAGGTTTTCCCACCTGGACCCCGAGTCCGGAACCTCTCAGGATCGGCTTTGTGGCTACTTCCCTGTCTGATCTGGAACTTGTCGTGAAGGTACTGATGCTGGTTCTCGATGAAGTGCGTTGTCTTTTTCGTTCCTTTGAGAGCCCAGCCTTCTGACAAGGGCGGTTCTAATCTCACTTCAGATGTGGTCGGGGCAGCTAGCGTTGGCTTAGCTGTAGTGCCCTCTTGCAATTTCTGGAAGTAAAGCAATTTTGCACTATCTAGAAGGGTGTGTATGTCTGACCTGAGCTTGCTCTTTCTGAAAAGCAAGCGAGGCTCTAGATTGTAAAAAGTTTGGTAGGTGCATATTTATCCATCCACAGGACCTGGTAACAATGCACTGGTATCTTTCTCTTCGTCGTTCTCCTCTTCATCAACGTGTACAGGCTTCGTGCAAGACAAGTGCCTTTCTTTTGAGCACGTTACGAAGTTGCCCTTGGATAACTCTGCATTGTAGACAGGGGCTAACCTGTTTGGAACTGGGGACTACAGAAAAAGTTAAATGATTCAGTGAATAGAGATCATAATTCACAGACATCATAGATTGTTTGTTTCAGTCCGAATGCCTGTGGAAAATACGTAACACCCCCTGCCTTTAAGAAAAGTAAAGAAGAAACATTCGGTATAGTTAGTTCTCTTTGAACTGCTCTGTTTGATCATATCACACTATCTGCATTTATTATGATCATTTATTACGATTAACAAAGGTAGAATATTGTGTATAAAGATTGCTTCGCAAAACTTAGGAGCTTCTGGTGAGGAATAAAGTGGCTTAAAATAATTTTTGGTGTTTTCCAAACGGTTTTACCACTAGGTCATGCCTTAGTGACCACCCAAATCGACTCAAGTGAACATTTATCCATTCTGCAAGTACAGTGATCCGCTTGTAAGAGGCTTCAGCCCGCGCAGAACCTCAATAATTACTGTCAGTGTTGTCTGTAGAGCGGTTTTGTTTGGTTGAAAATCTTGCGTCACTTTTTCCACTACTCACGTGTAAAACCAAAACTAATTGTGAATTGCTTGTGTACATTTTTATGTCAGAGTAACTACTTTGTTTTTCACTTTACGACACTTGAGAGAGAACCGGTCTATTAACTACTAGCTTTTAACAAATGAGGTCATTCTTATAGTAACATAGCATCGATCAAAACAAATCAGGTCTAAGATTTTCGCTTTTTTTCACTTTTAAGCATTTGATAGCCGAGTCTTTTCCTGGAACCGTTCCTCCATCTACATGACTACCAGCATTCGTGCTGGTAGCTTCTCGACAAGGCGGAGAGTTTGTTCAAGACTGTGGTATTGATATTTTTCCTTACCCAAGCAGGTTCCTCCCCAAAAGACATACATACACCTGCTCATGTTCTCCAGGTAATGCACATAAATTCTAAGACTGTAGTGCATCATCGTCCAAATACCTTATAGTCAGCTTTTTATGTACTGCTTGGCTTCCTTTTGCCAGTGGCTAACGACCTCCTGTGGCCACCACGCAGCTTTGGTACCCTGGCAACCAGATCATTGAAAGCCTTGGCACCGTCTGCTGCAATGTTATCAAGGACTTGTAGAGACTTTCGGACCATAGCAACATAGGTAGACAAGATGGGAAGCACAGTAGATCTGCTGAACGTTCTGAAGTTGATCTCTTCACAGTACTGGGTATACTGTGCCACAATTTCTTCTGGAATCATTGTTATTATGAGATTAGGCATTTCAAGGACACCTCCATCTGGTAGAGACAGTAGTCTTTGGCCAAGTGGCAGATCTATCATCACACGTGGACTTGTAATGAAATCTAGGAAATGGTCCAGTTGGGCATGGTTCACACATATCCGAGGGCTCTGATTAAACTATTATTTTAATAGGAGTGATACCTTCGAACCACTTTTGCTGGCAGTCTTTCTATTCTAGAATGAGAAAAAGCACAAACTGTTGCTGAGTACTGTTGCCGAGTATTGTTGGCGTTACTATTAACCATAACACATTGTAAGCGTGACTTAAATTCCAGTTTGATGTGTCTGGTGAGCAACTACGACTTATTAGCCTTCCACGGAAAGAATATGTTTTAAATGGAGAGTGAATAGTGTCACTTGGTTAAAAGGGCATGGTATAGCCTCATTGATGTGCTGTTGGGACAATAAACATCCGTTTTCGAGCTTGCTCATTCAAAGCTATTACTTCGTAAAATTAGCCTTACATTTATTGCAAGTACGTTCTTCCTCCTTTAACAGTAATTAGGGTGTCATTTTGGTGTGATAACTTCGTCTTTCAAAGAGAAGATTCACTCGAATGCATTATATTTTACACACCAAGAACCGTTCCACCAACATTTTACTGGAATGACAATTACCCACCCCTCCCCCCGACTATTCTTGTGTCACTTGTGCCATTTCCGATGGAAAACGCCCACAACCAAAGTTCACCACTGAAACTGTACATAAGTCACAAAGTTTGGTTAGTTTGCAGCTGCACTGAGCAATTTCATCGTCGAACTCATTCGGACAACCCTGGCCATTATTAGTCTTGGAACACTTTGCTCAAATCGCATCCCGTTAGCGTCATTTGAAAAATACACTTGCTTCGCCTCCTCCCCCCACCCTGTACAATGTTGAAGTTTGGGTTTTGAAACTGATGAGTGACTTTCAACATTGTTTGGGGAGGTGGGGAGTGGGGCACAGGGAGTCATAACACTTGTGAAAGACTTCTTCTCATTTAAGTGTCTCAAGTCCTTATGGCCAGGATTCTCTAGTACAGTTAAGCCACGCCCCTATTTTGCTGTGTACTGCTGTGCAGACTCAATTCAATATTCTGTTACGTCTGGTAAATATCACTGGAGGAGACTATATGGTGGCCATGATAGAGAGAATTTTGTTGCGGTCAGATTCGCGCTAGAATCTTGCTTGACATGTCATTGCTCTTTATATAGCAAATTCCAAGCACGATATTCAGTGTGACCGATCAAGCGCGTGATCGCATGCTTGCTTGAAATCTAACCCCAGAGTAAATAAAAGTACAAAGGATCCGAAGCTCAGCACAAGAGCGGTGTGTCTTGCTCTTGAACTGTGCTAAATAAATAAAGTATATTTTTCTTACGAGATTCGTCCAATGGGGAGACACAGGCAGCATATGCAAATCGGCTCTCAATTACTCTGAAAATTCAACGAAAAAGGATGTCTCGAGATCACAATTCACCGATTCCTTTCGTTGATTTGACTTATGACCATGGCTTCCCAGTCCAATTTCCACCTCAAGGTATACCCTTTCAGACGGGTCATGCCTCCGAAAGGAGCAACTATGGCGTTGCACAATTTCGCGAACGCGGCTATTGAGCGTTCTACAGTCACTTTTCCTTCAGCTGCCCCATTCCAGCCTTTCCACCCTGCAGTTTTTCAAAGAACACCAAGGGAAGCAGAAGGCATCGAAAATATGTTTTCCTCATCATCAGAAACATGCAGACCTGAAGCAGGTTCAAGCACTCAAACCGAAGAAAATGGCGCGAAACCAGCAAGCCAAACGAAGTGGTCCGATTAGCAGACTTTAGTGCTTGTTGAGGAGTGGAAGGAAAGGCTAGACGATGTTGAAAGTAGCAAAAGTTTGGAGGCCTGGCAAAAGATCGTTCAAGCAGTCAACAAGGCAGGTCCACCAAAAACAATGAAACAATGCAAGGACAAATTACGAAACTTGAAGCTGCTTACAAGGATGCAAAGAGCAACAATTTGCAGACAGGACGTGGAGCAAAGACCAGTCCCTTCTTTGATGTATTTGAGGAGGTTTTGGGCTCAAGACCTGTTGTTAAAATGCCCGGGGTGATTCAGTCATCCAGTGAACCTAGTACATCTTCGCATGCCGATTCAAGTGAATCTGATGGAGACGAAGAGTCCTCCCCAGAAAGGAAAAACAAAAGAAAGAAAGCCAATGCACCTGCTAATGCACCTCCTAAAAAGAAAGCAAGAAGAAGCAAGGAAAGCAATCAAAATGCTTTCATCGAATTGTCTGAAAAGATAATTAATATGCAAAATGCACAGGCTGAAGCGATGGCGAGATCACAAACACGTGCAGAGGAGCTTATGCTAAAGTTGGAAATGGAACAGAGAATGAGAGACCAGGAATTTTTCCTCCGAATGGCTGAACTATTGAAAAAGTAGAAACTAAAAATTTACTTCGGTATGGAAGAAAAGACATGAAGTAGAACGGGTACTAGAGGCAATGGCCGGACTTTGCTGTTTACACTTTTAATTGCGTGACAGTTTCGTTACATGGGTAGTAACTAAAATACAATTCTGTTATATATTATTAAATATATATATTATTAAACATTTTCTATTGCTTGACGAACAGCCTGAGCCGCCGGATTTCTTACAGCATGATGTAGACGTCTGGACTGCAAATATTCTCTCTCAATGGCAATGACTCTTCTCAAAATCTCCTGGTCGTCAAATTCTTCTCCTGCTTCTTGACAAAAATTATGTAAAATGCAGCATGTGAGGATAACTTCCGGTACATTGATAAACCTGTTATCCATTCTCTTAAGCAGAATTCTCCATCTCCCTTTTAGAACACCGAAAGCCCGTTAACAGTTACTCTTGCCGAGGAAAGAACTTTGTTAAACCGTCGCTGAGTTGGGTTCAAAACAATGTTGTTTGGGTAGGGCTTTAACAGCCATGGAAGCAGAGGGTATGCTCCATCCCCAAGTAGCAGAGGTCGAATATCGTTACCGTTTATATTTACCACTGGCTTCCTTAGAAAATTGCCATTCTCTACTTTCCTGAACAGCACGGAATTTTGTAGAACTCATGCATCATGCATACTGCCTGGATATCCAATTGCGGTGTCTAAGAACATTACATTCTCCCCAACTACTGCTTGCATGATCACGCTATAACGGTGTTGTCGATCAAAATAATCGAAAGGATTCTTAGGGGCCACAATTTCGATGTGAGTTCCATCAATTGCTCCGACTGCTTGGGGAATTTTACATTCGTCTTGTAACAGGGCAATGGCTCTTGTTGTGTCACGGTGGTTGACTGGCAATTTAATAAAACGTCTCGAAAATCTGTTCAGCGCGTGGCAAAATTCTTTGGTGATTGTGACACAGGATGACTTTCCCACATCAAAGTGCGTAGCAACTTCGCGAAAGCTTGCACCTCCAGCCAACCTCCACAAAGCAATTGCCACTCGCTTAGCTGGGGTGATCGCGTCTCGCAGCCTCGTGTTTCTCCTTGAAATTTCTGGAGAAACAAGGTTAACTAACCGAAGAAAAGTCTTTCCGCATCCTGAAGTGTTCCTTCCAATAGCGGGACTGGCTCTCGTCCTCAAGCATCAACTCAAACCAGCCAAAGCGTGGACGACGAAGTTTCCAAGGCCGTTCAGTTGGCATACTTTGCAGGTACATATATGCAACATTTAAAAGCGCCAAGTTGGTTGATGTCGCTGTTGGCAGAGTCTGCGACAATAAACCACGTTGCAGGAATAAAAACAACCTTCTCCTTCTTCGCCTCATAGCCATGCTTCTTCTATTGCAACGCAATCGATACAACATGAGGGAAAAAAACAGCAAAGCCAAATGTTCATCCATCGTGACTCAATAAATTGGCGCGAAATTAAAACTGAGAGTTTTCAGGTCACTTCTGTCAACACATGCTAACAAGCAAGCAGTGATTTTCTAGTTTGACCACAACAAGAATTCTCACATTCCAGCATGTACTACGGTGACGTCATAAGCAAGCGCGCTAGTTTGTAATCTCAAGCGCTAATCTGACCGCAACATTTGTCATCCGTGTCCCAGCTCAGAGTTTTGGTATGTTTCTGCCAAGGATTTGAGATATTTGTGATCAGCTGGGTTGGGCTCAATCAGCACATCCAGGGCACTCTCTACTTCAGCAGAATCTTTCAATGCTTTCCAAAGACCACCTGCGTCATCTGGAATAATCACTTCCAGCGCTGCTACCACTGCACCTGTTGCTTTGGCAATGTGTACAAGCCTCTTATGGAAATCTACCTGCTGACTCCAAGGTTTTTTTGGCTGTGTAATGAAGGTCTTTCCACTGGCAACCAAGAACTCATTAAGTTTTGTGCGGCTGAGGCTGAGGTTGGCCTTGTCTCTGCTATCATCTGACAACTCACTACATCGGTTGATAATACTGACTGAGTTGGATTTTTTTTCTGACTTCTTGGACGGCATACGTCAGTAACGTATTGTGTTTTTCTTTCGTTTTCTCGGATAAATTTCTAATCCTGGCACTTCATTTGGAACACAAAGGAAGTTGTTGAATCAATACGATTCGAATTCTACACTTTGTAATGTCTTACCTCTGCTTCTTTCTCTTCTCTGGAAAACAGTTCCTCAGTTCCTTCTGAGCAATCGCTGGAGTTTAGCATTTTCTGTTGTGGCTTCTTGCCGCAGACATGGAAGAAACCATTTCCCTTGTTGGGGTTCCTGGTCTGTTTTGACTTCACTTACCAAAAATTTCTGCCACCACTGCTGGACTTCATCGAAGAATTGAAGCCTTAATTTGGGCGTCTTGTTTGATCTTGTCGAAATTTAGGCTTGCAATGTCTGGCATGCACGTCGATGGCTCTCCTGAGGGAATACCTGCATTAACCCTGATCCCTTTTTCATCAGGAGACCTTTTTTCAACTGATGACCACTTTTTGTAAAGGACCTAACATGAAAAGTAGCAAAAAAGTGCAAATTAGTTCTGTCAAGGAAAATTTACAGTTCTCTGAAATTTCTAATCCACGTTTTCGTGCAGAAAGTTGTTTGCAAACCGAGGCAACAAAAACTCCAGCAAGAGAAAAACACAACAAAAAAAAGTAAAACTAGAAAATGAGAGGGGAGAGAAAGTTGAACAGAAAAGCAGTCAAAATTTTGTTGTCTCAAAAATGTGCTTTCTGAGGATGCCTGAAGAATGTTTGAAAATTGTTTTGGAATTATGTAAAAAAGTGTAAATAGGTTGCAGCTTGAAACAACATTTTAGGTAGTTGACTGAAGTTTAAGGTTCCAACAGTCCAGAACTGACTTTAGGGCATTAATTTGTGAATTAAGAATTGATAAAATGCTCCTGGAAAAGCCCAGTAGATAAATATTCTTAATTGTCATATTTGACTTACTGGTCCTTCCTCGCCTCCAGAGTGCCTTTGTTGTGTTAGAAGGTAAACAAAGATGGTTTTGTCTTTATTGATTTTGGCTTGTTTTACTTTTACTCTGCAGTTGTTTCTCTTTTTTAATAGAAACTTTTATATCTCAAGTGCATTGTCTCACAAATGGGACGTACAATGATAATGATAGTATTAATGATAAAAAATGATAATAATAATTGTTACCACAAGAAGGATTTAAGTTGGTTTCTACAGCAAATTTGATTATAATCTTTTGTGATTGATCTACACTAATACAAAGGACAACGGGAACTATAAGCAGATAAATGACTTTATTGTTTGCCGGAAAAAGCCAAGCCGCAGCAAGGGGGGGGAACGAAACCGAAGGCCTACCCCCCGCGTGGTCGGGAAAGGGGAAAGAAAAATTATAATAATGTGTTATAAAAGTTATAAAAAGTCAATGTTTCCGGCAATCAGTTTCGCCACTGAGAGCTGCCACTCAAGTGGTTGTGCGATATAAAGCAAAACAGCGTCCAAAGACCAGTCCCCTTGGAGACTGATAAGTTCCACAGGAGCACTGCAACGGAAGGCGTAGGTAGCTCCACCACGGCGAAAACTGTGGCCTGAGAATTTGTTTCCTGGGAAGCCTGCGTGACTGAGAACCGTGCGCAATTTATCGGTGAATACTGAGTGTGTAATGGGAGTGGCGTGACCATTTTTGGAATGCAGGAATGCAGGTGAAGTGTGGGTGACCGGGAATTCTATAAGATGACGTTCATATGCTTGCACGGGGCAAAGAGGGTGACCCTGTGGTAGCCGCATAACAGGAATGAGCAACTGACCCTCTCGAAATTGAATAGATTTTGACCAACGAACGCAGATAACCAAACCCCACGGTCGGACAATGATGTCGTTGCGACACAAATTCTTGGCAGGATCAAAGTCCTTCGCTGTTTTGGGCACTAGATTTGATTTACGAAAAAAAGGGTAGAACCCGATTAGCATCGCTGCCCAGAAGCCTGAGTCAGATCGTGCTGTAAGCTGGGGGCGAATTTGCAGAAGAATATCTGGGCTCATGGGAAGTTTTTGAACTGGGGCGTCACCAAGAATGCGCCGAAGTCCGCCTAAGATAAGTTTGACAGAAAACACTTCCTGAAATGTGACGTTGAAGCCAAAGTGTCGGTGAAGAACATTTATAGCAGAGAGGTAGTTGGTTACTGTAGAATATTTGCAATAATAAGACAAGTGAATTAAGAACCAAATAATTGTTCGGTCCATGGCTGGGACGGGAACCAGGTGATATGTAGTACAGAACCGGACGTAGGTGCACCATTGAGAGCGACAAGTGTTCAACATAGAATGTGCATACGCCGCAGCAGAAACAAACTTGGCCCGGAAATCCTGTTGTGTGAGGTATCCTAGAGGGGAGAGAAAATGTCATTAGACAATGTCTGAGATTGAATAAGACGACTCAATCTGTCCGCATAAATGTATTAATTCCAGGCAAGTGGCGCGCGCGGATATGAAAGTTGTGACGGACAATAAGCCAAAATAACTCCCGTAGCCAAGACATAGTGATAGGGTTTTTGCAAGAGCCTTTGTTAACAAAAGCCATGGCTTGCTTGTTATCAGTTTCCATGCAAATGCATTTATTTGCCCAAGAGGCGCCCCAGCGGCGGGCGGCGATAAGAACCGGAAAGAGTTCTAAATAATTGATATGACAATGAAGTGACGGATCAATAGCATGACCGACATCATACCAAAGGGATGGCAATAACTGCATGTAAAGATCGTTCTCTGGTGAAGGGGCCCAGGAGCCAGTGAACCAGTCGTCAGGCGAGACGGCTCCAAAACCGTGAAAGGATGCGTCCGTTTAGATATCAATGGGCTGGCGAAAATTGAGCATCAGGCGGCGCCTGTTGAACGTGACAAGAAATTCTTTCCACCACAACACATCTGCGTGGAAATCAGTTGACAAATGACACCAATGAGAGGAGAGATTCAATTTGTTTATGCAGTCAATCACGTAACGGAGGAATGTGCGACCTCCATGGACAACTTGGCATGCAAAGCTTAAAGATCCCACGAGAGATTGCAATTGACGCTTGGAGGCAGAAGCCTTGTGTGAGAAAGTGTTCACGAGATCGATCAGTCGGTTTAACTTGTCCTCGGGAAGTCGGAGAGACATATAGTTGAGGAATCTAGCTCAATGCCTAAGAAGGTGATGCGCTGAGTGGGGGAAACGACTTTGCGCCAACTCACATTAAATCCGGGATAATGCAGCAAATTGATGAGTGACAAGTCCCAGCTGACATTCTTCCTGAGTGCTTCCGATGATAAGAAAATCATCCAGATAATTAACCACAGCACAAAAACCACGGCAAGCCATCATGTGAGCAATAGCGTTTGAGATAGGGTTGGAAATGGACGGTGCACACGAGACGCCAAAGCAAAGTCTGTTACATACATAATAATTATATTGGGAAGAGTCGTGCATGCCAAACATCCAGCGAAAGCCTTGTAATTCATGGTGAGGGGGGAAAACCGGGATCCAGCACAAAGCAGATTCGATGTCGACTATCGAGTAAAAACAATTAGGTGTAGAAAATGACACCGCGGTGTCAATTGAATTCATGTGAAAGGACTGTAAGTCACGCTTAATATGATCGTTCAAAGAAAGACCATGCGGACGACTGCAGTCAGTAATTGGGCGGGATTTTCCGGAGTCCTTTTTCGGTACACGGCCGATAGGGTGAACACAATGCGGTTTAGTTTGAACCATAGAGATGCGCCCTAAGGCGAGTTCCTTTGTGAATAAGCTATCCATTTCCGGTTTAAAATCTGGGCATGTAGCGCTAGAGTAATTGTCGGATTCATAGGCGTTGAGACAAGAAGGGTCGGACTCTGGAATAAGCTTAAAACCAAAACGCAAACCATTGAGGATAAAAAATCTATCGGGGTCGTCAGAAAGTTCCTTGTCCCAAGCGTGGAAACGTAAAGGGCAATCCTCAAGCGGGGATCTAGCAGAATTTGTTGAAGTAGGATGTGCGAAAGGTGCTGATAGTAGATTTCCCTCGAGCGGGGACTGTTCTAAAGAATCCGTTCATTTTTTGCCTTTCTCAGCGTTCGCAGTGCCCGAACAACTCTTGCCCTTATGCTGAGTAGAGGAGCAGTGAATACAAACGTGTTTGTAACGAGACGACTGTGGATTAGGACAACCGTTTGGGTTAAAGTTCCAGCGAAAACAGAATTCTTGACTTGCTGATCTGCGGCTGTCCCCGCAAATGTCGTTTCGGGAAGGGCGCTGTGCCACGGCGGCATTGAAATACTGTGCACTGAGGTCATCTAAATTTCTGCCCCATCCAAAATTATCCCGCGCTTTCGTGGCACAGTAATCTTGATCAAATGCAAGAATGGCCTTGGTTTGAAAACGAGTGCCCTTGATAGCCAAAAACTTCAAGTACGTGAGGTAATCAGCGGCCTCGCGAGGGCTCTTATTGAAAAGAGACGCCACAATCTTAATATTCGCGAGAATAAATTGCGAATAGGACAGCTGTAACGGTTTGAGCTGTTTACCGTCAGGTCCAAAAACAAAGTCTGAAGGCAATAAAGGCTTACCTTCTGGTGAAGACTTTTCGCTGGGAGTCGCCATGAGGCAGCTTGAGAACCAGAAGCAGCAGAAGTTGCAGAACCAGAAGCAACAGAAGTAGTCGCAAAGGTGGCTGTCTCTGATGGCTGAGTTTCCTGCGTCAACTGAGGGGCTTGAAATTCCACTTCCAGCTTAGAAAGTTCTTCTGCCAAATTGAATCCAGGCAAAATATCAGTACCACTGGTACTGAGAGCGGCTTTGGCAGTGTCCGATTGAGGTCCCTCGCCGTCTTGTCGGAGGAGGGAAATCACTCGCCGAAGCATGATTTTTTGGCCGACAACTAAGCCCATGTCGGCCAAGTCCTGCTCTGTGATGGAGGCAAAGACGTGCTTCGATGTTATCTGGTTCTCAACCAGGACGTCCTTTAAATCATCAGGAATGTCCTGACCGCGGCAAAATTTAGAGAGCCATGAACTCTCAGGAGAAGAGTGTTTGTTTAACTTTTTTGAACTTTTCGTTTTTGGAGGCATTTTGAAGAATGACAACAAAATTACAAAGATGGCTCTGCTAGCTAAGAATGACTGACTACTATGATAACATATCATGGGCTATAAAGGCAAGCCCATGTCACGCACTGACAATGATTGACACTCACTACTACGTATTATACAACCATTGGTCAGAGTCCAATACTTAACATTTATTTTGTGTTTTTCAAAGATCAGTTGTTTCCGTTTCATTGAGAAGGGGAAATCTTGTTGCGAGTGGTATGAGTTTGCTTGTCTGCCTTTATATAGTGACTTTTACACGTGCAGAATAAGATTTAGATATGTGTGTATTCATATACAGATGTGAATTATTTGTTCGTGAAGAGTAGTAATTGTGTACAATTTTTGCCATGTGTATAAACTAAAAGGGAGAAGTCTTTCGTATAATTTCTATGATTTTGTTGATGTTGTTTGAAATTGTCAGTGTGAAAACAATTTCTGACTCTTAAATTTGATAGTGTGAATTTAACTGTGATAATAGACAGAGGCAATAATTTATAGTTTTTTAAGTAATCAGGGTTAACTTACATATGTGTGTGTGATTGTCTTCTGTCTGAGTTTCTTGATTGGAAGCTGTCAAGAATAATAGTAAGGTAATACAATTTTGTGGGAAATGCTATGATTTTGCCAAAATTACAGTAATTAGTATGAAAGCTGAAGCTGAAGACATGTTGGCATTGATTTAGCTTTGGTCTATGATTTTTATTTGGTTTTATTGTTGGGGGTGCAATTAAAGTTTTATAGTACTCTTTTGGTGTGTAGTAGGCAATCTTTCTTGCCCCATCGTCCACACGAAGTCTGGGAAGGGTTGGGCGAGAGAACGCCTAGGAAATGTTGCCAAAATACGCCTAATTTTAGCCTTTTTGAAGTACATCTTTGAGTCTTAGACTGGCTGTTTGCATCTGTAAAAGATTTGATGATATAAAGTGTTATTTCGTTACTTTGTGTTGTTCAATTTAAGAATGTGACTGTTACAGTCACTGAAGTTGAAGAAACCATGCAAGTATGTAAAAGGGCATCTCACTTACACGAGTGTCCAACAGAGCACATGATGGTGTTTTGACTGTATGACTGACTCTGATTATTTGCATCTGTAAAAGATGAGATGAAAGAAAATGTGTGCTTTCTTCTGTCGAATATGAGGTTTTGACTCTAAAAGTGATTCAGGTTGGATAAGCCAGATAACGGAGAAAGTTATCCATTCTCATCTGTCTTCCTCACACCTATAGCTGAGTATGGGCACCAACAGTCTCGTGTTGAGGATAACCCTAAAAATACTATGGAGGAGACCACAAAAACCTGTACAAAAAATGTCCATCCTCAAAAAGAGAAGACCCCCATACTAAAACCCATCCTAACAAAACAGAAATTAGGAGCGAGGAAACGCAGTAAGAAAGTCTTTCAAGCGATTAAGATCCGCGTATGAGCTTGTGGAACTGGAAGCAGCCGAATCGTTTCAAGACAATAAATCAGAAGGGGATCCCCGACGAAGATTTTCGGCTGACTTCATGTAATAAAGGGCATTGCCCTTGTTGTTCCAACCTACGTGGGACATCACATCAGCCAGTTGGGACCCAGGCAATGCGAGAGAAATATCAGAGCGCGAGTGGAAGCTGTGCAGAGTCTCGCCTTCATCAACTTTCGCGTTCTTCAATAGATTTTCAAGCGGGCTTCTGCAGAAGAACTTGTAAGGGGCCTTATTAAGGACATGACCCTGATGATTAGTAGGGGGAAAGAGGTAGCCGTTGGAGAGAGTTATGCACAGTTCAGAGGCGACAGCCACGTATGTGCAATTGCTTTGACTGGGCAAAGCTGGGGATTTGAATGCCGACGAATTCCAATGACATTAGAGGCCCCATCTCATAAAGTCTTGCCCGAAACATGGTTAAAGAAAAAAACCATTGTCCTTGGGAAAACGCATAATTTCTGCGGTTCTAGCACATCCCAGATCAGATCCTCTATCCACCCTGAAGAATAAAGTTTTAAGAAATGCTTGGTCTCGAGCCAAAATAAAAAGACCAGAATGACTAGCGGAAGGATGCGCCATCTTTCTATCCCACAACCTTGCCAGGAGCAAAAGCTTGGGCAGCAAAAACGGGACTGCCTGCTTAGGGGCGATATGAGCACATAATTGTTCTTGAGATACAGCCTTGGACTACACAGAAGCAGGTGGATTCCCAAAACACAGAGGCCATTCCAGTCCCCAGTGCGACTCGCTTCATTGAAGATGGCGCAAAGCTTTCCTGTATAGGAATCAACAGTTTTGAGCGCGAGTTGTTCGGGACACCCACAAATAGAGGCATTCTGGTTAAAGACATTTGGACAATCGATAACATGGGCAACTGTTTTGCCGTGAAGATCTTTCCAGACCAAAGAACGCAATACATCTTTGGGGTGGCTGAAAAGATAGACCTGGCATTAGGCAGTGAGGCTAAAAAGGTTTCAAATTCCAAACGCAAAGAAGACTTTTGCTTTGAATACGAAAACTTTTGAGCTGTCTGTGTAAGCTGCTACAAACGAGCGTCAATGGCTGTGAGATCTACTGCTATTTTCGAGGCAGGGTTCCAAAGAACTGACTTTCTTTGGTAGCCACACATTTGGCAAAATCGAAACAAATGGTCGTTGGCATATGCACATGATGGGCAAGTTACAGCTGGGATAAAAATCCGCTGAGCCTGTGGAAGGCCCTAATGAGGGAAGAGAAACGAAAGATTGAATGAGAATGGATAATTACTACTGTTGAAAATCAAGAGGTATGTAAAATGGCAAGGAGACAAAAATACGCAGAATGAAATGTGGAAAATTCAATGACTTCATTGTAAGTACAGTATTATGAAACGCATAAAATACCAGTAACGGTAGATTTTGGTCCGTAAACAAGAGGAGACACTTAGTCTAAATACCAGTAGCGGTAGATTTTGGTCCGTAAACAAGAGGAGACACTTAGTCTATGTATTGTAAATTAGGAAAACCCAAAGATCCCAAGGGATTGGCTTGTTGTCCAAGAAACCATCCTTGGAGGGGTGAGAAGAATGCCACTTGCCCCTTTAGCAACCAACATGCAACAAGAGCATGCAGGCAATAGCAAAGGCCACCAAAAATGCCGTGGAATGACATCTGGAACTACAAGGGTGTAGGGCAACTTCAGACTGTTAAGATATTTATAGATCTGAGGAATGAGGCAAATCGGCGGGAAAACGTAAGGATCGCAAAAACCACTGGGCCGTAGAAATTGTAGATTGTGCAAACACGTTTACTCCCAATGCATTTACTAGGGGACTCTCAGAAAAAAACACCAGTGGATTACCAGACAAGTCAGTTTGGACATTGGAAGCTCGCACCATGAGATCAATGGAGTGGCCTTTGGGGCCGCTGTACAAGTCTTGGACCAAACCCCACGTGGCTGGACTTAACTTTGAGTCTTGAAAACTGAGACGGCAAGAGGGAGAGTCCGCAGGGTTCTCAGGACCAGGAACAAATTGAATGCGTAGCTCAATGTTAAGGCACATGGTAGCCTCAAACAAACACTTAAGAGCGACAACCAATGAGTGGGAACGGGAACCACGCCTGTTCCAAGAGTGAAGCAAAACCTGGCTGTCAACAAATGCATCCGCCCAGGTGTTTCTGACAGTATCCCCAAAGGACTGTAAAACATTGTTGAGGACGAGGGTTTTCTTAGTAGCAGTGTCAGCTCCGATAATATCGGGCTCCCAATAGTCACAAATGTTGATGTTAATGGCACCCGGACTCAATACACCCCCCCCCCCCCCAAGCAAAGGAGGAAGAATGCGAAAACAATCGAAAATGGGAGTGTTTTTCTGATCGCCTGGGAAGGAAGCCATTCCAAGTCTCTAAAAAGAGCCAATGCTCCAACTCCTGTCTTAAAGGCCCGGACATCTTGATTGGACGCGATGAACGCACAGCACAAACAAGAGCCAAGTTGATTTTGTTTGTATAAAGCCTTGCTCCTGGCACGGCCAGAGCCATCGAAATACATTTCCCATCTCGCCTTTGGAGAGTAATATAGTATGATTTCAGAACTGAGAGCTTGTTTGAGAAGTATAGGAAACTTTTCTTTCATGTTAGGCAATAAAATAGAAGCCTATTTCTCAGAGTCGGAAATGAAACCCAGGTAGGGAACCTGCTTGCAAGGCACCAGAGAGGATTTCCCAAACCAATGAAATAGCCGAGGGAGGAAAGGGTAAAGCAGGTAACAAAGATAGCCGCGTTGGCTAAAGCCAAATTAGTGCTATCCTGTGAGGGCAAATCTTGATAAGCAACTAGAAGGCAGCCATTAGGGAAAGAGAGCTGACTGCTGTTATGGTCGTCAATGTATAAAGATGAAGGAATGCCAAGTGACTGTAGATAGTGAAAGGCAACGAGGCCAGTGGAGTGATAAATATGGGCAGACGATTTCCAACCAAACGGGATGCAACAACTTACAAAAAACCAACCACCCCACTCGAATTTAAAAAATGTTTGGCTGTCAACAGACAGTTGGATATGGCCGCAACCAGATTTGTCATCGCAAACAATTTGCAAGAAGTTGCTTAGAACATACTTTGGCAAGTGCTGAACACTGTCCAATGAAAAAGGCCGATCTTGAATCCAAAGGTTGAGAAACCTATTGTCATTACAGAGGCGTGGTTTGGAAGGTTCTACCGTAAGTGGCATGGCAAGGTGCAGAGGGGGACACTCTCTTTCTTTACCCCATAAAGAGATGGCCCCGGAAGACAGTCTCCATAAGCGTATCAGAAATAAACTGGGTAAAAGGCTTGTAAGAAAAATGGTTAGTAAAAATTCGAGCAGGCGGCCTCTCACAGTCATACATAGCCGGACAAGATTATGAATCCAATCATGGACTTCAGAAAAACTGTTATCACTGGTACTGAGAGCGGCTTTGGCAGTGTCCGATTGAGGTCCCTCGCCGTCTTGTCGGAGGAGGGAAATCACTCGCCAAAGCATGATTTTTTGGCCGACAACTAAGCCCATGTCGGCCAAGTCCTGCTCTGTGATGGAGGCAAAGACGTGCTTCGATGTTATCTGAGCCTTCAGCTGTTGATATAGAACATTATAAACAGCTGTTTCTGCACCTCTGTCAATTCTTGCTCGGTTTCTATTTTTTCCCAGTTGGCGTCTCAGTCCAGACCTCCACATAAGGTATGTGTAGCGCTTTGCTCTTTTCCTTTGCTCCTTGGAGTCAGTCTAGCTTGTTTAAATGTTGACCCTTATTAGCAACATCAAATTGTAAATCATCTAATTCTTCTGGATGACATCTTTTCCATTTCCTTTCAATGACTCCAGAATCCTTCTCTATCTCACTTGACAGTTTTGTGATTAGTTCTGCAATCTGCTTTTCAGCTACCTGCAATGAATAATAATAATAATAATAATTAAAAACAATATTATAATTATAATAAGAACCTTCCCAGAATGCTTTGCACCACAAAAATTTCAATGCAAAATAACTTAGTTAATTTGTGGTCGAAGAGAATGCTGTACCATGTGTTATTTACAACTTTGTGAAAGTTAAATAAATGTAAAGACGATCCTCGCAGTTATTAACGCAACTTATGCAGTTGCGAAAAGAAACCCTGAAAAAATCAGGCTTGCCGGGACTCGAACCCTGACCTCTGCGATACCGGTGCAGCGCTCTAACCAATTGAGCTAACAAGCCAACTGGGAGCTGGTCATGAAATTGGTTCGTAATATACCCGGGGAAGATGAAGATGAAATTATCAATATACGATATTCATATATTTGAACTGCGGAATGAAGAAATAAATGTAAAGACGATCCTCGCAGTTATTAACGCAACTTATGCAGTTGCGAAAAGAAACCCTGAAAAAATCAGGCTTGCCGGGACTCGAACCCTGACCTCTGCGATACCGGTGCAGCGCTCTAACCAATTGAGCTAACAAGCCAACTGGGAGCTGGTCCGCAGTTCAAATATATGAATATCGTATATTGATAATTTCATCTTCATCTTCCCCGGGTATATTACGAACCAATTTCATGACCAGCTCCCAGTTGGCTTGTTAGCTCAATTGGTTAGAGCGCTGCACCGGTATCGCAGAGGTCAGGGTTCGAGTCCCGGCAAGCCTGATTTTTTCAGGGTTTCTTTTCGCAACTGCATAAGTTGCGTTAATAACTGCGAGGATCGTCTTTACATTTATTTCTTCATTCCGCAGTTCAAATATATGAATATCGTATATTGATAATTTCATCTTCATCTTCCCCGGGTATATTACGAACCAATTTCATGACCAGCTCCCAGTTGGCTTGTTAGCTCAATTGGTTAGAGCGCTGCACCGGTATCGCAGAGGTCAGGGTTCGAGTCCCGGCAAGCCTGATTTTTTCAGGGTTTCTTTTCGCAACTGCATAAGTTGCGTTAATAACTGCGAGGATCGTCTTTACATTTATTTCTTCATTCCGCAGTTCAAATATATGAATATCGTATATTGATAATTTCATCTTCATCTTCCCCGGGTATATTACGAACCAATTTCATGACCAGCTCCCAGTTGGCTTGTTAGCTCAATTGGTTAGAGCGCTGCACCGGTATCGCAGAGGTCAGGGTTCGAGTCCCGGCAAGCCTGATTTTTTTTTTTTCAGGGTTTCTTTTCGCAACTGCATAAGTTGCGTTAATAACTGCGAGGATCGTCTTTACATTTATTTCTTCATTCCGCAGTTCAAATATATGAATATCGTATATTGATAATTTGTGAAAGTTATCCCTCATATTAACGTTAGGGTGATGACGTCATTATTCACGTGACTGGCAAAAAATATGTTTTCGCTCACTGCAAGAACAGGCCTCCATCAATTCAAAAGCGGATAACGTGCTCTGATAGTCATTGGAATGGGCAATATGGAAATTGCCAGTTGACATCTGGCATTTGAAAGTTAAGGTGGCTCTGTACAGGAGCATTTCCCAGGGGTCTGGTAAGGAGTCAGTAACTATGGTAGTTTAAGGCGGAGAGAAACAAAGCTTGGCTGGTTAATAGAACTTCGCATGACAGTAACGACCATGATATGCTCACTGTTGTGACGTCATTGGTCACGTGACCAGAGCGCACAGAAAATTCAAATCACTTTAAAACTGCTTTAAGCTCAATAAATTCGTAATTTCTCACAGCAATTTTGCAGAAAAAATTGCAAGTTATTCAAAAACGTCCATTATTATTTTTCCTTTTGAAAAAAACACGATGAAAAATGAACCTTAAACTTTTGATAATCCCCTGTTTTGTGAGGTTTTAATATAAATATAAAAACGAATCAGCATATTTGGTTTCAAACTATGCTCTTTCTAACTACGTTAACAGTTTTTTTGCAAAAATTCGTTTTCATATAGCTCAGGGATGTGAATTTGCAGGCACGCGGAGTACTGGGCACCAATGTCACGGATTGCTTAGGAAGACTGGTGCACTTTTTAGGCGCGGCGCCATAGCTAGCGACAAAAGCTGAAAAATGGAGTGAAAAGGTGTTTTAGCTTTCTGTGGTCCATTTCTGCTAAAGAATTGTTAATGGTTTCTCGGAAAGAGGACAGCACTTCATTTTTCGCTGCATTGCTAATGTCAGGTACGTGTAATTATAGCTTTTTATTGTCTGCAGTAAACAGCTTAATATATTACCGATCGATCATTATAGTTCAATGTTTCATATTTATCGTTAGTCCAGTGCTTAAATAATTTGCCATTTTCGTTCCGGTAGCAAAAAGCCGAAAGATAGACACTTAGGTTGGTAACTAAAGTTTATTAAGTTTCGTAAGTCTTAAAATAAACGTTATATGAAGTGATGTAGTTTTTGTACACTCGTCTGTGAATCGTATGTTGTTTGTTGGCCAAGTAAAAGTGTAGCATCGCATCCTTTATGTTTTCAGTAACTTTAATTACAGCGTTGCTGTTAAAAATAATGTTTCAAACAGCTATTGCTTAAAGCAAGAAGGTCAGGCTATTCTCCTAATGTTGATACTGGCAGATAAGCTTAAATTCTTTTGTGTAGCATCATTTAAGCTTACGTGTTGTAAACATCTCATAACAACATAACATAACACATAACATACTTTATTTTATTTCCAACTCCATTTGTTTATTAGCTGGGCTTTTCTTCACTGCTTGCAAATTATTTATATACATCTAATGACTCACGAATGTTTCTTAGATTAAGTAAGGTTCAAAGCTATAGTTGGCATGATTTGATGACAAACAACAAATTTAAATTTCGAATTAGGTACATGTAAAACTTTTATTAAAAGTTATGTGTTGATCACTTTTGGGAAAATATGCGTAAGATAATCGAGTTCAAAGCAAGTGGATGTAATTTTTATGTACATCTCATTCTCTACTTTTACTGATTAAGTTATTCCATAATTTGCAGGGTAAAAAATTAGCTTCAGTGCTTGAATCATTGAATTGCAACTCGGGCCAGTATCCTTGAATTCCAACCTTGTCCCCAGGGTGTTTTCACTTGCTTGCTTAGTATAGTGGACCAGGCCATTTCGATAAAGTGGCTTTCAAAATCCTCTAGTCTAAATAAAAAAAATTAAAACGATATTTACTTGAATAGACCCCTCCCAACCGGGGTGAAAAGTAAGTCTTTTATCCAGGGATTTCGCCAATAATCATGTGGAAAAAGTACCACATACTGTAGAACTCTAAGTAAGACTAGAGTCACATGTCAATAAAAACAAACCTCAACTTTTAGTGGCCCTGGTCAGTTTTAAATTGCTACTGGCAACCAGGAGACTGTCAATTTTTAGCCCTGAAGTTGTTGTTTCCACTGATCCTTTTTTATCTATACTAGGCATGTATATGTCAGCAGTGATCAGTGATGTAGCTTTTCTTACAGTGAAGGTATGCACATGGAAGATATCAATCATATAATTATCCCAGCTTATGTACTATCTCACTGTTCAGTAAAATGAACTGGGTCAAATGCAATGATCGGTTTAATTTGGGTTCGGTAGTTGAACACAATTAAACCAATAATATGCATATAGCAGTGTTTGCTTCCAATTTCTGAACCCAGTCAAACATAATTAAGCACAGTTAAACAGTTTTAAAATCATTCAAATATACCAGATATTTAAACCATCTGCCTTTAAGTGTGTGAGAACAAGCACAAATTTCTGTAGTGTGGAATTTGAGCGTGATCTGTTTTATATTGTCATGTAAACACATAGAAGACGGGGTGGCTAAAACAGCCTTTTCGGAAAAAGAAAATTGGCAATCCTAATACTCACAAAGGAAAATAAAAGTTGAACCAAGGATAAAATTAAATCACAACATTTACATGAGTGTTCCATCAAGACTTCCATTGGGGTAGGTGATGAAAACCTTACAAAATCCATTTTTCACAGTGATGTAAGATTTATTCTTGATGGTTAAAGGGTTAAAACTTAATGCAGAAGGAATCAACAGTTATACCATGTATGGGTTTCCGTACCACAGTGATTATTGTGACCCAGTACCACTACTGGGGCAAGCTCACACAGGTATGACTTGTACAGTTATGAGATTTTGTGCTGTAATTATTAAACAAATACAGAGAAACAAGAGGAAATCGGGAGGAACTTGTACCAGAATGAAAATCATGCTGGTATTATGTAAACACCCCCTTAGCCTAAAGTCGAGCAGCTCTCAAGAATCTTTAACAACATCCTCAGAGACCCAGGGGCAGTAACGCCCTGATTTCATGAGACTGGTGAAAACTCAGACTGGTACGATTTTGTTTACATGAGACCGGTCTGAAAGTCAGACTGGCATGAAGTGTTTACCTGAGACCAATCTAAACTCTGTTTGTGTTAATATTGTCCGCAACCATCCCATCCTTAAAAATCCAGTTTATCTATTATCCAACAGCTTGGAATGCTCCAATGCCACTTATTAAACGTGCATACCCAAAACAAATATCTCAGACCAACTGGAACCCTGTTCATACTTAAGTGGCACCCCAGTCTGATTTCAAACCGTTCTGAGTCATTCATATTGGTTCAGCAGCAGTGATGAGTTAAACCAGCCTAAGGCCCTGTTTACATGAGTGACTATATCCCGGGATGACTTTTATCTCATCCCGGGGTGACTTTCATTGCGGTGTCTGGTCATTTACCTGTAAATGTTTACATGATTTGGAGCTGACATGTGTTCACCCTGGGACTATTTCATCCCGGTCTTCAGCACCGGGATGAAATCGTCCCAGGGTAAACACCATTTCAGCTCCAAACCATGTAAAAACTTACAGGTAAATGACCAGACACCGATATGAAAGTCGTCTTGGGATGAAATCACTCATGTAAACACAGCCTAAGATGATAATTATTTTATACTAGCTTCATGTTTCATACGTTTCGTGTAAACAGAGGTAAGCATTTGGAGTCGATCTGAAGTCGTACCGGCCCAAGTTGGTACCATTCTCATAGACAACGAGCAGTCTCTCATTTTTCTCTGGCGCGTGCACACTGACTGTCCTACTATTGGTAATTGCGATAATTAAAATCTGCTTTGTTTTTCTTACAGGTTTTTATTCCATCAACCTGATGTCAGGAAAATATGGCAGTTTATTATTAAGGGTTTGGTTAAGAAATTTGTACTTTTAGCTATATTCCCAGACACACTTTATCAATTCAAATAAAAAATTTGAAGAGCAGTTTTGAAATAAGGTTATATATTTTTTTGTCTTTTTCTGCTTAACATTTTGATGTCATTGATTAGCTTGACTGACCCCTCAGTACTACTAAGTGGATGATGTATGAAAATGGAATGAATCCTGGAGTACACCTTTTAGGGCTCTACTTCAAAATATCTGATGAGCACACCCTGCCCCATGTCTCTTTTTGGGGGAGTATCCCCCCCCCCACTGCCATCCCAGGAATGAAGAGTCAGACCTATTTGATTGAATTCTCTTTATGGGGAAAACTATATCGATTGACTGATTCACCACAGTCTGATCCCTTTTTGTCAGTTCATTGCCTGTTAGGTTTCAGACTATTCTGAAATGATTTAGGAAGAGGCTATTCCTTTTGTTTTTCTTTGGTACCAGATTATGGCAATCAGTAACAATGCTTATTGATGACAAATCATCAAACCAAACAGAACTAAAGTCTCGAGATCTACTCCCATCACGGTCTGGGGTAGTAAGAGAGTGAGTCATAATCTGTGCATCAAATAAAGTCACTAGTCATTACTGGACCATTTGTTATTCGCATTGGCAACACTGAAGTCACAGATTGATTTATTTATTGATTTATTGATTGACTGATTGATTGATTGATTGATTGATTGATTGATTGATTGATTGAGTTTTTAATTGACTGATTGACTGATTTATCAGCCAGTTGGTTGAATGGTTGATTGATTGACTGATTGGTACTTAAAATAGATGAATAAATTGATTCACCTGAATTACATGTAAGTAATTACATGCATAATGCTGCATTTCTTCGCATCTTCCTCTGGCAGTAAAATAATACCCGGCATCAGTCGAAACATAAAATAATTTTCAAGCCCCAATGTCATGACATAATTGTAAGCAAATAGTTTATTTGTAATTAGCAAGTAGTAGGTAAGAAGGCGTATTAGAGAGCAGGACTATTAGAACTTTTACAGTAATTTAAATTATATTTCATATTAACTCCATATTTCCATATTAACTTTCATATTAACCACTATTGGACAGTCAAGAAAGAAAAATCAAGCAAATCATCATCATTCAACTATAGCGTCATTTTACCATATAAGGAGAAAAATATGAGTATGAGAGCGTCTTACACTGTAGAAAACGTATTGCACTATAGTATCCCGGTTTCAAATCACTTATTGAATAAAGCATTTAAATTGCTTAGATATTTAAGTTTATATTACCTACAACAGAGGCTTATTTAAAATTTATGAAACACTGGTTCTAATTTGATAAGAGGTGTATTACTAATGATTAACTAATAATTATAATATTGTTTTCCGATCTCACTTGTAATAATAATAATAATAATAATAATAATAATAATAACAATAATAATAACAATGATAAATTAAAATGATTTTCTTTATGTGTTGTATGCAGGAGCTGAGGGGACAAACTGGGCTGTGTTATTAAAAAGGACGGGGGTGGGGATTTGGTACACAAACAAGGAATTGTAGCTATATTAAAAATTGAACTGCTTTTTAGCAAGTATTAAATCTTCTGTTTGCCCAGCTACTTGTCAAAATAAGTGACAGCCTTAGACTTTGTCTACGTTACAAAAAATATGTATTAAAAGAACAATCAGCCTTGAGTTTTCAAGTTTGCCATCCATATCCTTCTTGGCCATCTGCAATTTAATTTTACATATTTATAAAATCAGGAATAGCTTTTGAAAATTGGTGACATACATGTAGTCGCTGTCATAATTATAGTTTTAATATGTGACAAAATCAGAACATAAAATATTTTTTAAAAAATACCCTATTATAATAAAAGAACAATTCTAACATTCAATTCTAACCTTTTCCGCTTCTTCTTCTTTCTTTTCCACTAGTAGGGCCAGCTGCGTGATCTCGGATTGAGTGGGGCTCGAGAAACTCTTGTTTATTCCGAACAGCATTTTCATGTTGGTTCTGGATAGCAACAAGCTAAGAATGCAATAAACTACTGCACAATCTATCGCAGATGACAAAAGCTTTTTCATCATTGGGAACAAAGATGCCAGATACAGTAATGACTGTGTATCTTTTGTCGTTTCAGCAATACTTTCCTCCAAAATGGAATTGATTCCTTTACACAAAGAAATGTTATCGATGGGTTTTTCTAGCAGAAGAACATACATATCATTGCCAGCTCTTGTGATGATGACAGGCAGTCCATCCTTCTGAAAAACAAGATCTCTGAATTGAACTCGCGTGCTCTTTACATCACCAGAAGTTTTTGCCACACTTGCTACCTTTGAAGCATACTCTTCAAACGCTGCGTGAAACAGTAGACAAGGCCTTATTGTCAGTTCATCAAGTAAACACAACAGTGACGAATAAGATTCCACTTTTGAAGCAGAAATAGAGCGAGAAATCTTCTCTTTCAGCGCTGATCTTGCTTCAGAAACAGTCTTGTTGCATTCAGAAATATGCACTAGTGGCAATCCACATGAAAGAAATGAATTTCTTTGCCTAGATCTGCTTGTATGAGCGATCGAAGCGTTCGTGCACGAAACCATTTTCACTTTTTCGCGCCTTCATTTGAGCCTGCGATTCATATGTTCCTATTCTCAGGTCTTCTCGGTCATCCCCTTGACGGAAAACAAAATGGCGGATGGAAAAGCAGACGAACGTTGTGCGAATGATACAGCTGCAGATGAGGTTTTTGAGGTGAATACTGATTCACAGAAAGAAACTACTTCAAGCAATGAATCGCAGTGCCCAGAATCATTGGAGAAATGGCTGTAAAAGAATGCTTTGTCTACACACCTTGAAAAAATGTCTGAATGTGGCATAACAAGAGTGTCACATTTGCAAGATGTTGCAGAAGAGGATGCGGTGTCTGATGTGGGAATGACAAAGTTTGAAGCAAGGCGCCTCATAAGAGCATTCAAAAAATGGAAGGAAACCCAAGAAAAGAAAAAAATCGGCAGGCAGTGAATGTCCCAGGCTTTGTTACAAACAGTCAAGCTGTGGTCGTGACTTTGCCACCAGCATTCCAAGGTTTCGTCGTGTCTTCGCAAACTCTCCAGAAAAAATGGCAAAATTTATGGTATAACACTCCACTAAACACATTTCAGGAAGCAAGTAACAGTTTCATTTTGAGGATGTGCGAATCGCGGCAACACATTTTTGCCAACCAGAGGTCCTGTGAACTGTGGGCACGAAAAGAACGGGAAAAACGTATTTCTCTTGTTCTTGCAGTGGAAAAAACATCAAAGCATGGACTCAATATTACAAGTAAAAGAGTATTTATGGCACGATTTCTCTTTCGCAAAACAAGTATCCAATCGTTGATGCCCTAACAGAGGATCACATTGCCAGAGGGGACTATGAACGTTGTGTAAATTACAAGGAGGCTATTGATGCCCTTAACATAAAACTGCAAGAACATGAAGACAACTGCGAGGCTTCAATATCAGCAACACTCAATACCTCTGGAAATGTCAAATCAGGTGAGACTGAAAGATCAATGTCAGTCAATTCCAAGCCTGGCCATGCCCCCCCCCCCCCCCCAGCCTTTTTCAGGCATTTGTTATCTTCTGTTAAAGTGACCTCCAATACGATTTTCCATAGCATGACTGGTGCGAAGTGTTTACTACGTGAAAATAATGAAAAATTTCCTACCTTCAATGAGGAAACAGACAGATCCTTCAGACCTAGGGAGACCTTTGTTGCCAAACGCCCTACTGTGGGGACCGACAACTTGACAAATGCCAAGATATGCCCAAGGTAGTATAGCATGACGACCCTAAGAACAGCTGCGAAGGAGACCACTGATGTTAAAGTTTCATTAAAAAATTTCCCCTATGATATTTGAGCTATTTAAGTGTCAGTGAGGAAGTTATGGCTTACTTTAGGGAGACACACAGGTATTCTCTTCTTTTTGCGAGTCTCTGGCATCGTAGGCAGTTCAGATTGTGTTCTGATGTTGAATAAAAGAGAAAAGTTGGATTGGTTTTTGGAGTTTGTGTAGTGTTAGGAAGGCCTTGATGATATCAACAGTGCTGTTATGCTAAAAAACCTGAAGGCATTGCTATGTCATTGTCTGTATTCTTATGGAGCTATTCATAGTAATGATATCAGGTGGTGTGTGTCATCTTGGTATAGTGTGACACTACCAGAAGCAAACGTGAAAAACCATGTGAAATAGTGTGTGAAAAAGTGGTAATTTTCACATGGTATTCACATGTTTTTCACACTTATTTCACATGAAATTCCACATGCATGTGAAATTTTTCCATGTGAAAACAATGTGAAAAAGGGTGTGAAAAATGTTATCCTTTTCACACAGTGTTTCACATGCTCTAACAGACAAGTTCACACACCAAACAAGTGAAATACTGGGTGAAATGGTGGTTGTTTTCACGCAGTATTCATACCTTTTTACACATGATAATTTCATAATGCATGTGAAATTTTACCATGTGAAAGGCATGTGAAAAGAATGTGAAAGACGTGAAAAAAAAAACCTTTTCACACAGTGTTTCACATGCTCTGTCACAAGAAAGATAGGGAAACGTTCATTATCCTAGTATGGAATTTTCTGGGATACTAACAATGCTACACAAGATCTTGGCATCCTACCTAGCTATAGATTTCATATGTTCAACAACAGCAGAATATAACAGAATACAAGAAAATACTGGACATGAAATTATTTTCACAGTGTATTTTTATTTATTGTAAATTCTATTTTTGTTACATGTAGCAGCTGCTATATAATAGAATCTTTAGTTTCATCATCCGGATACGGCTGCAAAACTATTTTGTTCACTTGCATGGATCAATTCCCAAAGACTGTAGTGACCATTTGTCAGTCAAAAAGAAAACATAAGTTTGTACTTGTATTGTCAGAATTGCAACTGTAATTTCCAACATTATTTTATATCTTAAATTGTTTGTTCCACACTTAGCTGAAATGAACTGGACAGGGGTTTGATGTCTGTTGAATCTGTCGGAAAGCTTTTGTAATCATTCAGCTGAGTTGCAAAACTGCAGTAGCTGCAACAGAACAAAACATAAATACTTAAATATCTGTTCTTGTTACATTATCTTAAATCCATGCCAGCATTTAAAGTAATCTAGGTCACTAACTGCTTTTAAATCAAGATTGATTAATTTTGGAGTAACTGCAGAATACCCTGCCACATTGACTGCGTTACTGAAAACAGTGGCTACTCGGTAAACAGTGTAGGAGGAAAATTTAAAGTGTTCTAGGACTGTCTTATATAAAGCCGGCTACGCGGTACGCGGTGCAAAGTAGATTCAAGACTGAAAGGTTTCCTAGAAGCTGGCTACGCGGTATGCGGTACGCGGTGCAAAGTAAATTCAAGACTGAAAGGTTTCCTAGAAGCTGGCTATGCGGAACGCAGTACGCAGTGCAAAAGTAAATTCAAGACTAAAAGGTTTCCCAGAAGCTGGCTACGCGGTAGGCGGTACGCGGTGAAAAATTAATTCAAGTGTCAAAGTTATCTCTGAAGCTGGCTACGCGGTACGCAGTATGTGGTGGATAGTAAATTCAAGATGGCAAGGTATCTTAGAAGGTGGCTACGCAGTACGCGGTGGCTTTAAGAACGAGGAATATAATATGCAATTAGTTTCTGCGTACCACGTAGCCAGCTATGCAGAATGTACTAAATGTGGCAGGGTATTCTGCAGTTAAACCTTAATTTTAATAGCAACAGACAATCCCAATTCTCAAGGATTCCTAAAGGTTCAGTAAGCTTGACTATGTAGTCTGGTGGCATGTAGTTTTTCTAGTTCACTGCAGTGAAACTGTTTGTTCAAAATTTAAAATTTGGAAGGACTCTAATTGGCAAAAATGTTCTCAGTTGTTCTCACAAGAGTGTCTGAGAGTGGAGCTTAAAACTGCATTTCTACCTAAGAGAGAGAGCAAGCTACAACTAGCTGTGCATAAGCCAACTGTGTTTCCATTGGAAGCATTAAAATGTTGAGCAAAAATCTGATATATTTACTCTTTTACCTACCTTGTTTTCTTCGGATTGTCCACGATGTATTTTGGTTATTCTTCAGGTTCTCTGATCGATCCAAGCATCAATTTCCTTCCAAGATTCGAATTTGCGCCAAAGAAACGAACTTTTGAGTAGAACAGAGCCTGCTCTGTAGGCCAAAACTGCTGACCGATGGCTCACTCTTCCCAGGTTTACTCGTTCAAATGATGGTGGCTGTTGATGTCTTTTAGAAAGCAAGGAATCTCTAAACTTGAAGAAGCCCAAGGGAAATTTGGGGAAATTTTCTTTCTCTAAAAGTTTGGATGAAATGGATTTCTTTTTGAAAAGTGGAACTAAAGACTAGGATCAGAACAATGTTTAATACTCGTTTGCACAAGAGTCTGTAATCTTCGCCCGTTCATGTTTGAACTTAACAAACGATAAACTTCAAATCAAAAATAGAAATCTTTGGCAAAGAAACTTTGATTATAACAAAAAACTTAATAAATGGAGCATAAGTTAAATTTTAATGGACTAACTGTTTCGGAAAAACTTGTCTTATGTGAATTGAGGCATTATTAATGGGTATATTTCACACTTATTTTCACATGGTTTAAAGACGAAAAAATTCACACTTATTTCACACTTATTTTCGCATGACTTACAACATAAAAAATTCACACCCCATTTTTCACATGCATTTTTTCATGGCTTACACCATAAAATTTCACACCCCATTTTTCACATGGATGTTTCACACGATAGAACAACACTGTTTTTTCACACTATTTTTTCATGTTTTTTTTTCACACACCATAGTTAATAAAAAAAATCTGGTTATGAAGCTCAGCTGTCCTTTGTTTTATGTTTTTGTTACCGTTTTTAGCCTTGACGGTGCACAAAACAACAATAGGTTTTGAATCTTGCATGAGCAACTAACCAATAAGAATGTCACTGTTAAGTTATTCAGCCATTAAGTGTGCAAACGTAAAACAAAAGATTGTGCACTGTCGTAGTACTTTCAACATAAATTGCAGCACCTTTGTTAAGGCCTTTGAAACTTGCAAAGTTTCATAACCACTCCCTCAAGTAAATATGCACACACTAAGAAAGAAGTTCACATGTATGTGAAACTTCAATTCTGTGTGTGAAACGTATTTCACACACAGAGTTTCACTTGCTTAATATATTTCACATGTATTTGACGTGCATTTCACATACATTTCACACGTTTGCTCCTGGTAGTGGGTGTGCCACAAGGCAGCGGCCTAGGAACAGTGTTTTTCATGTTTATGTGAAGGATTTACCAAACATTTGAAAAAATTGGTGGACTGGCAGGGTGAACAACTGAGAGCTTCTTTTATCATTCAGTGTTAATGATACTGATCAATGCTATGGAAATGGTAAATACAGATTTACACAGAAATATTATCCCAGCTAAATCAGTTGTCATCTTGGTATGTGTGGTGTGAGGAAAGCCCTTGATAATATAACAATTGGTAGGTGTGGTGTTAGGAAAGCCCTTGATAATATAACAATGCTGTTCTGGTGAAAAAATTGAAGGCATTGCTGTGCCATTGTATTTGGCTCAACTGTGTGCTTCCAAGATGAATTTTAATTTTTGACAGAATTATTTGTGAGTGCATGTTCTTATTTCTGAATACATTGAAGTAGACAGTTTGTGATGTTAAGAGGCACGTATTACTTACCAGTGACTGATGAGAGCTGGTCAAGGATTGTTTGTTCTGCTGGAACAAAAAAAGAGAAAAATTATATGATATTGCTATTTAGTTAAAAATGGGAAAGTACGTTAATTTTGTATAAAAATACTTCGCATTAATGAAATGTGTCCAATGAAGGTAACAGAGATGTATTAAGTAGTGCTGAAGTGGAATATGGAAGATTGGGACACAGATGAAAAGTTTGTTAGTTTAGCATTGAAATTTTGTGTCGAATGGAAGGTTTTGAAACTTCTGAACGCAACAGGATTGTTCAGTTTTAATGTGGAATATCATCTGCAAGACATGAGTGATATAGGTAGTTATTGATTGCCCGTAATTTAGAATTTGAAACAACTGTAGCGAGATCAGAAGAGTTTAGAAAGGCATGCATGCTTTTTTTCTTTTAAAAATTGGATTAGCTATATAGGTTGTTCTTGGCTCAAGAGGTTGCTCGTGGTGAGATGTTTGTACAGAAACAGCTTAGTGAAGACTTGATATGCGGGTGTTTGATTGATCCGAATATGAAACCACCTTTTAGAAAATTACTTTAGACATTGAGATGTAAATTAATAAGTGATAATTAGACCAAAAGAAAAGAGTTACCACCATTTTCACTACTACGCGACTTTTCTTTTCAAAACACTTCTGAGCACTTTGCAATACGCTTCCGTCAATCATACCTTATATGGGAGGTGTATGATGTTACCGCAATTGAATTGAGCTCGAAGGAATAAAGATGGTGCCAAATTATCCCGTAAATTTGAGCTGGTGAGTCATATATTGCCTAGTAAGAGGCTTTAGAGTTGTTGATGTTGCAAGAATACTTCACGTTTGGCAGATATTTGTAAAGAAATTTCGACATTTCTTCAGAATTAAATACCCACTCAGTGGATTATCCTATGCGGCGAATGGTAAGCTTGCGTTTAATCTCGTGAATAAGCTAAACCGAAGTGTGAAGTAAAAATTCTAGCTTTTCTGACCTGAAAATAGCATACGACATGTTATTCACCACGTGTACGAGGACGAAATTCAGGAGTGGATAGAGTGTGCAACGGTAAAACGAATCATGATCGGCGTGCGATCAACCGATTCATGAAGAAAATGGGTTTGACAAGAAGAAAGCCGAGGAAACGTACGTATGACTTGTTGGTCTGTTTTTGCAAGAAACACTGCTAATTCGAGTCACCTATCACCCGAGGAATGGAATGAAAAACAAAACATAAGCGCTTTATAACGTTTATTGTTCTACGTGAATGTTAACGCTGTGACATGATAGCAAGAAAAATCTGAAAAATCGTTATTTATAAAAGCGGCAACAGGGAAATATCAAGGAAAATATTTAAGCACAGTTTCATGTTTACTTCTTCGTTATAGCTCACAGTGATTACCAAAGAACGTGATAAGTGAAACAGGGCAATGTATCGTCGTAGGTCATCGCTAAATTTCACCGAGAACAGTTGCTATTTATAGATGAATCAGAACTTCTCAGACTTATCTATAAATAGCAACTGTCTTGAGTTATAACAAAGAAGTAAACTTGAAAGTAAGCTTAAATATTTTCCTCGATTCCCCCGTTCCTGCTTGTAGAAATAACAATTTCCCTATCATGTCACAGCGTTATATGTTTACATTCTTGAAACGTTGAACAACAAACCTTAAATATTTTCCTCGATTCCCCGTTCCTGCTTGTAGAAATAACAATTTCCCTATCATGTCACATTGTTATATGTTTACATTCTCGAAACGTAGAACAACAAACGTTACAAGCGCATTATAAGCTTATGCTTTATTTTGTTTTTTCAATTCATTCCGGAGGTGATGGGTGATTAGAATTAGCAGTGTTCCTTCCAAAAAAATGCAACAAGTCATACGTACCTTTCTTCTTGTAAAACCCATTTTCTTCACGAATCAGTTGATCGCACGCTGATCATGATTCGTTTTACCGTTGCATACTCTATCCACTCCTGAATTTCGTCCGCATACACTTTGGGATACTGCCAGATTTATACTCGTGGTGAATAACATGTCGTGTGCTATTTTCAGGTCAGAAAATCTAGAATTATCACTTCACACTTCGATTTAGCTTATTCACGAGATTAAACGCACGCTTACCATCCGCCGCATAGGATAATCCACCGAGCAGGTATTTAATTCTGAAGAAATGTCAAAATTTCTTTACAAATATCTGCCAAACGTGAAGTATTCTTGCAACATCAACGACTCTAAAGCCTCTTACTAGGCAATATATGACTCATCAGCGCAAATTTATGGGATAATTTGGCGCCATCCTTATTCCTTCGAGCTCAATTCAATTGCGGTAACATCACACACTTCCCATATAAGGTATGATTGACGGAAGCGTATTGCAAATTAAAAGTGCTCAGAGGTGTTTTGAAAAGGAAAGTCGCGTAGTAGTGAAAGTGGTGGTAAATGAGGGTCTATTATAGGGGGTCGTTCAGTCCGTGGACCGCCACATTTTGTGCCTTCAAGACCGCAGACCGCTGTCGTTTTCTTCTTCTTCTTCAGACCGAGACCGCCGTTATAGCAGAACGAGTATCATCATAACCGATTTTTTTGAAACTACTTAAAAAATTCCCTCAATTCATACGATATGCTAGCTCAATAGTCGTATTTCTCCTCACAGGGACCACAAGAATGTAAGAACAAAGCCTAACTTCTTAATTCTATTCATTACCATGCAAAAGAAAAGGTTTGACATCTTATGGGCTATTTTCAAACCCAGAGAATGCAAGGTATTTTATAATGAGGCGTAAAATTGAAAATATTGATGGTTGAGTGAGCTTGTGTGATCTCTCAAACATGAAGTGACACAACAAACGTGTGAAATTTACGTTACCTTTACTCTTTAATGTAGAATGGTTTCAGTGCAGCACAGCGGCCTTATGTGATATGCACCAGGGGTCTAGCAAGCCGGTCCAGCAGTGTAAATGTGTTACTTAGGGGGATATATTGGATGCTACTTTTGTGTTCAGGACTTCACAACGTTTCCTCACTAACGACGTGAAAAATGTCGCAGTTATTCAATAAAGAATTACTTGTCAATGGGTCGTTAATTGCCACATGATGTAGTCGCTTGTGATAAGAATCGCCAAGTTTCGAGTCTTCTGAGTCTTCTACATGAGGTCGGTTGAGGTTGGATAATTACGCGTAGCCTCATAAAGCACAATGCTCCCTGTGGTTGGTTAGTTTTTAACAGCTGGGATTGGACCATTTTCATCGTTCCTGTTCCAGTGAGATGGAAAGCACTGTCTGCAGTCAACTACTGAATAAATCTCCCATTGAAACGGATCATCCTTCCGAACCTTGATTGGCGTCCAATGAGAAAAAGAGCTTCAGAAGCGAACTGCAGCTCATCATAGCTGACGGTCAATGTGACATCATTTTCGACACTTTCGTCTGAGTCACATTCAATGTCTGAATCTTGCTGTTGACCTTCAGCATCAATATCTTCAGTACTGGGTACAGCGTGCTGAAGTGGAGCGTCCGAATTGTCGTGGGTTTCATCGTGCGCAGCATCACTCTTTGAAGAGGCAAATTGGTCTCACAACAAGAGGATGGCAAAGTTCCTGCCTTCGCCATAGTAGTTTCTTGGCACACGGACCTCTGTCTGACTGATCTGCTGTAGACGCTTGCAAATTCGATCAGCTTCTGGCAGTCGTCTTCACTCAGCTCACGAGCAGGAAGAGGTTTCATTTTCGGCATATCTTGAAACCGGATCGTTCCTTCTGGCAGCGGATACCAGCTTCGAGGATGAGTGAAGTAGAACGCACTCCATGTTGACAGTCTCTTTACATTCTCTTTTCAACCCTTCTTTTCCAAATGAGCGGCAGTACTGCAATATGGACATGACTTCACTTTTGATATGAGTCGTTGAATGGAAGTGTTCAACGTCTAGGGTCATACAGCTTAGCAAGTTTGTCTCATTGTAATTGAACTGGCTCGTAACCTGTTTCAGACGGTCCAACCCCCATTCAACCAGACGAACTGAGTCAATGGTTTTCCCAGCAACGTTTCCTTGAGGGCCATTCAAAGTTTTTGGGAGATTAGCATTTACGTCCTGGTGAATGACCTTTTCGTTTTCATCAAGGACAGGTGACAGTTGTGTGTCAGCGCCAACGCAGATTCAAGGTTGAAAGTTTTGTACAGTTTGCCCTTGTCATGTACAGAAAATGCTCTGTACAAATCGCCCACTGCCTTCAGAAATTTGACTGTGTTAGAAAGGGAAGATATAATGATAACAGTCCCTGACATGGCGTCCATTGCGTAGACAACATTGTCAAATTCAACATCGATTCCGCATGGCTGTCTAAGGCTACATTGATCAACTGGGCCGTCCACACTGTTTTCATTTCCACTTCCAGCAAAATCTTCCAACGTGGCTGACTCAATGCTATACTTGTAGATCTTTTAGTTCGTTGGATTGCTGAAGATGATGTCAGGGCCTCTTTTTCTGACTTGAAGTGGATGGCAATTATCTCGTGCGTTGTCAACCACACGATTAGAATGGACAGCATTTTCTAAGGCAATCATTTCAATTCCAAGAGTGGAAACAGCGAAAAGTTTTCCCGAAACAATACAGGCTGGAAACTGCTCTCCAGTCTGCCCCATAAGAAAATAATCGTTGGATAGAACCACGCATACCAACCCCATCTATGGAAGTTGTAACGGCAGCAATGGCGTCTTCTGAGGGACAGGCTACATACAGCAACTCGTTATCAACTATGTGAACAGAAGAAAATTTCGGTTCATCGCTTCGGTTGAAACTCCAAAAGTTGATTGTGTTGCGTTCAAAGTCACTTTCATCATACTGCTTTTGAACGCTGTCCTTGTGCAGTATCAGACTTTCCTTCATCTGAGCAACCGTATCCTGGACAGCAAACCAAACGCCTCGCCTTTCTCTTTTGCCATTGCTTTAGTCTTAATTCTTTTTACATTCAAATCCACCTTGCCCTCTTCATCTACAATTGTGATCTGGGAATCCTCTGCACACAAGTACAAAATTCCATCCCTGAAGTGGACCTCTTTTGCAAGGACTTGTTTCTTCACGACCTCAAACTTGTCCAACGGTTAGTGCAATCGAGCCTTCATCAAATCTGATTTCCCGTTCGTTTCGTTGAAGTTGCAAAAAGGAGAATGGGGTTGCCCATAACAGCGCCAATAAGGAGAAAACTGCGTTAACCTGAAGGTTTATTGGTAGAACGAACATCGAGCGAACACATGGAGTGGGCGAACGCGCGCAACGCGCATGCGTGTAACGACGAGCCGCTGAACAATACATAATGTCAGCAACGGAGTGGCGTGGTCGCCTCTACTCTACCTATTGTCCTCTAACAAGGGATAAAGCTATAAGTAAATAAAAATAGAAGTACATGGTAGATAAAACACTCATGTCCAATACTGCCGCACTGATACGGACCGTTATTTGCAGTTGACGGTCCGTAAGTTTCGCACGGACCGTCACTATTGCTTACGGACTGTGATTTGCGGTTGACAGTCTGTATGCTTCGCACGGACCATCATTCTTGCTTACAGACCGTTATTTGCGGTTGACGGTCCGTACGTTTCGCACAGACCGTGAATCTTACTTACAGTCTGAATATAGAGCGTGCATCTCATTATCGCGCCAGGGCCAACTGTTGACGGTCCGTACATTTCGCACAGACCGTCATCATCATGTCTATTACTCGTTCTATGAGCGTTGCTCAATCTAAGAACAGAGTTGTAAAAGCGAACTATTATGTCGATTATTCCTTCTATTGAAGCCTTATGAAACTGTTCAGGGAAAGGCAGACGATAACATGTCTATTACTCATTCTATAAGCGTCGCACAAACTGATAACAGAGTTGTAAAAGCGAACTGTTATGTCCATTACTCCTTCTATTGAAGCCTTGTGAAACTCTTCGAGGGAAGGCAACCATGATTATGCCACATTATTTAAGCGCCGTACGAAGCGAGCGTGATACACGAAAGAAATACGTATGACGCGAGCGAGGTACGCGAATAGAAGAAGATAATATGTCTATTACTCGTTTTATAAGCAGCGTAAACTGATAACAGAGTTCTAAAAGTGAACTGTTATGTCGAATACTCCTTCTATTGAAGCCTAGTGAAACTGTTCAAGGAAAGGCAGATGATAACATGTCTATCACTCGTTCTCTAAGCGTCGCGCAAACTGGTAACAGAGTTGTAAAAGGGAACTGTTATGTCCATTACTCCTTCTATTGAAGCCTTATGAAACTGTTCAGGGAAAGGCAGACGATAACATGTCTATTACTCGTTCTATAAGCGTCGCACAAACTGATAACAGAGTTGTAAAAGCGAACTGTTATGTCCATTACTCCTTCTATTGAAGCCTTGTGAAACTCTTCGAGGGAAGGCAACCATGATTATGCCACGTTATTTAAGCGCCGTACGAAGCGAACGTGATACACGAAAGAAATACGTACGACGCGAGCGAGGTACGCGAATAGAAGAAGATAATATGTCTATTACTCATTCTATAAGCAGCGTAAACTGATAACAGAGTTCTAAAAGTGAACTGTTATGTCGAATACTCCTTCTATTGAAGCCTAGTGAAACTGTTCAAGGAAAGGCAGATGATAACATGTCTATTACTCGTTCTCTAAGCGTCGCGCAAACTGGTAACAGAGTTGTAAAAGGGAACTGTTATGTCCATTACTCCTTCTATTGAAGCCTTGTGAATTATGCCTCGTTATTTAAGTGCCATACGAAGAGAGCGCGATACACGAAATAGAAGAAGATAATATGTCTATTACAGTCTCGTTCTATAAGCTTTGCGTAAACCGATAATAGAGTTCTAAAAGCGAACTGTCGATTATTCCTTCTATTAAAGCCTTGTTAAACTGTTCAGGGAAAGGCAGACGATAACATGTCTACATAGTTAGTAGAGGGAGACTGGTTAGGAAACTCGGCGAACATCAAAGGATCAAAACAATAGCGGTTCGCTGATGTTGAACTGACCCATCACGTGACACTAACCCTGCACACTCAAAACAAGATGGCGGGCGGTAGTGACGATCTCTACCTCTTTGGAGAAGATTTCGATGCTATTTTGAGTATTCTGGAGGAAGATGAAGGGTTGAATGAACAATTTGAAAGCTCAGCAAGCGATGTAAGTACAAAACTAGAATTTTTTTTTACTTTTGTCTTGGTTGGAGCACGGTAAAAACTTCAGTGACACACGAGCTCACGCGCCAACATAAACAACAACCTCAAGCATAGTTACTATGCCTCAAGTTTGTCTCTTCAAGGTGATTTTTTTTAATCGGTATTATTCTCGAGCTTGTTCTTAAGAAAATGTTTCGAATGAAGTTCATAAAACCTACTTTGCTAGCATATGCCCTTGCATTGCGGTGAAACTTCGCTCTATTAAATTACAGCATTGATTGTAGAGAATTTGTAGTTGCTGTCGATCCTAATTTATTTGTTTCCGTATCAATCGTAGGTTCAATCGACTGAAATTGTATGCAGCGACTGCGGGAAAAAATACAAGTCTAGTGGAGGATACCGAAGGCATAGAAACACTAAACACAACGATCAACAACAACGATTGTCTCTTACGCCAAGCGTTCTTGCCGAGATTGTGAATGACGCTGTACAAAAAGTAAAAGAAAACAAAGTCTTCAATGCTGACTTACGAGGCGAATTCAGCAAATATGAGTACATACAGCTAACCGAAACTGAGGGATTTTCTGTGTTTAAAGAACTGTATGGTGGATACTTAAAGAATGGAGACACTGAAAAGTTTTATGAGAAATATTATGCCCAGGTTCCACTAAAATCTACAAGCTTCTTTAGAGGGTTATCTCGAAATGCAGCTACATTACTAGCAATTAAAGTGGCTGACAGCATGCTTGCACACTGCAAGCGTATGAAGTCTTCACCTGTCAACAGTATTCTGTCATCCAAAACTGCCTTATCAGAGAAAGAGACGGCCGGTTTGCAGTACTTGGGAGGATATGTACTGCAAAATCTTCATAAAAAGTGTGCAAGAAAGTCTTCAAGTGAAAGCCAGCAGGCAATGGCTATTCTTAAAGCTGGGAAATTGGAGAATGGCTGTGACTCACAAAAGCTGGTTTCCAGTTTGAGCCGTGGTGGCCTCTGGTCTATAACAGAGCCTGCGCAAAAAGTATTCTCCAGGACTGAACATTATTTCAGACAGTCAACTTTAAAAGTTGCTACCACTTTACAAAGAGTTGACATTGCCGGGATAGCTAAAAAGTCAGTCAGCGATAGTGATGTGGTATCGAACTACCAAACAATGGTTTCAAATGCTGAACTGGTTCCCACTAAGAATATTAGCAAAGATGTCCTGCACAGTATTGTAAATTTGTACATCAGGGTTCGCTCTTTCTCTTTAACCAAGGACATCATTCAAGACTTTAAAATTAAAACAAAGCAGGCTAAAAGCAAGGCTCTACGCAAAGAAATCCAGAGAAGTTGTCATGAACACACTCAAGAGAGGCAAAACTAGTATAGTTAATAAGGGATTTTCAATGTGAAATCATAAGAACAATTTTAAATTTCTGCTTTCATACATGTCATTTTATTAATACTAATATTATTATTGATAATATTTGATGTTAAAATGTTCAAGTTTCTTAAGCACAATCTGGATTCTATTATGTCATGACCATGGTTAGGTGCAGAATTTAATAGTTACAGTTGATATTGTAATCTTGAAATAAATATGAAAGAGAAAAGCACTAGCCTGTACACAAACCATGTTTAGTGATTCTTTAGGTTTGTTTTCACTTATTTTAAGAAGATTACTCTCTGGGAATGGGTGATTCATGATCCAATACACCTATTATATTTTCAAATTTGACAATCAGATTGCTTGCCTATGTTTTTACAACACAGGCATACATTATACTCAGGCAACCTCATGATTTACAAGCATGATGGATTGCATGAAATTAAGACTGAAAATTACTGAGTAAGAAATGCCCTTCAATAATATTGTCAGAGGTTAATGTGAGGCTGCCTCAGGTTATCATTAAACCTGACAGAAAAATGAATATACATGCAACTTATCGCTATTTACAACTGATCCAGTCCTGTTGCCACTTTCTTAAGCATTGCTACATTTATACAGCTGAATCCTTGAACCGGCTGAACTCAAACCTCCAACTATAAACTTGAACCTATTTCGAATCCCCTTCAGGTTTGAGTTATTAGGATTCAACTGTATCTAAACTGCATTATGTAAACTTTTAAAGAATATAATTCCATTTTGTCTATTGCATTACAAACAGGTACATGTAACACTGTTTTCAGCCATCTTGGCAAGTCTGTATAAAGTCCCTTTCATTTGGCTGGGTTTGTTTTATCAAACACCAACACTCAGCTAGCTCAAAGCTCTAGTAAAGTCAAATTGGTTTCTGTTTTTTTCTACATGGCAATGCTGCATCAGTAACCTGCTCCCAAGATTTCCGCTTGTCTTTTCTTCCTCTTGTGTTACCGCTTTGACAGGAAACTGATCTCTGAATTCGGATGGTGTTTGCATTGTATCCAAATGCACGGATGTCAGGATTGTCACTGCGTCTCCCGAGTTTACGCTGATTCCCGAAGTATTCCTCCAACGGATCCTGACAAAACCTCTCGGTAAGGACAAATTCTGTTCCTTCCTGGAGCAAGAACTTGGTAGCCTCAATTGCTGAATGGGCTGTTATCTTCATGCCTTCATGAGTCTGCCACGACAGGAACATGCGGGCTTTGGCATTTTGGGTAAAGTTACCTGGCCGGTTCTCAGTACTCTCTTTCCAAAGCCTTAGGTAGTCCAGGAATTCAATCAGAAACTGGAACCTGAAATCAGAACAAAAATGTTACTTTAGAATGGTTTTGGAAATTTAAAAAAAAAAAATGGTTCTTTCTATCCAAACTTTTAAATGCAAAATGAGATCAAACTACATTGTACCATCTTGCAACTGGTATTATAAAGTTCTTTTTCCTGTCCTTGCAAAATCTTCAATATTTTTTTATTGTTGGATGCCAATTTCAAAGAGGGAGCTCCTACTTAAATAATTTTCAACACAAGATAACATATTGCTGTTGTTGTAATATGTTAATAAGTTATTTTAGCTTTGGTCTTTTTTCAAGATGCTATCATTGGTTACTACTATAACAGAAGTGACCAACAACAATTTTCTTTACATAATACTAATACATTATCAAGAGAAAAGTTGATGAGAATTTACTACATGACAACCAAAGGGAAATTGCTGCAAGCCTTAAACAAATTCTCCTAACTGATACAATAATTAAATGTATGGTATTCAGTCAGGAGAATTTGTATGTGAATACTGCAAACAAAAGGGTTAGCTTTCTCTGCAAAACTTGTTTTGGATATGACAAAAGACATACCTTTCATCATTGTCAGATCTGTATGGTGCCAGGTAGGGCTTGCGCTTCTTTTGATACTCCGTAGTGCTATGCACATTGAGACAATCAAAAAAGGCATCCATCATCTTACAAAGCTTTGCGGTTGCTACTGCCTCGGGAGGCCCAAACTCTTTCAACACTGCAGCCACTGAAGCACTTAGCACTTGTGCAGCCAGGTTAACTCTCATCACAGAATAGGAAGTGAGGTGGATGTGATCATAGGTGAGCTTTGGAAGCAGCTTCAACCCATTGTCCATATCCTGGTAGAAAATCTGTGAAATATGCTGCCATAAGATGTAGTTTCCATTATTCCACATGTAGCGCGTACATGTACCCGATCCAGAGTGTAACAAACAGTTTCGTGTCGTCTTTACCAAATGTGGCGCATCCGAAAAGAAATACAGGAACCGATGGGGTGCAAACAGATTGGTCGTGCGGTAACACACATCTGTGTCGGCACCTCTGTCCAGTGGCTTGTGCAGGCGGTAGAATCTTCTGTTTGGAGATGCCCCATCAGATGTGGCAGCAATCACCCAAAGGTTGCAGGTGGTCTCAAGAATGCCAACAGCTTCCCAGAAGAGGGGCATCAACTGGGCTGCAGTGACACCTGTGGTTGCAAAATGTGCCAGGCAGAACTTGAGCTCTGTGCATACTCCACGCACCAGGAATGCTAAGGCGTGTGAGGCAAGCTCGTCGGCTTTTTCCAAAGATGCAAAATTCACATCTGGGTCACCCAGATCAGTGAATCCTATGAGTTCCCCAGTCACTTTATCGAGAACCAGGTTAGCCATAATCTTCATTTCATCAAATAACAGGATGACGTACCGCTGAACATCAAAGTAGGATTCTGTTTCAGACTTCAACACCTCGATAACCTCTGCCTGGAATCCTCTTTGGGGGCGAATGGCATTTCTGTAATCTCTGAGTCGTCGCTGACTTGGCAGAACAAGAACTTTACTGTTCCTCAACTCTTCGTAACAGGAAGGAGATTTTGCAGCAAGAGATAGGCAGAACCGTATTATCATGGGATGATATCTGACACCTGTTGCGCTGCTTTTCATCAATTTTTTTTGTTGTTGCCAAAACAAATTCATGAATGGTGTCATGCCAGAACTGCAGTCACCGATAATGGAAGTTAGATCATTACTTAGCTCATGATCTACCAGGACAGAAGATTTGGTAATTTCTTGCTTCATTTCTTCTAGCTGCTGCTCAAGCTCAGAACATTTCAGCCTTTGCATCTGCAGTGTGAGCTTTAGTCTTTCAGGTGCTGTACTTGACACAGGTGCTTTGACGTGTGCTGGTTCTGAAAGCCTCCTCTGCTTTGCTCTTGCTTTGAGGTCACTGACATGTGAATGTTCCATACAAACAACACAGAGGTCTGAAGTTGGGCTGCAGAGTAAATTGCAATCAGAAGGCCGCCAGAACTGTTTCTTAGGGAACACATCGAAATCACTTTCATCATCACTGTACAAGGGATCCACAACCTTTGGGATGACATGCGGAATTATGTCCCCAGTTAATTCTTTGGGGTAAACTCCTGGGCAAATCAGTTGGCACTCTATATCTCTGATTAAATCAGAGACTGTCACATTGTTCATCGACCTTAGGCTTCTTGAATAGAGTTCATGGTCTTCTGGTAAGAACCATCCATAAACTGAGATAGTGTATCCCAGACTGTCATCAATTATCAGCTCTAATTCAGGCAGCTGAAAACAGTCCTTCATCTTTCGCAAAACAACTCTGTCCATGCGTTCCTCCACTATCCACTCGCTGATGGTTTTTAAACCTTTGATCCTCTTGCAAACATCTGTTAGACCTTTATAGTATTTTTTATTGTTGGCTGAAGAAGGAATCTCTTTCACGATTTCTCTTGCAGGTCGTTGAGGAGGCTTGGGGGTTTCATGGCTTTTCTTGGGCATGTTTTCCGTTGGAAGTGCCCCAAACTTAACTTTCCTTTTGGTCATCTTTGCAGATTCAACTGAAAGTAGTTAAAAGGAAAAATCAGTCTTGCATTTAAAAGCAAAATCATCGATATTGTCATGCAGTTCACAAATCGACAGAGATTGTGTGACATTATAATATTAAACTTTTAAGACTCCTAAAATTACCACAGATGATAAAAAAGGACTGCCGAACATAGCTTTTTAATTGCTGGTTTGCAACTAGTTTTCAAATAGAAGCTACAAGAATGAATCTTCGGATACAACAGCCCACAGCAACGGAAACCACTACACACGATTTTAATAAAACACCGCACAATATAAATATTGTATTCTATTGCTATTTATTTGGCTACTTACATATCTCGATGTCATCAGGTTTGAAGTGTTTCTCGCAAGTAAACACTGTGTCGTTGTCTATCAACCTCTGAAACTCCGAATTCTTCTCACGGGTCTTCGTAATTTCACTAAGCCATGCTTCCCTCCACTTCTTGTGCTCTTCATCTTTCGAGCGTGGAAGCTTGAATATTCCAAGACCTTTCGTTCTCCGGCACGATCCGCAACCAAACACGGCACAATTTTCGCCTGGCATCCGGCAGAACTAATCATAAGCTACTTTTCTCCAAATCTATTAACTGAGCGAGACCAAAAACGGACAAGAACACGATAAAAAGACTTTAAAACCCACGCAACAATCGCACTACTATTCGGACGCCATCTTGAAATGTTGTGTGCAGGGTCAATGTCACGTGACGTTGAAATTCGTAAACAAAGACATGGTTCTTTGATGTTCGCCGAGTTTCCTAACCAGTCTCCCTCTACTAACTATGATGTCTATTACTCGTTCTATAAGCTTTGCGTAAACTGATAACAGAGTTGTAATCACAACCAGCATGAAATATTCTAAGTGCCACTAATGAGATGTAATTTACGGACCGTGAACTCTTCTATACGGACCGTATCTGAAGTTCACGGTCCGTACAAACTGTACGGTCCATAACAAAGACATCTCCCTCTCACAACAGAAATGAAATATGAAATATTCTAAGTCCCACTAATGAGATGCAATTTACGGACCGTGAACTCTTCTATACGGACCGTATCTGAAGTTCACAGTCTGTGTGAACTGTACGGTCCGTAAAAAGATATCTCCCACTCACGACCAGCATGAAATACTCTAAGTGCCACTAATGAGATGCAATTTACAGACCGTGAACTCATCTATACAGACCGCATTTGAGATTCACGGTCCGTACGAACTGTACGGTCCGTACAAAGATGTCTCCCACTCACAACCAGAATAAAATACTCTTAAGTGCCACTAATGAGATGCAATTTACGGACCGTGAACTCATCTATATGGACCGTATCTGAAGTTCACGGTCCGTACGAACTGTACAGTCCGTAACAAAGATATCTCCCTCTCACAATGGGAATGAAATATTCTAAGTCCCACTAATGAGATGCAATTTACGGACCGTGAACTCTTCTATACGGACCGTATCTGAAGTTCACAATCCGTGTGAACTGTATGGTCCGTCAACCCTTCTCTACATTCCGTAGATGGGTTTCACGGTCCGTACAAAACTCTACGGACCGAAACCATAGTCTCACGGTCCGTTACAGTGCGGGTGTATTGGACAACCCTCAGACAAAACAGCGGTGCCGATAAAACTAAAAGTAAAAAATGAGCAAAGGTGCAATTGTCAATGTCCTTGGCTTGTCCCTCAAAATTAAACTTATGAAACTTCTCAAACTACAGTCAAAAAATGAGCAAAGGTGCGATGTCAACGTTCTTGGCTTGTCCCTCAGAATTAGGCTTATAAAACGTATAAAAACAATGTTTAAGTCTCTATTCAAGGACCCAGTCTTCACTATGCCAAAATGGGGCTTTACATTGGCGACCGGATCTTCTTGGAGGTTCCACAACAGCAGGCAGCAGAGGTGCGCTGGGTGGTTGAAAGCAATCTGGGACAGGATCGTCAGGGAGTGGAACAATATCTGCTGGGACTGGGGGAGGATCCCCAACAGGTGGAGGGACAGGTACAGGATGATGAACAGGATCAGGGTGAAGTGCACAAACTGGAGACTGGAAGTCAAGTGTGGGGAAGTGGGGGGTAGAAGGCCTCGAAGCGGGGTCGCTGGGGTCAGGTTCATCATCAGAGTCGTCTTGGGAGGGCTCATGGTGACCACGAATGGGACTGAGAGGAGATTCGACTAGAACCATAGGGCACATGTAGTAACATTCCGATGTAGGCACGGTGTAAACTTTGCTGCGGAACTGTGACGTAGTATACTTCCGGAGCTGACAAGTGAGGTTTTCATTAATAGCTATAACAAGGTACTTGTCACGAGCTTTCAGCTTGTCCTTGTTGCCTTTGAGAAAGAACAAGTCGCCAACAGAAATGGCAGCAGTGGAGGGGGTGCTGTGCCCACGGGCTTTGGACTTGGCACTGGGCAAGTGATTCAACTTGCGGGAGAAATTCTGGCTGAGTATAAGTTGACAGTCGACAATTAGTAACTGTTCATCGGTCAACTGGTCACGCTGTGTCCACACTTCATGAGCAGAAAGGCCATCACGCCGGATGCAAGAGTTCATATTGGCGGTAACTAATGCAAGGGAGACTGCAGAGGTAGGACCTCTTGGGAGATAAGTGGAGTAGTTCCATACCAAGCTCCTCGACGGCACGTTCAGCAACAGTATTTTTGTTAGGATTTTTGGCGCAGCCAACTTCCAAAGTGATCCCATGAGAGAGGAGGGGCTTGTCGTTCACAAGAGCACAGAAACCGGGCGCAGGATCCACACGGATTGTCACACCACCATGGTGAAGAGAACGGAGCTGGGAACAAAGCACCAGCAGGGCGTTACGTAGGTCATCATGTTTTTCGCTTTGGACAATGGAGGTCAGCGTGTAAGAAGATATGGTCTCTCATAAAACAAGGATGAGCTGGCAGTAGCGTCGGCAAACATCTGCAGCAAATGAAATGCCAGTGGCCGGGGGAGGATCTGTAGACGACTGGGGCTGGAGGTGGCTGGGGATAGCCTTCAAAGACTGGCAGGTGTGACAAGCAGATGAGACTGTCAATAGCCAATAGTCAATAGCCTTGTCGACGTCCAAAGCAAAGAAGTACCTACTGAATAGGCACTTGGTTTGGTACTTGGAGGGATGACTAAATTGGATGTGGAGGGCTGTTAATAGACCGTCGAGAACAGAGCGGGCATAACTATACGTTCACGTGGAGTCTGGAATGGTGGGTGGTCTCTCACAACGAGGAGGCCATCGGTGGCGACAACAACATCCTTAAGATAGCATTTGACATCAATAATTTTAGTAGCCTTCTTTGAGGGTCTGGTGCCTTGGCTTAGGTGCGAGTGTGTCCTCCTGAGGTGGGGGCATTCCAGTTGGGTGGCTTGCCAGGCTGCTCGGCTAGTGAAGGGCATCCTGGTTGACCCTTCGAGGACTTCAGCAACAGAGATGCTGCGCATGACTGACTCTTCGAACTCAACGATGAACTTGCAGATCTGACAGCTGGAGTCAAGGCATTCATTCGGGTTTCTGCTAGCAAAGTCAGAAGGTAGATTCTCAACACTAGCAATGTGGCGCACATGAACAGAATAGCGGCTGACTGTAGACAAGAAGGTGGTAACCCTGGAGCTGGCTGAAAACTTCCCTCTCTTAAGCTTCTCATACGCCTGGACACAAGGCTTACTGTCTGTGAGAACCTGGGTTTGATGAGGCGATTGTATGATGTAGGGGGCGAAATGTCTGATCGCGGCATCTATGCTTAGCGCCTCAATCTCCAAGGTAGCCAGGATACTTGATGCTTGCACAGTTTAGCGCTAAAGAAACCGGCCAGGAGCAGCTTAGCATTCCGGTGAATGTAAAGGGTGGCAGCAATGCCTCTGTTTTTCACAGAGCATCAGTCACTAACCACAAGGCGTCGCTAGGCTGTGGGATTGTGATGGACACGCTGAGCACTCTTAAAGGCTAACAGTAAATCATCAGACCACACGATCCGTTCTCTAGATTCCTTTCCTGCTGTGGCTTGATCAAGAGGGTCAAGCAGCTCGGTGAATCTTGGCAAGACGCGGCTGAGCACCTTGTATGCACCGACAAAGGACCGTAAGCCTTGCACTGTTGACGGAGGCACAACTGGACAAAGCAGCTAGCTTGTGGGGGCTGGCTTGCAGGGTGCCATTTGACCAGACCCATCCCAGAACAGTCGCCTTCTTAGGGCAGATAAAGGTCTTGGAAGCTGACAAACGCAGATTGTTTTGCTGGAGCAGGGAGAGAATGCAACGCCAGTTGTGAAGGACTTCCTCAGGACTCTTGCTGCCAACATACAGGTCGTCGGCAATTTTGGCGACACACCCTTCCTGAATGAGGTCGCCCAGGATATGAGACATTAGCTCTTCGAGGCAGGTCTCAGAGCCGGGCATCCCCATAGCCGAGCGAGCGTAGACACGGATGCCTTTAAATGGTGTGGCAACACCACAGTACTTCGTGGATGAATGTGATAAGGGAATCTGATAAAAGGACTTCAACAGGTCTGTGATGACCACGAACTGCCACTTCCCCATGTCTCGCAGGACACCATCAACATTGGGCATCAAGGAAGGCTGTGGTTTGCTGTATTGGGCAAATTTGCCAAATGATGTCACAAACCTGCTACCACCATTGGGTTTAAGGGGGGGAAAATCAGATATCCCAGAATCCTTCGCTTCGAACTATATTATCAACTGGCCTAGGTCACATGATCTCATCATTTCAACATGGACACGTTCGAAGAACAAGCGTGGCAAGCTCCAATGTTTTACAAATCAAGCATGTTATATCTGTATTGTATCGATCCTGACTTCGTTTCTGAACTCACAGTACCTAGTTTACCTTTTCTCAAGCTGAAATGCTTGTTTGGTCACGTGAGTTTCCCTGGATTTCTATCGGAGCGACGTTTAGTTGTGTTTCCTGAATGCGAACGTGTCATCGAGAAAGTGAGAAATATTCCCTCGCCCTGCGTTATAGAGGTTCTTTCCAGTGTTGAATTCCAGGTAAGAATTCAGAAATGTATTGATCAGTTTGGGTTCTGTCATCGAAATTCTTGGTAGTGTATAAAGTGCGTTATTTTGATCGAAGTTCGTGCGAATTGCAGATTCACCCAGATGAAGTGGTCGAGGACGAAGAAGTGTTGATGATTTGGGATTTTAACGTGGGAAAAGTCAATATATCTTTGACTGCCTTGCAGTGCTCTGTCAAAGCCAGTGTCCCATGCACTGTTAACTCAATCGCCTCTATGCCTTACCTGGATCCGAGGAGCATTAACTGCAATTGCTCGAATTATCAAGGAATGATTTTGTTGTCTTCGTGCTCCGCGGCAGCTACAGCAACTGCTTCGAAATTACAAAACCTTTCGTTATGTGACGAAGAAAATGGCTCAGAAGAAGATGAACACGAAGACGAAGAAGAACAAGCAGCAGATCTTGATTTGGACGATGATTTCTCTGAAACCGTTGTAATTGAAGACAGCGACATTGGTAAATTATTCGGTCCAGATAACACAACTACTGGAGAAGAATTTTATACAGAGACATTTACTTTGAAAGGGAGTTCGTACCACGAACATTTTCAAACTGCCCTCAAACTTTGTAAACTGAAAATGATTAATAAGGAGCCAGTTACCATTCAACCAAGTTTCGAACCCGTCAACAGGAGGGATGAAAATGCAATTCTGGTGCATGCTTGCCACGAAGGTACTTGGGAACCAGTGGGCTATGTTCCTGGTGTGAAAATTGCCAAAGTCACTGAGGCCATCAAGAACAAAGAAATAACCAAGATGACAGTTAGCTCCATCAGATATCCGTACATTGTTTCAATTGCTAGCTTTAAATACTTTGCCTTGGTGACAGTTACCAAGAAAGGCAAATGGTTGAAAAACAGGGACTCATATAAATATAATGAGGATATCTGATTGTTTTTTGTTTCTAGTTTTCACTAGTAGAAAAGGGACTAGCTGACTTGGAAAATTTGTTACCTTACCATTTGTAATGGACGACAACTGCAATGATCTGTTTGCTTGTAAATACTTCTTTACAATAATTTAATTTCCTGTTTTTGTTGGTTTACCATTAACAATAAATTCTGTAAAGCATCTTGCACAGTGGAAAAGTTTTTTTAAAATTGAAACTCTCAAAAGTTTGATTTTAAGGTTAATTCCACATGTTGTGCCAGGATGCAAAGAAACTGAATTCCTTGAACCAGGAATTTCTAGCCTGAAAGATATGCTGAAAAAACATTGAACTGAAAAATTAAGTCCACTAGCCTGCTAGCAGACACTGACTTCTTTGCACACTGTTACACTGGTTAACTAAAATTATTTGACAGTCTAAAATATAATAACTGTTGAGTTCATTTTTTTCCAAGAACAAAAAACCTCAAATTGAAGATGTTTTAAATTTATTCCAAAGTTGACATTGAAGACCCCATTTCTAAATTAAAGGCCCACTCTCAACTGATTTGCCTTGCGACCATTTGTTTTTGTTTCGAAAAGTGAGCTCTTTTCCCAAAACACTCTAAACTGGAGAACTTCTAGTAAAAATTGATGGTGAACAGTCAATTCACTTTAACTGTAATGCACGTTAACTACTTATCTCAATATAACAAGGAAGGAACGTGTTTGAAACATTTCGCTCACATGAAATGACCGGGTACAAATCTCATATATGAAAACTTTTCCTTGGCATGCAAGGCACCTAGGGTGAAAGTGGACCTTTACATTTCTTTAATCAGTTCTTTTACATTTATTATGGGTCTGGAGATCTAACAAGGGTGATTGATATTACTAGGGCATTTTTGTGTGTACAGAACAATTACCAAATGCCCTGGGTTTATTATTTAAAAACAAACAAAAATGATTTCAAGAACAGCACCCCAACTTAGCATTTTATCTCATCAATTTCTGTGAGTATTTACATTATGTATAAAGAAGTCTTGCAAAGCTTTCCAAATTTCAATCACTTTAAATTTGTACTTTAGTTTAAGGACTACCTGTGGCATTAGGTATAAACCAGGTTTTCCTAGAACTGCATGTAATTGTGTTTGATTTTATTGTAAGCTTGAATAAAGTTTCTTTACTGTTGATTAAAAACGATCTGAATTTATTTCCACTGCTCTCTCAGTAAATGTTGGTGCCCAGTTATGATCTTCACAGCATACATCACATATTACTGTGTAAATTAATAAAACTCTTCTCATAATTGACCAGTTTCAATGTGTCAAGTACACACAAATTTTTTTCCATTTTTCACTGAGTTTTACGAATTACCTGGTCTAAATAAATACAAATCGACTGATGCACTTATGGTTATTTAATTAAATTATAAAATGGACAATGAATTGCGCGTGCTGTGATTGGTCAATTCGAACTCATTATAGTCCCATAAAGCATGCTGCATATGTCACGTGCGTGCTTTATCGAGTTATAATGTATGCTGCTTACATCACAAGTTTTAGCGCACGCAATTTCTTTAACATTTCATAAAAGAATTAAAAAACTTTCTCCTCGTGCATTGTTGATAAGCACTTGGGAATTTTTAAGAGCACTCGAGAAGTGCGAAAAGCACTCGGCTGCATCTCGTGCTTCTCTATGCACTTCTCTCGTGTTCTTAAAAATTCCTGTGTGCTTATGTAAGTCAACAATGCACTCGGGTGCGTTTTTTGTTTCTTTAGTAAAGAGTACTTTATAACTGACTTGCTGCATTTACAAAGGGACCAATTCATGGGGGTGGTGGGAGGTAACTTCCAGGCCTGTGAAAAGACTGGCGAATGGTTTGACGATGGCGAGCTGGGAGATAAGCTCTTCCAACAACAAAAATGGCACCATCTTCTCTCTGATTAAGTCTTAACCTGTGAAGCAGTAAGGGGTGATTGCGGTCATCATCAGCATCTCCAAAGTCTGGCCGTAAATCAAAAGGGGGACATGCCTCAGAGTAGCGCTCGTTTAATGTCCAATAATAGAATGGTAAATGGGGGTCCATTCTCTTGCAGAACTCCCTGTAATGGTGAAAAGTGAATTAGTTATACTATGATTGTGAAAATTTCATGGAGGAGGGAGTGTTGTCTAGTCAATTCTGAACTACACAAAAATTAATGTAAATGATATACTATTCTTCTAAAAACTGTTCTAAGACTTGAAAGAAGGGCCAAAAATTCTTTCAGCTCTATCTCAGTTATCCCTTTCCAAAAGGAAAACAGAATTTTTCCATTTCATGATACCAATATGTTTTACAGAAAAAAAAGCCCAATAAGTGTCTGTTTTTACTTAGCTTACACATATTCCTGCCATCATGTACTTTAAGGCCAAAATCAGATTCCAGTTGGCTGTATATAAAATATTGACAGCATGCCAGAATGAGTATAAATTTTAAGTTGACGCTCTTTCAAACAAAATAGAAATTCGTTTCTAACATTTTACTACGACTGTTACCTCACACTCTTTGGCCACTAGCTTTTAAACTGCTTTAGGGTAAAAATCTGCTCAAGGTCCCGGTGCGCAATGCAAAAATAAGACTCCAGGTCATCGGTCTCTGCTGCGCGAGGATGTTCCTCATAACCGATTTCCTTGTTCTGTGTCCGTCTCAGCTCCTGGCTTTCAATGTTTGTTGTCAGCTCCACAACAGTTTCCCTAGAAAATCCCCGTATGCCAGCAACAGGCCTGTAGAACATTAACAAAGGAAACCATAATGAGCTACATCTCCATGTGCTTTTCTTCTGATTAGTAATAATAACTCAAGATGTCAAGAGATATCAGTAAGAGAGATTTAATTCAGTTACTAGTTAAAAGAGATAGCAAGTCTATAGTCATGGAGGTTTGTGTCAGATGTAGCTGCATAAAAATAAATACAGTAACTTCATGGACTTGTTTTGAAAACCATAAATTATACCAAGCAAAAAATAGAAATAAAATAATTGATTTCTAAAAAAGTACACTTCCTTAATTCAAAGTTCCATAAAAAAAAATGGATTGAATTTTGCACCTGTTTATGTCAATGGTGGCAAAGTCATAAGTCTCCCTATGCCAAGGCATCCACTCATCTAAGATGAAATTTAGCATTTCATAATTGTAGCGGCATCTCTGCATTTGGCTCAACCCTCTCCCGTCTGATGGCTCGTGCCACTGTGCAATGATGCGAACATAGTCCGCCTCAGTATTGTGGCCATGCCTTCTGAGCGAGTCGACCACATGGTATGATAGCAGCCTCTCTGCATCCTTCACACTTTGTTTTTGCTTTCCCACCAAAGCAGCATGGGTCAGTCCACTCTTGGGGTCAGCAAGGACATCAGCAAAAGCTTCGTACTGGAGAGCATCATAACCACCCTCCCTTAAATGATGTCCAATTCTTTTAAGGAGGTGGTTATGATCTGCCCTTTCATGGTGGGGAAGGCCCGTGACCGGGTCCACTTCTGGAACATAGAGGTGGGTAGAAAAATCTACCCCCTCTTCCTTAAGCTCCTCTACCTTCTTTCGGAAAGTGTAGGTGGCTACAATTGAACGCAACTTATCTAGGAGGGATTCCTCTGTGTTCTGAAAGAATATGGCGTATAACCAGGAGGAACCAGACTGCCTCTGATATTGGTTATGGCATCTTCAAGACTTAACCCACAGGCCCACAAGCGATGAAGCTCCAGAATTAGGGATGCTAAAATATCACTATTTGGCTGTTCGACAATGGGACTTCCATCTGGTGCAACTAATGAAAAGGAAAATAACAAATTTCACTGTAAATTACCCATAAAGGTTACTACTAAAAAACAACAGCTAAAAAGTTACTCTGATTTTTTCAGAGTCCAGAATGTTTTCAAGCAAGGATTAAAGCTACTACACGCTGACCAGGCTTTTAGCCAGGTGGGAGTCCAGGAGTCATATGGACTGCACCTTTTCAGAGAAAATTAATATGAGAAACTGTATACAGTTTTTTTTAGCAAATTTGGAAATCTTTATATACATTTGCACTCATAACTGCATAAAAACACCTTGCAATGAACATAAAGAAATGTAAAGTAATTTAATCAAAGTTATGTAATTTGGCATGCACATACATAAGCATGAATTTTCATGTATTAGGGATCTTTGAGCTCCATATCATTGCAATTATTGTATTATTATTTTTTATCAGTCACAATTACAAGAAAACTAGTACAGGTGTAGCTATTAAAATAAGGGAAATCACTTATGAAATGCACATAGCATGATAAGAGTGAATTTTACTATTAAATTAAAAATAAGCAAATTAATACCATACATTCCAAAATTAAAGGTTTATATTTTTTTTCGTTTGAAAGAGATGGAAACATTGTCTTACTAGTTCTCTTGTGTGCTGATCCCAGTTTCTTGTACAACGTCAGCAGCTTTGTTCCAGTACTCGTGCTGGGCACCAAATGTAGGCAATTCACCACTCTTCTGCTCGCTGAATAATGTTATGAATTGGACCAACACGACCTCTTCCCTCTTACTCCAGGGTACAGCCACTGGTTTTCGCTTTTCCGGTGAAATTCGCTGCTTCGGACTTCTTAGTGGTCTGACAAGCCTAGCTTGTTGTAGACGTCGATGACCTGCCTTTAACATAAAATATACACGTATGTTACTTTAAGTTATTTTCAAATCCAACTTTTATTGTAAATAGCGCAAGTACCTTTTGCGAAGGACTTCCTTTCTCTCGAAAAGCCAAAGTTCTACGTGCAGGTCTTTCTTGTATGGGCTGTTCAGCTGGCTGTTCTTGCTCACGAGTCCTCTTTTCACTTGGTTTATTTGGCGTAGTGCCGGTCACAACATATAAACGTTTCTCCGAACCATCCATCTTTATTCTAATCTATAACAAGAAAACAGAATAAAAATAAAAATAGGAGCCGAAGGAACTGCGAATACCATCGCTCGAAAGCGAGTGATCAAAATAAAACGAAGACGATTTCGCGGTTTCCCGCACATATTCGCACCTCGCGATCTCTTGTGATGGCGGCAACAGGCAAAAAATAGCAAACTTTGCAACGAAAAAACATTGAAATCGCGAGGTTCCTCAATAGACCATAATGATTCAAATGAAACAAAAAACTAACCTTGAGGCACAATGATCCGTCTAAAAACCGCAATCGAAAAAAGCTGCTTTTCACGAGTTTTCCGAGATCAAAGCTCCACCACGTGTGAAATTTGAGCGCAAAACATCGCGGGGGTCCTGATTTTTCCTCCTTTATTGGGCTTCTTAACAAGAAAGGATGTATTAAGACATTCTACGTGAATGTTGACCTGTTCAGGTTTAGCAAACATGCCAGCAGCCTCGAGTTCATCAAACTTGGCTTGCAGCTCCTCCAGGGTAGCCCTGTTGTATTGCGGGAGCCTGCCCTTACACTGAGGGAGTGTTGGGCCAATGTTGACGACAGCTTCAATTTGGCCACTGGCACCATTGTACTTTGAGATTGATGGATTAAAGACATCGTCGAACTCCAAGTTAACAGCACGGAACATGTTGCGAGTATCCTCATCCAAGCACCCATCAGGGTCAAGGATCACAAGGGCGGAGTATGGCTTGACGGTGGAGGGGGGTGGACGTGCAACACTGGGTGTACAAGGAGACAGTGTGGTTGATTCAGGGCTGTTGACTGGCATGACATGTCTAACTTGGCACAGCTGTTCGCCGTTCCAGAGGATGATGGGACAGTCCGTCGTGTTATTGATGCGTACTGCGTGGTCAACGGAGATAACTTGCTGTGGGCGGGGCCAAGCATCTTCGGGTATTAGCGAAGAGTTTGAGGGGCAATCTAGCCTGGGCTCAAGAGCCCATAAGGTGTCAGGAGCTGACTCAGGAGGCGTACTGAATTGGATGAACTCTCCGGGCAGAACAACCGTGCCAAGGGGGTTAGAGAGCAGAAAGGACTGAGTGCGATGCGCAGCAGGTGGAAGAGTATGATTTGATGGTTTTCCGTAGTGTACCACCTCTGAACCTCCGATCACGATTTGACGCTTAGCAGGACGTACACAAATGTCATTGTGGACCATAAAAGGGTTGCCTGCCAAAATGTCAACATCAAGCTAGCGAACGACCAGGGCATCAAGCTCAAAGGTGGACTGACCACGAGTGAGAGAGCAATGGACCTCACCGATCACGTCCGTAGGGGTCATCCCATCAGCCTGACGAGCCATTTGCGAGGGGGTGATGGGGAACCCATACATTTTGGCGGATGAAGCGCGAACCATGTTCGAAGTTGCACCAGTGTCAAGGGTCAACTGCACAGGATGTTCGTGGTAGAAGGTATTCAGAACGGGTGACTGAACAATGCTGACTCGCAAAGCAGAAGGCTCATCAGCCCGGATAGCTTGAACAATGACGTCATCAATCGCTTCGACGGGTTCAGCTGCTTCGTCAATAGGGATATCAGGATGATTGGTCTCAAGACGGGAGCGGGCCCAAGGTCTTTTATCCCACTCAGGTAGGAAACCGCAATCAATAAGGTCATGGGTGTTGTGGGGGCGTCCAGCGGTTTTGCACAGAATACAGGATAAAAAGGGACGGCGACGGGCCTGACCCTGACCATTGCTGGGATTACGCCTAGGGTTAAAGCTTCCGATGTGCATGGCCTTAGTGTCCTCAATAGAGCGGGGCTCCTCCAAGAGGGATGCAAGAGCTTGAGAAATCTCTGGCTTGAGTGAGGCTAGCAACTTGTTGCGCAATTCGGAGCCATACTTCTGTTTGACAAGTAAGGGTAGGCCTGGGTGGATTAACTTAAGCCAGAGAAATACGATGGTGTTTTCCAGTGTAGGCGAGAGGTCTTCATCAACGGTTACTTGCTCTCCGTGGTGGGTCAAGCCACAATTAACAGATAGTAAGTTATCCTCAAGAAAGGCCATGAGCCGTTGGAAAAGATCTTCAGGCTTCTCATCAGGTTGAAGGTTAATACTTGCAAGGTCAAGAAAATGCGCGCCAGTGGACTGGAAACCATTATGTTGGCGAATTTTCTGCCATATAACGTTCAGAGAAGTTCACTATTGAGTTCCGGGAAATCACGGGACAAAAGTTAGCGATCTGGCCGAGCATAAGGTCTAGGTGGGCATTCTTCTGGGCGGCGGTGAGTCACTTACTTTCAGGAAGAGAGGAACCATCGTCGGTAAGGCCTCTACGCGGGTTAGCAGCGGTTTGTTTCTGCCAAGTTGCGTCTAAGAAAGGAACAAAATTGTTGTCGAGGGAAAGGATATACATCAAGTTCTGACGCCAGCTTTCATAGGAGGTGATGGTTTCATTCTTGGTCAACTGCCACTGTTTCCGGGCTCTAGGAGAGGCAGCCATGTCAGAAATGTCACTGTTGTTGCTCGCTCAAAGCTACGGTCAGTTGAGGCACTTTTTCCACTTCCTCACTTCGTATCATGGTAAATGTCGCAGATTCCGGAAGACTGCACTTGTGTTAGAGTCTTTCGAGCGTGGGTTGACGATCGTAGAATGCTGCCACCATGCCAATAAGGAGAAAACTGCGTTAACCTGAAGGTTTATTGGTAGAACAAACATCAAGCGAACACACAGAGCGGGTGAATGGGCGCAACGTGATGCGTATAACAACGAGCCGCTGAACAATACATAATGTCAACAACGGAGTGGCACAGGTTTTACTGTGGCGTAACCCATGAAGAATTGGTATCACAGTGCATGTTAAGTTCCCGCTGAGTTGAAAGTTGGGTTGATAAGAGTAGGGGAGTGTTATCATGGACTTTTTCATTGAGGTCTCATTGCTATCTGAATGTTCTTGATTTTATGTTGTTTTTATTTTGATAGAATTGCATGGAGTATGTCACTTGATGGCATTGTCCGTGAAGATGAGAAATATGTGTTGCAGTGTGAACTTTCAACTTCAGTGGAGATTGGTGGTATTTTCCCCAGGCTGGTGAAATATTGAGAACAAAAATCAGTGTTGTTTGACTGCTTCTCAGCAAGCAGTATTTTGTCAGTGTGTTCTTTTTAATGTTTTACAATCCAGCACTTAAATACATGTACATGTAATTTAAAACCTAGGTATGAGTGATCAGTTGTTTATGGAATGTGTCCTTTTATTTTTGAACTATAGGTAAAATGTTCAAGTGATTGTATCAGAACTGCATTTTGGCTGTCAGTTAGTCAAGACCAACTCAAGGTTAAGATTGAACATATCAGTGGACGAAAACGTCTCTGGCAATGCGTGACACTTGAAAGTTAATGTAGGACTGATACTGTATATAACAATATTCATAAAGTGTGAAAAAATGGTACTATTAACACAGACGTTTCGGGTGTATTACTCTTCATCAGTGTGAGAAACCGTTAAAAATAACCGCAGTTCGAAACTAAGTAAGGTGAAAGTGCACGCGCGTGAAAAAGCGCACGCACAGTTCAAATGTAGCTGAAATTGATGTTGATTCCATTTGGTTGCACGGTTCCCAAACAAAAAATCAGCCTCATTTCAACCTGCTTGTGTTGGATGTTGTTTCCGGTACATAAGCGCATACCCTGCACCTGGACATCTGCGATACTGTGGCCCGTGGAGTTGAAATGTTGTGCCACAGAGAAACCAGGAGTGTTGTTGCGTATGCTTTGCAGATGTTCTCCAAATCGACTTCTGAGGCTTTGCCAAGTTTCACCGATGTACAGATGGGAACATCTGCGGCAGGATACACAGTACACGAGATTTTCTGACACGCAGGAGAAATGATCATGGATGGTAAAGGTGCACTTAGGGCCTCATATCTTGGTGACTGGATTGATGTACTCGCAAGTCTGGCAACGAGGGCATTGACATGCACGAGACCCAGGCCGCCCAGTGGATGAGTTTTCGGCGGAGTGCACCAGCATGTTTCTCAAGCTCAAGTTGCGTCTGTACGCCACAAAGGGTTGCTGTGGGAAGATGTCACGCGTTTGCTGGTCAGTCGAGAGGATATTGAAGTTCTGAATTAGATACCGTTTGACTTGCGTGTTAAACGGGTGATATGTGAGAACCAAAGGCACTCTATCAGTGGTTGTATCAGTTTGTTCAGGATAAGATGTCTGCTTTGATTTAGTGTGTTGTGCAAATGTTTTCAATTGATGTAAATCTCAATGTTTTCAACTTCTGCAATTTGACGAATTTAAGTGGATTGTGAATTTCGAATAAATGTGCGAATTTGCGGCAAGAGATGATGTTATTTTAAAGTGAAGTTTCTTGTACTGTGCAAATAATCACAGTGCAAGAAACTGTTAAGTGAGGATTATTTTAGAATGATGCACTTTCAGTTAAGTAAATTGTTTCACCTGTGATTCGAGAAATGTTGTGATGTATGCTGGTTTTGAGAGTGAACTAGTGTACCTAGCAAAACAGTTTGAATGCATGTTTAATCAAATGTTTCTGGGAAAGCCCAGTGAACTGTCATATTTGACTTACTGGTCCTTCTTGGCCTCCTAGAGTGCCTTTGCTGTGCTAGAAGATAAACAAAGATGTTTTGTCTTATTGATTTTGGCTTGTTTTACTTTTACTCTGCAGTTGTTTGTCCTTTATAATAGTAGTTTTTATATCTCAAGTGCATTATTTCACAAATGGGACGTATAATGACAATGATAATATTAATGATAAGTGATGATAATGATAATAGTTGTAACCACAAGAAGGATTGAAGTTGGGTTTTACAGCAAATTTGATTAATTATTTTGTGTTTTGCAAAGATAAGTTGTTTCCTTGTCATTGAGAAGAGGAAATCCTGTTGCGAGTGGTATGAGTTTGCTTGCATGGTTTTATATAGTGACTTTTACAGGCGCAGGATAAGATTTAAATATGTCTGTATTCATATACTATAATTAAAAGATGGAGACTGCACGGACAGTTACTTAAGTTTCACGCACAAGGCGATCATCAGACTGTGCCGTTAATGGCAGTCGAAAGAAAATTTAAACTACATTCATGGAGGGCAGTTTGAGCGATCCTGCTTCTGATTGGCTGCATAAAACTTGTTTTCGTGCCTGCACTTGGTGATTAATTCAGATCTCTTATTGAGGAGAGTAGATCTATCAGTGGATAGAATGCAGAGCTTCTCTGTCAGACACAAATTGCAGCGTGACGGGTTTCCCCTGTAAGAGCTTGCTCGCGTGACAACTGACCACTTGATCGAGAAATCGGTGTTTTTGTCTCTTTTGTCCCAGATGTACTTTGATAGGACAGTGTCGTGGGAATGCTTACGATGATTTTGCCAAGATCCCGCCAAGATTCCCGCCGGGATCCCGCCGAGATTTTGGCCGCCGGGATTCCCGGTTCCCGCCGGGATTCTTACCGGGATTCTTGGCGGGAAGGCGGGATTCCAGGTGGCCAAAATCTCGGCGGGATCCCGGCGGGAATCTTGCCGGGATTCTTGGCGGGAGACAGGATTCCCGGCGGCCAAAATCTCGGCGGGATCCCGGCGGGAATCTTGCCGGGATTCTTGGCGGGAGACGGGATTCCCGGCGGCCAAATTCTCGGCGGGATCCCGGTGGGAGTCTTGCCGGGATTCTTGGCGGGCAACCGGATATCTCGGTGGGAGTGTTGCCGGGATTTGCGACGGGAAACAAAATTCCTTGCGGTCAAAATCTTCCCGGCAGCCAAAATCTCCGGGGTCCTGTCTGGAATCTTGCCAGGATTCGCGATGAGAACCATAATTAACAATAATCAAACTACCAGACGCTGACAAAACTATGTCCTATATTGCAGTCCCAAGTATTGTTGACATGATTGTTATCAGCCTTGCACGTTTTTCTTAATTGAATTATCCCTTATGTGGTACTATTTCCATGTGACAATAACAAGAAGACAAAGAATAGTTCACGTGCATGTGATGTTACTTCAGCGCGCCGAATTTAACGTTGTTGATTGATTTCCACATTCCACATGAAAGCCTCGTGGTGCCAGGAGCGTTGCTGGTGGAAGGAGGCAAGTGTCTTTCTTATTTATTTGCTGTGAAATCCGTAGCATCTGCAGGAGAATAACCAACGAACAGGAAGAGTTTGATGGTGTTTTGAGCATTTTTGTGTTTGTTCGCACTTGCATTTTATACTCTCAAATGTAAACTATATGTGTTCGTGGTTCAGAGAGATCGATTTATTTGTAGTCAAGACAAAGCATGGAATAGCGGCCGTGCAGAAACTCAGGCTTGTTCATGATCATCTAAGAAAGGAACAGTGTGCTGGACGAGAATTTGTCAGTGGAAATTTAAATGCTGAGTGAAAGAAACGTGTGAAATCTGAAGTATCTGGCAACGCAGTTTTGCGAAGCACCTTTTACAATTGTCATCAGAGGAACAAATATCGTTTGGTACTCCAAAGTATTCAGAATTTCACAGAACCGCCCCATTGGAGGAGACAGGTGGAAAGGCTTGTGTTTTATTTTATAACATGCACACCGTTTCAGATTTAAGGTTAATCTACATCGTTATTTCAAGATTACTCTCTCTTTAATAAACGTAAGTGTATTAAATTTTGTTGACGCGTTCTGCCTGAACATACGTGCAGGGTCTGTAATTGGGCAAAGCTTATGCAAAACACAAATTAAATCGCCAAATACCAGCAAATGTGGGGAATTTGTTGAAAACATCTGCGCCGCTTGTATTGCGCTTCAACTTGTTTATAAATGTAAACACTGAAATATGATCTGCAGGGATGAACAGGGATGACCATCTGTTTTTGTATAACCCTAAGAATCCAATAAATTGTATCTAGTAAATAATCCCATTATTTTTCTTTTGTCTTTGTGCTTTATTTTGGATAGTTCAACTGAAAACAGAATGTGCGAGGACTCTTTAAATGAAAACTATGTACATCTAATTAGACTGTCTCAATTTGTTATGGAATTTATCTTGCGTAGTTCTTCCTCAACTATTCGCCTTGGAAAAGAATACAAAAGGAGAACACGTTATGGAGAATAAAAAGGTGAAACTGACGACACCGAACAAAGAAAAATAGAATTCAAGGGGTTACAAACAAACTATACTTCCCGGTAACTTGAAGCCTCAGTTAATCGAACCTCCCGCCAACTTTATAACTCTTCACAACATTTCCTTCAGAATTTTGTCCTGGATAAGTGACAAACCTTCAAATACCTCGAACCTTTTTTATTTTCCTTAAAGGTTCGAGTAAAGAAACTGAACAAGAAAAATGACAATGTAAAAATAAAGTGTTTGTTTTGTGGCGTCTTCTCGTCTTGCAGAAATTGGCTGCTCGCCAAACTGTGGTCACGCAAGTCGCGATTTTTTTGTCATGTAGTTTAAAGCTCGTGAAATTGTCGATCGCAAATTGTTTATATATTGTTGTTGTTGTTTTGCATCTAAAACCATTTAACAAGGAACCATTTTCAGTATTAGATTCTGCAACTTGCCGCAAATTCTGAAATTTGTCAGACTTGTCACCTGGCTGTTCTGTTCGCTATCGGGGTAAATTGTGTCAAGTTTACGCAAATGTGGAGAAGACGGCGAAAATTAAGCTTACTTTTTGAACTCACAAAATGAATGCTTAAGTAATGTCTAAGAGCAAATTAGTTACCGGTAAGTAAGTTTATTTATACCATCCTCACACATTTTTATAGGTAAGTCAAGCTTTTTTTCAGTGTGGATTTTTTCTCACAAAGGAGCTTCTTTCTGTGAAAGACCCGCCAATGGTCAGTTCACTTGACTGAAATCAACATCACCAATTAAAATAAATTAAAGGTTAACAGTCGACGACATCTAAAAGGGTTCTTTCAGCGGAAAAAAAAATATAAGGCAACGAAAAGCAGTACACGCTGACACTTTTGAGTGAAATATAAAAGTGAAACTCACTGACCTTTTCCTCACATGTTGAATGCTTGGAGCGACCAGACTCGTCGAAGGAAAGAAACCCAGTTGAGTTAAGCGGCTTCCATCGCGGCAAATTAGTAAGCTGTAGAGACTATAGACGTCCTTTGGAAATTTTTGAAAGCATTTAACTCGATTGTTCATTCCTCAAATGTAGCTTTGTCCACAATATCTACTCATCCTTTGTTTATGTTCATTCTCAGTACACTTTAGTGTGGCATGTTTAGCTGGGTTTAGCATGCCGGCTGTTCTCTAGTTGACAACAGTTTCTTGAGTTTCTTGCAAAACGTTCTCTTGCTTCAAACTTGACAGAACCATGTTGTTTTCGGTAAAAATAATAAGTTAAACGTTTCAATTTTCTCCTGTACATACAATAAAAAGAAGCCATTTTCAACTTGTTTTGTGGAAAAGTTCTCGCATTTTTTGGATTACGCGAGCACCGCTCGCCGATGGCGTGATTGAATCAACCAATCACATTGTTCCATTAACGCAATGGCGGGAGTCAAGGCGGGATTTTTTGGCGCGACTACGGTATTAGGTACATGGCCGGCAAGCAGCGAAAAAAGTTAAATTCAGAACGACAACATATTAGTCACAGGAAACAGTATATTTAAAAACCCTTGCTTAACTCTTCCGTGGTGGCTTATAAAGAAAGTCCAACAAAGAGATGGCATGACATCACCTAGACAGAAGTAGTCATTTAAAATACAGGGATGCGAAAACGAAGTCCTCTGCATAAAAGGTAAGCTTAAGTGACAACAAATAGACATCAGTGGTCTGATAAAATGAAATGACTTGTAAAACAGAGCCGATCAGAGCCAGCAGCGTTTCTGATCGTTGTTATTTTGGTAGATGTCGCGCGTAGCGGCAAAGCTACAAAACCGGACAACCGTTAACATTGTTCTTCGTCGATTGTTATTTTCAGTTATATCTAGAACCCGGAATGATTCTCCTTACGGATACAGCACTGCGTTAATTGTCACTTTAATCCCGTTTGAAGATTATAAACTTTTGAAGATTAATAGAGTTCGGGATTAATGACCATCGTCTTTACAATCTCGCACAACGTGCCAGCGCGAACTCCCGCACGATGATCGCCCTAATTTTTATTCATCAACATAACGAGCCATACAAGATCGCTGTTTGAAACGCACTCCGATAAAAATATCAGTTGCAACAGACCTCGCTAAAGTTTGCTCGGGCTTTACATACCACAACTTGTAATATTTTTTCTGAAGTCTCATCACGGTCAGTTTTGAATCTGCGCATCTTGCCAAGATCGTAGCTGTCTTGCCGAGAGTATGGTTGTCTTGGCGGGATCACCGATGTCTTGGCAAGATCACGCCGGGGACCGAAACTCTCGCCGGGATTCTTGCCAAGATCCCGGCCAAGATTTTTCTTGCCAAGATCCCGTTAGAATCCCGGCGGGGAAATTCCGTTTCCCGGCAAGATTTTTCATTTCCCGGCAAGATCCCGGTAGGAAGCGGGATTCTTGACGGGATCCCACCGGGATCCCGGTAGCCATTTTACAAGGGGATGCTTTGACATGTTGCCTGTGCAGCTATAGCTGACCTTCACATTACTCCTGTTGAATATCTTGTGTAATACGTGCGATTTGGAGAAGTGCTTGTCGATAATTAAGGCGGAGGAACGAACTCGCAATGTTCGTCTGGACATTCTCGCTGTATGGCGGATTGAACCAAATGATGTCTCTTGGTCTGTTCCTACGTCTGTGGCTTGTTTGGTTATTGTTCCTCGCATATTGAAGGCACTCACGATAGCCGCTGGTCTTGAGGGCATCATTGTAGACCCACGAGGCCTTATTAAATTCGTCGGCATCACAAGATAAGCTTAAAATTCTGGTGCTTATAGTTGCAGGTAGGTGCTTGATTATAGAAGGTGGGTGGTTGGACTTTGCGTTTATGTAAAGCGGATAGTTGTCTGGCTTTTTGTACGGGCAAAACTTTCCGGTAGAGAGATTCAGTGTCACGTGAAGGTAATTGACAATTTTCAAATTTGATTGGGCTGTTATTTGAAGGCCTAGCTCTCCAATAATCTTTGAAAAATCTTTTCTCATCTTGTCAAGAGATCTTGCGCTCATATTCTTAAATACGGCCAGGCCATCATCCCTGTACAGGCCGATGTTTCCATTGGGATAGGCGGATGTAAGCTTGTGTAGGATATATAGACCCACCAGCTCACACACTTCAGCGCCATCATACCTGCCCATTGCTACATCGAACATAGGCGAATTACCTCTCTTGACCCATGGTTCGTTCTTGCTGAACAGAAGGTTCTTCCTCGAGTGCATGATAATCTCAATATCCTCATCAGAAATGGTAGTAAATTGCCTCGTGTAGTCTAGCGACAACTTTAGAAGGGCTTCAGAAATGGATGGATAGAAATCAACTATATCAAAAATCAGGAAGGTGTGCTGACTCTTGTCTTCTATACCAGAGAACCAATCGATAATAGAGCGTGTGTTTCTCCATTGGTTGGCGTTAGTTTGGGATCTGATGTTGTTTACTCTGTTTAGTACTTGCTTGCTGATCAGCCCTAGATTATTCTTTGCTGGGTTAAGTAGCCTGCATTTCGGATTGTTTTGATAGTTCTCCTTGTGGTCTTTAAGGGAGATAAATGCTTGCCTTCTTGCAGTTGATTCGATCCTATCACCAATTTCAAGCTTGGCAGTGATGTCATTCAACTCCTGGTTCACGTTGCTAACGCATTGCTCGTCTGATTTACGGTAGCTCTTGGCGATGTTCTCTCTTAGTAGCTTCTAGTATTCGGGTTTTTCAAGTTCGTGGACATTTCTTGACTTATCCGCAAACACGAGAACTTTATGAGACGAGTTGATCTTCTTGACATCACGCTTCAGCTTGTCTTGAATGCTGTTTCTGACCTTCTTGAACCTTAGGTTTTCTATCATCTTAAACATGTCGTCTTCAAATGGCTTTAGGTCTTCAATTGGCGGCAGGCATCTTCTGGATTTTAAGTTGAACTTGCCAGTCCGGCTCTCAGCAGACGGGTTAAGGAAGAAAAAAGCCTTTCATCACATTCTCTTCAAGACACTTTCAACCTTATCGAGCAGTTTGATCTTGTACGTTTTCAAGGGAGGGATCGGGATGTCCTTCATGAAGTAGTCAAAACTTAGTTTTCCATCTTTGCTGGGATCCGTGAAACAGACCAAGAAACATCATTTGGTTCAATCCGCCATACAGCGAGAATGTCCAGACGAACATTGCGAGTTCGTTCCTCCGCCTTATCGACAAATCGCACGTATTACACAAGATATTCAACAGGAGTAATGTGAAGGTCAGCTATAGCTGCACGGGCAACATGTCAAGCATCATCAAGAGCCACAACGCTAAGATCCTAGCAAATAGCAACACGCGCCGAGTCTAAATCATGCAACTGCAGAAACAAGGACCTTTGTCCTCTTGACGGTGCATGCCTTGTCAACAACATCGTCTACAAAGCAACTGTCACTACCACATCCGGCGAAACAAAGGTTTATATTGGCATGACAGAGCACAGCTTCAAAACTAGATACAACAACCACAAGCTCTCTTTCAAGCATCGTAAGCATTCCCACGACACTGTCCTATCAAAGTACATCTGGGACCAAAGAGACAAAAACACTGATTTCTCGATCAAGTGGTCAATTGTCACGCGAGCAAGCTCTTACAGGGGAAACCCGTCACGCTGCAATTTGTGTCTGACATAGAAGCTCTGCATTCTATCCGCTGATAGATCTACTCTCCTCAATAAGAGATCTGAATTAATCACCAGGTGCAGGCACAAAAACACGTTTTATGCAGCCAATCAGAAGCAGGATCGCTCAAACCGCCCTCCATGAATGTAGTTTAAATTTTCTTTCGACTGCCATTAACGGCACAGTCTGATGATCGCCTTGTGCGTGAAACTTAAGTAACTGTCCGTACAGTCTCCATCTTTTAATTATAGTATTCCGCTCTGCATGTATTTGCATTGAGCACTCGCTCGATTGTGTGAAACCATTTACATTTTTCTTTGTGTATTCATATACAGATGTGAATTATTTGTTCATGAGAGTAGGAATTATTGTGTACAATTTTTGCCATGTGTATAAACTAAAAGGGAGAAGTCTTTTGTATAATTTCTATGATTTTGTTGATGTTGTTTGAAACTGTCAGTGTGATTTAAATTTGATAGTGTGAATTTAACTATGATAATAGATAGAGGCAATATTTTATAGTTTTTAAGCAGTCAGGCTGAACTTACATGTGTGTGTATGATTGTCTTCTGTCTGAGTTGCTTGATTGGAAGCTGTTCAGAATAATAAGAAAGTAATACAATTTTGTGGCATATGCTATGGTTTTACCAAAATTACAGCAATTAATTTGAAAGCTGAAGCTGAACATAAATTATGTCGGCATTGATTTAGCTTTTGGTTTATGATGTTTATTTGGTTTTATTATTGAAGGTGCAATTAAGGTTTTATGATACTCTTTTGGTGTGCAGTGCTCTGAGTATGGTTGTTTCTTAGCTTAGTCCCTAGGCAATCTCTCTTGCCCTGTCGTCCACGCGAAGTCTGGGAAGGGTTGGGCGAGAGAATGCCGAGGAACTATTTCCAAAATATGCCTGATTTTAGCCTGTTTTAAATGCCTGTTTGAGTCTTAGCCTGGTTGCATCTGTAAAAATTTAATGATTAAAAGTGTTATTCTTTGCTTTGTGTTTTTCAATTTAAGAATGTGACTGTTACGGTGATTGAGGTTGAAGAAACCATGCAGATATGTAAAAAGGGATGTCACACGGGTGTCCAACAGAGCACATGATGGTGTTTTGAGTGTATGACTGACTCTGACTGTTTGCATCTTAAAAGATGAGATGAAAGAAAATGTGTGCTTTCTTCTGTCGAATATGAGATTTTGACTCTAAAAGTGAGATTCAGGTTGGATAAGCCAGATAACGGAGAAAGGAATCATACTTACATGCCTGTCCATTAGAGGGGATGAGCCTGTTTGAAGTGCATGTTTGAGTCTTACGTTTAGCCAGGCTTCTTACAACTTTAAAAGATTTGATGATATAAATTATTTCTATGCTTTTTTTGTTCAATTTAAGAATGTAACTGTTACGGTGACTGAGGTTGAAGAAACCATGCAGATACGTAAAAAGGCATCTTACTTACACGGGTGTCCAACAGAGCACATGATGGTGTTTTGAGTGTATGACTGGCTCTGACTGTTTGCATCTGTAAAAGATGATATGAAAGAAAATGTGTGCTTTCTTCTGTTGAATATGAGATTTTGACTCTAAAAGTGATTCAGGTTGGATAAGCCCGATAACGGAGAAAGGAATCAATGCCGGGGAATCTCGGTGAAACCGTCAAATGGATGCTACAATCTGGAAAACACTCTGTAGGATCTTTAGATAGGGATCTGCATGTCAAGAGAGCTGTTGAATTTGACATCTTTGCTGAACACGAGGGGCGGAGCTACAAACATTTCAATTGTTTTCAAAGGGACAGACTAGAAAAACTGAGTGCCTCCAGTTTGTACTAGTGGTTATTTCATGATTGACACATTTTCTTTTGTTGTTCAACAACCTTTATTTAACTTACAACCCTGATGAATATTAACTAACTGAAAGTCCGGGAGGGCTTGATTATGTAGCAGGGAAGAGTGGGGCTTATGAATTGAATTTATGAATATGAATGAGGGATTTATCCGTATAAATCCCTCCTTTCAGGGATTTATCTGTGTAAATCCCTCCTTTCAGGGATTTATACAGATAAATCCCTCATTTGAAGGAGTTACAGAAATAACTCAATTTAACCTCTCTCGTCCCGAGTAATTGAAATCCCTCCGGCTTTATTTATTCCAACAATAAAGTCATCTGCAAATGTTTTTCATTACAAAACAATATCAAGAAAAATAACAAAACTAATACATGAACCTTTTTAGTTGTGTCGCTTTCGGTTTACCCTTGAAGCTTCCCTCAGTAACTATTTTGCTTAATTCTTCCGCGCACGAATTTCTTGGAGCAGGCTCATCACTGCCTATAGCTACTACTGGGTCGAAAATAGAATCCAAACTAAAATTGGGTTGTAGTATATCTTGCAAAAAACTATTTTGGGTCAGGAAAAGCTCTTCTTCGCTGTCCGTGATGTCCATAATGACAAAGCATAACCAAATGAATGAGTTGTTTGAAAGCCGTTCGTTCCGCCCTGGTGTACCGAAAAAAACTCGTAAACAAGATCAAAAGAAAAGACCAATAATAGAACACATCAACCGAGAAACAAAGAAAATACAATGCATGGTCCCTTGTGGAGTCGGCGGAATATCAAAGTACAAAGAAGTCTATCGCTTTCCGCTGACAAATTCTCAAGACAACTTCTCACAGTCCTGTGAAAAATCCCACATTAGGTCGCTTTTATTGTCTCTGACTAGATCCGATGAAGGTGTGAGTGTACTAATTAGCCGGTATTTGTCTTCTTGAAGAAAAGGTCGTTATTTAAAGATCCCTCATGAATAATATCATGAAGTAAGTCAGATAAATACCTCGAACGTCGGTATTAATCCATATACATCCATATATATGGATTAATATCTCCGTTCTCGGTATTTATCTCTTACATAAACAAAAGAAAACTATTACTTGGGGCATAAGAACAAGATAAGATTAAAATTAGTTTTGTTATTCTTTGAGTGAAGTGCACTACTTTATTCTTACTAATTGTGTGATTTTAAGTTTCATTCAATCCTTTATAGGGTAATTGAATTGCTCACTTTTGGTATCGTAGAAATTAATACTCGCAATAATTAGTAAGCATAAGGCACATAAATAAACGCAAATTGCAAACAGCGAAAAGGGAAAGATAACAAGCTGGATTATTGATGTTGAAAGAAAAAAGACAGCAGTGATGTAGTATTTCACATGTGAATAAAGCTTGTTAAAAATGTCTGGTTATAATTAATTTACGGCTTTGGGAGTACAGTAATGCCCTGTAGTATTTTAGGGCTGTTATGTTTCAGTATCTCAAAACATAACTGTCTTTTGGTCTCCTTTCAGATTTGGCACATTATTGTGAAAAACAATTCCATGGAGTTTTTCCCCTTGTACAACTGTTATTCATTATTGTAGTAAACTGCAGTAAAAATTGAATGAGATTTCACTTAAACTTAAAAAAAAACAGGGAAGTATAAGAATCTTCGTGGTTATAAAGAACTCTACTACTGGAATTTGCACAGCAATGTTTCAATTCAAACAAAGGCAAACCTCCCAGAGGCAGACACCCTCGGGTCACATGAAGCATCTGCTGTTGTTGGGTAAATTAAAAAAAAATTAACAGAACTGTTATGGTATAGTACAATGGACAAACAAACATCTGTAGAACAAAGATATCAAAAAGACGAATAGAGAACAAGGTCATATCTAACAGAAAAGCTTTTGAAAGGCTAAAAATGACTGCAATAAAAAATCTTGCAGCTAGTTTTCATACTTTAGTGAATCCTATTTTGTTTTTCAATACTCAGTTGAAAACCAGTCTTTCAGAAATACTGCAGACTATGACCAACCTTTACAAAATGAGAAAACACATGACAAATATCATGAATCGATCAAGTTCATTGCCTCGACAGTTTCTAGTACAGCTCCTGGAACTTCAACTTCTAGTGAATCATCTGAAACATGCTCCTCTTCTAGTTGCGAGTTGTCAAGTTGTGAAAATGACAAGTTGTTGACAATCATATCAAAAAGGTCATCATCTTGAAGGACTTCATTCCACTCATCCATTAATTCATCGCCAAAAACATAGTCATTGTCCTCTTAAGTGACACAATACATGTACTTGACTGATTCTCGTCATTCACATCTTGAAACACATCGCCGACGACTGAAAGAATTTGTAGTGCATGTCTCCTATCCCAAATTTCAACAAATTCATAGACATCTGATAATGAGGAGATCCTCCCTAAATTATCCATAACTTGTCCAATCTCATGTTCTGAGAATCCTAACACATCACCATGGGCTGTTGTGTTGAAAAGTTTTAGGAAAAGCAATTTGTGATATTTTATCAGACTGTCTTCGACAGTTTTCTTTTTATCTGGAGGCACTTCCCTCACTGTGTGTGAAACGGTTGTTTCTCATTGATGCAAAGGATACGCTTCAAATTCTCCACAGTCTTGGGATCCACATTCACATGTAGTGGCACAGTTATCACCATAAAGATGTGCAGTCTCAGGCTGCACACTTTAAGGTTACTGTGTACGTTAAAAATGGTAAATTTACGATTTTTATTTTTTTCCATAAAAATAAACGTTTCCTTGGAATCTTTTAATTCTGAAAAAGAAATTTGAAAAAAGAGCAAATATTCGCCAAGAAAACGCATATGCTGCGCTCTTTAGGATCGTTATTTTCCTTTTTTTGCTTATTACGCGTAATAACATAATAATATTTTCTAGCTTAATACGTTTTCCCTCCTCCTTAAGTGTGGTTTCCCATTCTCCTTTCCTCTTACTATTTTGTTTATATCTCTCTGCGTCAAGAACCCAAAATTCTGCTGCTCTCTTTCCCCCCTCCTTCGCCCTCTAAAAAACATTTACAGCATAAAGAATTCTGTATTATCGTAATAACGTGGTGGCAATATCGCCGGTTAAACTAAAGAAACCTTGTCGTAATAACGTAATAACGATGTTAAACTAAAGAAACCTTGTCGTAATAACCGTAATAACGTAACAACGATGTTCAACTAGAGAAACCTTGAGGGGGGGTGAATAGGGGTATGCAAATCCGTCGATCCCTCACAATTTAATGACCGAATCCGTCGATCCGTTGTAATTTAATGACCAAATCCGTCGATCCATTTAAAAAGGTCTAACTTTGGAATCCAAATTTTATTTGTTGCCAGGATTTGTGAAAAAACGCATCTGGAGTTGTTTGGTGTTAGCTAAGAAGCAATCAGCATTTTACCATATTAACGGTTAACTAAAAGAACTACCTTTACATTAGAAATCTGTAGTTGATCCTACAATCCTACAATTTCCGTGCTGCGTGACATGCAAATAAGTCTTGCACGTGACCAAAAAAGAAAAAGTAAAACAAAGCAAAGCATTTCTGAGGATCGTTGAGATCCACGATCCGACCTTTATTGCAAGCAAAATCCAAAATCCGGGTCCAAAAATTGGATGAAACCGCGATCCGCTTCAATTGCATGATCCGCAAATCCGTTAAAAAATATGCTCTGAATCCGAAATCCGGGCTAAAATATTGTCAAAATCCGTCGATCCGTTTTCCTATTCACCCCCCTCAATGAGAGAGGTGACAGTAAACCTGAAAAACAAACTCTAAGTGATGTGATAAATACTGGTTGTACTAAAACATTCTGTGATTACTATGTTCTGGAAGTGCAAATTCAGCAACTGTGTCTATTCTTAGAGTGCATGTATTGATGTAAATCAAATCCCAAATAAAGGGGGTTATGTTTGCATGGAATGGTCTTGTTATATCAAGCAGATCTGAGGAAACAGCTTCTAAGGCATCCCAGGTATTCTTACAAGGGACTAAGTGAAAAATTATGCCTTACCTGGAGTTTCTCCTTGTCATTTTTAACGGCATTAATAACATCTTTTAAAAATTCATCCAGGTTTGCATTGACTTTTGATGTCTTGCTGTACTGGGAGGTGATATATGGCAACAGTTTCTCTGTGATGTATTTGTCAACATCTGCATGACTGATGACACCATCATCGGCCACCTGTTGAATTATCTAAAGAGTAGATAGAATAAAGGAGATGAATTTCATAACCCTACTAAAGCAGAAATGAAGGCACTTCCCACAGAAAAAGAAACTAAATGAGATGAGCGAGTGAGAGCGAAAAAAGCATGACAGGACAAGATAGTTGCCCTCAAAAATTGAAATGATAAACAAAACGTTTCCCATATTGGGCTTGGTATAAACACAAAAGGGGAAAATCTCTTCAATTGGTCTGCCAGTGTAAACTTTTCAATGGATTTGATGCAAGGGGTTAGTCAGAGACAAGTTATTGTTGTTTTTTGCATGATACCTTAAATTTGGTATCATAACGAATATTTAACAATTATTCGCCGAAGGCAAAGTCAATTTTGGCGAATATTCCCCGAGACGAAGTTGAGGGGAATAATTGTTTTAGTCTAATTTTCAGAGGTGAATATCAAGAACTATAAAATAAAGAACTAAAACACAGAAACAACAAACACAAGTGCTCGCTTGAACACAAATTTCATTCAGCAAATGCCGCCATGTTTGCCTGGATGGCAAAGTTGGTGTGGCTTAGTAACCAAGGCATGAAATGCTGTATTCACCTCCAAGTGAGGTGAATATAGCGTCATAAACCAGAGCTTCTTGACCAATCAGAATGTCGCATTCTTATATGCACCTCTTGAAATTAGATTTATCTTGACCTACTTACCTCAAAAGCAAATAGTCGATATACACTGTATATGCTTGGAAGGCGGCTTGGCAGACCCTTAAGTCTGTCCTTATAAAACAAGACATGGTCTTGGAGGATCAGCTCATCAAGCATGGCACCCATACGGATAACTGCAGGCAGGCAAGCAGTAGACGCCATGCTGAAAATCTCCTTCTGTCTGGTAAAAAAGTCAGCACTCCCTTCCCCATTGATAATTTTGGAGAAAAAGATTGGTGAGGTTCTCTCAAATGATATAAAAGGGAATTATTTATGAAAAGTTAATTCATTGTATTCTAGAGTACTGCAGGCAAAATTCAATGAAAATTTATGCCCTACACAGGATTATGAAATTTATTTCAGATGCAACTAATTGATGACATTAACGACATCAATGATAACAATGAGTTTTCAATCGGTAATTAGCTGATTAGCCATTGATTATTGCCGATGGCCAATGATAGGCCACAAAATTTTCATTCATCGATTAGTCATGGACCTTGATTATTCCAGATATCACAAAAACCTCATCCAATAATTGTTTAATATCTGATGGTGCTCAGACTTTTGGCAGATTTCTGGCCTAAACTGTCCTGAAATTAGTGGAAGGCAACCTAACCCATAAAAAACAATATCTTTGAACATCTAAAGGAAGCTATAACCTAAATTTGTGGATAGAAACCAAGCTACCGCTATAAATATTGATTTTTTAAAGACTTGCGGAAACAATTTGAAAACGTTTGCCTAACGTTTTCAAATTGCAATCCGTTTCCATCCGAGCCATCCGCAGCCATTAATGCTAGTTAACAGTGTCAGTGCTCTAATATAGCAATTTTTTAAAAAAGAGTTTTAATGGACTATTATTTCTAGGTCTTGTGCGACCAAATATAAATTTTGGCTGTTTAAAAATCTGGTAAAATCCGTGACATAGTCCCTTTAATATCTGATGGTACTCAGACTCTTGAGTCAAAGCATTGTATGATGGGTACTTTTATATTGGCCATGGAGGTTCATCTCAGTTCACAACTTTGATCTTACAATGTCTGTGCGCAGTTGCTTAAGTTGACTATTTCCCAGCCTAAATTAAAACAGTTTAAAATTTCAGTGATTTAATACAGTCAACTCTTTCTTAATGGACACCTCTAGAAGACGGACACATCTTTAAGACTGACTCCTGGTGTTGGTCCCTTCCATGCCATTTTTCTATCATTTTACTGTTACTAAACTTCCTATAAGACGGAAACCTCTCTTAAGACGTACAGTTGGAGCCGGTCACGACGGTGTCTGTTTTAGAAGAAGTTGACTGTATATACAAGGTTCATGTTTGAGGGCCATGTCTTTATACTGAGTTATGTTACATGTATCAAATCTGAGACCAGGATGACATTATCAGAAAGCAGTTCTGTCCTTTTAGGAATCCCAAGTCAAGTTATTCCCTATGTACCATACCAACCAGTTACAGTCAACAAACCTGATATCGTCATCCAGTGTAAAGTTCACTGTGATGAGGAAGGTAGTAAGCGGCACTTCATTTCCACTCCCTTTTGTCTGCTTCCCACCACCTTGAAAGGTGGAGACCAAAACCTTTTTCAGAGTGTTTGGGTGGGCTGGGTCATCCCAGCACACTGGGAGAGTGCTTCTGACAAGTTCTGACGAAACACTCTCCCCAGAGGACTGGGAGAGAAATGAGCCCCCAAGAAGCCGTTGTATAAGCCGTAAACATGTGGATTTTCCACTTGCAGTCTCGCCCACTGCCATAGGAGCTGGGCAGGATCCTAAAGGCGATAAAAACATGCGTTGAGAAGTGGACAAACTAAAAGATTTTGCAGCATTTACATGTAGAACTGAATACACGCTTTAAAAAAATTGGTTAAACATTTTCAGAAGTGTTAATTACAGTTACTTTTTCAAATTATAAGAAATCAAACTTTGAAAGTTTGTTTGATAGTTTATTTTTAGCTTGACGGATAACAGCACAAGAAAAAATGCATGTCTAATTTAAAACTTGGTAAAATATAAGTTTTAACACTGTTTGCAATTATAACTACAGGAACTAGCCTGCGAACAGGCTTTCCGGAGCGCTTGACCGGCAGGGCAAAAATGAAAGGGGAAAGCCTGCACGCATCTCTGACAATCGCGAATGCCGCCCACGAGCACCCTGCAGATTGCTTAGCTTGTCAACTGTCAGCGCTCCCCGGAAGTCAAATTCAAAACTAAGGTAAAAAATAATGTTACACGTGAGATTTTGGCGCTCGGTTGCCCACGAGCGCCATGTCTCATGGAGAAACTCAGAAAAAAATCTGTACAGCCAAAAAACAAAAAGAAGAGAGCCCGAGCTTTAAGCATATCTTGCAAAAAGAATTGAGCCAAAACAAACTGAACTAGCACAACACGTGGCGGAGTACAGATTTAGAGGTGTCATTGAACTCTACAAACGGGAAACCACACAGCGTGGACTAATGACCTCTAGACACTTCCTTGGCCACAGTCTTACGGCTCTATTCAATACATAATGCATCCAAATAAAAGTGCCCCTCAGAAAGAAGTCAGAAGCAAAAAAGATCGAAAAACCGAATTTAAGAACGGCAAATGTACAAATGTCACGAACGTAGAAGTCGTGTAGGCCCGTCACCTTTATGTACCATGACAGTTGATTTTTGTCTCTACCGGAAACGAAAAACTTTGGCTACGTCATGAATAATTAAAATCCACCAATCAGCACATTGCGTCCAAAATTTGGACGCGAACACTTGATATCCTGAGAGATGCGTGCAGGCTTTCCTTCTCGGCACTTTGCGCCTCACCGCAGGTGCTTCGCTCCACGCCTACCGTCCGATAGCTCCAGAAAGCCTGTTCGCAGGCTATACAGGAACACGTGATGTTGTTTTCATTCATGATACAAGAAAAAATCCAGCTTCATTTGTTAGTCGGTGGAGGCCAAACTGATATATTTTATATCATTCTTAAATCAAGGCAAAGAGAGGCAAATACAAGGATTGCCTAAATAAATGATTGGTAATAGTTATTGGGAATTTGTAGAAATCAGGGGTTGGCAAAATATGAAAAACCCCTAAGAAATGAAAATCAACTAATCGCATGTTTACAAACATATACATGTATTTCAAGCATTGAAAATAACTTTTAAGCTTTAATAGCTGACAAAGTGTCACTTAAGTGCTTAACACTGAAACTATTTGTACAGTACTTACCAACAATTTCAAGCACACGCTGGTAATGAAACGCATTGTCATCTTCAAGGGAGCACTGCTTGTGTACTCCTTGAGCAGACTTTCACTGTTAGGAATGTTCATGCCATTTAGAAAAGGTGGCATAAACAGGAATTCCCATTCATCTTGGGGAATTAATCTCCCTCCATTTGTCATCTGCAAAAAATAGATAAATATTTAAATTTGAGACAAACAGTATCAAAATACAGTAAACGCACACGAGTAAGAAGCTATTATTTTTCAGGTTAGCTTAAACAGGTTCTTACATAAAGGGTTATTAACACAAATTTAGGCTAATTAGGTTCTTAATAGGTACTTAATTTCTGAAGAACAGATTTCAATATTGTTATACAGATTTTAGTGGTACTCGGCCTATTCCTTGTATAAAATTTGCATGTCACATAAGTAGTGCTTTTGTAAAAATGGAGCACTAATCATTTAGAATATGACATGATATAAATGCACAGTAAAACTTTGTCCAAACGTCTTCAGACATCAATGTTTTTTATATGTTAAATCTCAAAATTTAATGAATTATCCACAACAAAACACAGTGGAAAAAGCAGTTACTGTAGTGCACTGCCATAAACCAAAACCAGAGTTCAAAATTTGGATTTCTTTTGACAATGTGTTATTTCAGCCAAAAATCACCATTGCCCTATTCCCAACAAATTTCAACTTAAGTTCACCTCAAACTCCCCCCCCCCAATGCCCAGCCCCCACTTTTCACTTTTCCCTTTTACAGGCAAAAAAACAAGAAATGTTTGGGAATGTTTTTAGAATCAAGTCAGAGATATACCTTGTTCAATTTATTATTGTATTTATGTGAAGACTTCTTACCTGCATACTGTCATTGAAAACGTAAATATCGCTTTCAGGCTGTCTCCCTATGTTGAGGGCTGCTTTCTTCCTCTTGCGATCAGTTTGGCACTCAAATTTCTCCAGTTCGGATATGAGATACTGGCGTAGCTGGGCATCGTTAAGCTTTTCCCACATTACCCCACCATTACTGGAAAACACTCTTGTTTATCCCAGTGGTAAAACATTTTACATTCATCATCTCTTCGCAAGTGACAAAGCATTTCCTGAATGAAAAATTGTAATTAACATCAAATAAATTATTAACTTAGCATTTAAGTAAAAAGGGTGAAAACTTTTATTACACAATGTTATATACTGCTATGTATTACTGTACTATTCAGAATGTCCAGATTTATATTTGCACAAAAAAATTACCCGTATTTATTCACTTATAAGACGCACCATTTTTTACGAGAAAATATACTAGTTCGATCAAAATCTGCTCAAAACTCGGGGTGCGTCTTATAACCAAGTATTTTGTATTTTGTAACGTGTGATTTTTTTCACTTTTGTTTTGAGAATGAAAGCATCGCAATTAGTAACTTATGGAAGCAAATTTTTGTAATTACAACGAACGTGGTCAACAAAATTTCCCGTAATTCTGGGTGCATCTTATAACAGGGTATTTAGGTGAAATTTTCATTTTGCTTACTTGTCAAAATCGTCTTTGAAAGTTTAGGGTGCGTCTTATAACCGAGTGCGCCTTATAAGTGAATAAATACGGTATATATAAATTTAACCTTAACTCGCCCCATTAACTGACCCCATTTTAGACTATAAAAAATAACTTTAACCCTGTTGTAGAACTGGAAGCTCAGTAATGAGACACTATCAAGCATCACATATCCATAAAGCAAATAAAAGGTGATAAAACCTGCCCCTCCCCAATTCCCCCACCATGCTATAATTTTCAGTTAATTGTGTTAGGTTTGTAAATCACATAAAGCTCAATCGTACAGTTTAACCTTTCAGTGTAAGTGGGGCAGCAGGTTTAGTTTTCTTTTCATGTACCTCTGGCAAGGGTCTTTTGACCCCTTTGGAGCAATTCCCAGTTCCATTTTGAAAGTCCAATAATTTTACATCATTCTGTATACAAACATGCTTACATAGATTGAAAAATATAGAAAAAATGAAATGAAACTTCAGTATTTTAATCATAGTCCTTTGATCCTTTAGTAAACTTCAAGTAAAAGTGAAAATTCGTCTGTGAATGTAAATCATGTATTGGGACATTAAGCTTCGAAAATCAAGTATTTACCCATCAAATCCATAACCAGATTTATAAAATTAAATAGAATGATCCCGCGATCTTAATGCAAAATGTCGGGTAAATTCACTTTGCCGATCCGGCATAAATTATTGCCATCTGATCTTATAACCTAACAAACCTTGTTCACGAACCCAAGACATCGCGAAAAAAAGGTTGCCCCGTTGAAACACGCCAAGACAAAATCGTCTCAAATAACAAGTCACCATCGCCGCCATCTTGAAAAACTCAAATCCGTCTCCCCAGATCTCGAGCGATGAGTTTGGAGCTGCAAATCAGTCATGTGGCTTTTGGTACGACAGAATTTGTATCAAATTACGTATTCCATTTTGAGCCATGGTTTTATAAAATTATCCTTGTCAAGAATACTTGTGATCGAAATTTTATACAAACACACCTTAAAAAAGCAACTGTAACTGCAGCGAGCCTTCTTAGAATTTGAAATCTCTTAGCCAAAGTTTATGTGACACATCAAAACTCTAAAAAACCTCTTTGAATACCTTCAGTAAGTGAAAAATACAACTTTGGAAAATTTAATAATTGTTAAAGCGTTGTTTCGACCTTCATACGAAAGAAAAAAAACCTCGATTAACACAATTTGGATTGTCCAAAAGATCAAAAATCGTTCAAGTTAAGAATAATTTATGTCACTTTCTGTGGCGTTGACAAAATGACTCTCAAATATGAGCAAGGCAATTCATGGTTCAAAACACTAGTATCGAACAGAAAAAAGCGGGGATGTGCTTGCACTGCTAACTGTCTCACTGGTCAGTCAAATAATAGATTTATTTACTAGAAAGAAAAATGAAGGTTGATACTCACATGCTGATGCCATCCTTGCGATGAACGTCAAGCAAATAACCATTGTATTTTGAAAAGCGAGCGGGAAACTCGACAAAGAAGAGCACATCAAAATGGATATGTGCATCGCACGCTTACCATCGATATCCTCACGAACGGAGATAGATTTCACTGGAGAAGTATTCATGGCCATTTTGGTTTCCGACTGACTAGAGTGTAGGGTGTGCGAGCAGTTTTAAATGCTCGAGTTGAATAATGAATGAAATGCATTGTTTGAAGTCCATGGGGTGCTTTATGAAGGAAATAGATTTATGTATAGCTCCGCATGATATCTCGGATGGAATCGTCTTTGTGGTCTGGAATAAGCCTTCCAACCTATCAGACACTTCAGCTAATTCTAGCGAATATAAAATACAGCGTCGAGTGTTGGGTGAGATATACGATGGGTACTGAATTTTACGCGTTTTTTGGAAGGAAAAGTAAGATCCACGTGACGAGAAATCTGGTCTTTCTGGTATCTCCTTCCGGTCTCAATCAAAGGGTTTTATATCGGTGGTTTATTTTTGACAGTGGAGATTGAAAATGCAAAGATATTTTATGAAAAGGAGGTTTAAACAATCTAATATTGGTTGAGCATAAATCATTTTTTGTGTGTGTAAGGCTCCGCAATGCTTTTTATTGTTTAGTGACGGAGATAACTGCCGTTTACATAACACATAAACAGATGACAACAAATATAAAAAAAGATCATTAAGAGTCCCGCAACGCCTTCGTTGTTTAGCCCCCGAGGTGATAACAAAAAACAAACAGTCCTTTTATTGTTTAATTGGTGATATATATAGACGTGTGTAATGACACTGAGCAGATCATGCCAAACAAACAAATCATTCAGAGTCAGCCTGTACACGTAATCCAGTGCTCGTCGTCGGGTTGTCGTCGGGTCGTCGTCGGGTCGTCGTCGGGTCGTCGTCACCCAACCCACCAATGACGAACCCCGTCATTCCCGGGAGTATGTCATGCAAAAAAATAGCCAACAACACCAATTTACACCATAGATTCGGATACGCCAAATTTTACTGCGCGCAGCCGATTTTTACGATTTTCGGTTTCGCTTCGGCCATTCCATGTACATTGATGTAGTGACTGTAGTTCAATGTGATACCTGGATGATAAAATGATTGATTGATTGCAGCCGTTTCTGGTATCCCGCAGAACCACATGTTTGTTTCCCATGTTCCGGCGACCGTGAGCTCGACTTGTAAGCAAGCAGGACGTAACATGTCGATCAAAGTCAATCATCGAAAACGTAGTCGATAAGTCGATAGCACTCAATATTTGTCGATAATTGTCAATCAACAAGTTTAATTTGTCGATACAAGTCGATAATCACAAGATTTTCAACTGATTATCGATTTTATCGACAAAAATGTACACACATTTTTCCATCGGCCACGAAATTCAAGTAAGTGTGAGCGGCAACTGTAGTCTTGTCTCCCGCCATATATCGTTTTTGGTATTTCCGATCAAAATCGAACAAGTCGTAATCACAAGAAATTGTGTGATCGACTTTTATCGATTTCCGATATTTGTCGATTGATTAGTATTGAATTCGATCGACAACGATCGAATTTTATCGACTATCGAAATTATTGACATGTTACGTCCTGAAGCAAGTCTAGAGCCTTGCAAAAGAAACCAAGACTCCGAAAATGCATCCCATAAAACCTCGAAACGACGAGAGCCTTGAGATTTGCACAATTGAATGGGACAAAAACAAAGTATGCGGGTACCCATAGGTAGGATCACATCGAAGTATTAAAGATAGCAACTATAAATTTCCTTCAACATCTCACGATCCGTCAAACTCTTGGGATCTCACCTTTGTAACACAACACCGCTCCAAGGCAATTCACGTTCGCATATACGTTGCATGTCGTGAGCTTGGGGTCGTTTGTGATACAGTCGACTGCCGATAACTCAAACCTTCAAGCGAAATAAGAAAAGTTTTGAGTTATCGGCAGATGAGTTGAGATAAGAAAGAATTGGCATTAGCCTCCACAAAAGAACTGAACGTTTGTAGCACGTGAAAAAGAAACGTGTGGGACAGTTCGTGTTTTGGATGAGCGTTTAGGAGCAACTTTTTTCCTAAGTCAAAGGCGTAAGATTACCATCTCCATATTTTCCCAAGATGCTTCAACTATTTCCGGAGATTTCCGAAGATGTTCGACAACTTCTGGGCATTGACGAAGAGTACCGAAGATGTTCCAGATTTTCAAACATGCCGAAGTGCGTGAAAGTTGACTCAAACACGAATAACAATGCTCATTTTCTTGATATATTTTGGCCAAAATTAACTTTAGTTTACATTTAATGGCTTTTGAGAGTAAGAAATCCAAATTTAAAATCACCTTGTTACCTACATTTCTAGTTATGTTGCGTAATAAACACACAAACCCTATATTACCTTTTTGTAGATTATCATAACATGATTTATTTTCCGTTGTTTCAAATTACCATGAAGAATATAAGACAATCAAAAGTAAAAAACTGTTTTGAAAACTCTTAAACCAAATATAAAATCAGACCACAACATTTATAGCAAAATGATTTAAAGAAATGCGCTTACAAAATAATAAAAAACAAAAGGAAAAAGAAAGGGCGCAAAGTTGTGGCAAACTTACACCTAAGTGTTGAATCCATTCTTTTTTTCTATCTTCCTTTTTCTGGATGTGTTGAACTGAGTGAAGTGAACTGAAGTGTGAAAAAGTTTAAAATGATTTGTTCTGGCAAATCTTTATTTTTCAGCTTGCAAATTTCGATTCTTGTTGAGTTTAGTGGCTCATAGCCACGAAAAAAAAGAAATTGGTCAATATCCTGCCATCATGACCTCAAGCTTGGCAATAACCCATACATGTATGTATAACGTATAAGAAGTTTCTCCTGGGAATATTGCAATCAAAAACAAATAGGATGAAAATGGATCAGTTCTATCGATTGCTGCAAGCGGTCAAGAACTAACCAGAACAGATATGGCTGCTATAAGGATAATTATGGTAGGTGCAAAGGTCCGCTATGTTCTGTGCTCTTGTGTATAGCTTTGTGTGCCTATGTATGTGACAAGTAGCTTCACCTGGCCATTGGCGGAATTATGCGTGTAATGCCATGTAACTTGTGTATTAGCACTATTTGACACCGATATCAAAACAGCCTATAAAAAGGAGAATTCTTCGAAATTAGTAGGTCATGTTAACAAACTGCTAGGCTCTTTAATAATAATAATAATAATTATAATAATAATAATAATAATAATAAAAATAATAATTTTTTAACTAATAATAAAACTGTATTAAAAAAACTTCTGTGATAATTATCTGTGGCGCGAAACTATAGACAATAAATGGTTCTATAGACGTTAAAATGAAAAGCAAAATATGTTATATAGAAAGTAAATAATATCTGAGAAGCGTTTGAATTTGGAATGAACGATTTAAAATGCAAAGGAAACATTGTGCGTTTGATGTGATCTGGCGTACGCGAGTAGCAATAAAAAACAAAAAATTAACTATTTAAACTATTTACAATACACACTTTCTCAAAATGTCAATGTTTATGTCAGTGTTCTTAATATCTCCTTGAGGTCTTCTTCGTGCCCTACAGCCTCTTATAGACAAATGAGTGCAGATCTTAATAATGCAAATGAAATTCGGCTTCTGATCCATGACATGGTTTTTGCATATTGCTCTCCTTTCTTGATGGCAATCAGCTCTGCTAGTCGACAGTGATACCTCAAGCATTCCTTTCTCATTCTGCCAGTTGTGGTGAAGACCAAAGGTGTAAATGTTCCATGCTCAATGTCAAGAACTCTCGTTGAGTACAGACGCTTTTTCTCGTTCTCATGCATACTATAGATTTGTTGCGGCTCTAGATCCTTGTACGAATCAGCATTTGAGTGACAGACCCTTACATCAAAAAAGGCTGATTGTTGGTGCTCCAGAACCCGCGTGCATGGATATCTAATCTCGCATCTTGTGCCAAATTAGGTTCTCTACTTAACTGCTGTCCATAGATGTCTTGGAGAACTGGCACAGTCTCGACAAGTTCGGCTTCCAGATCTCTAAGCTCGTTGTGGCGCTGAGTAACAAAACCTCCTTGTTTGCAAATCATAGAGTGGTCTACTGTGAAATCGTCCCCGCAAGCACACGTGGAAGGGATATCATGCACTTGCCAGTCACATCATAGCTTAACAGCGTCGCGAAAGTAATGGCAAACAAAGTAATGGTGTCAATGACCTGATAAAGGCTTTCAGTTAGCTACGGATCGGCGAAAAAGACATACCCGCGAGCGAAAAAAAAAGGAGCAAGCCCAAGCCCCTCGCCTTTTTAAACTCGTCAATTGAAGTTCAACTTTGCGATGTTATCCTACTAGCCATATTATTATTTTCATTACTTCGCTCTACAATTTTCTCAATTTGCACCGTCTATCTGCTAACGAGGCTGTTGCAATAATAAAACGAACATTCCAATATAGAGAATCTGGGGAAAGTCTTACCAGCCCAGTTCCAAACAACTCTCTAAATACTGAATGTAAAGAAGATCCTCGCAGTTATTAACGCAACTTATGCAGTTGCGAAAAGAAAGCCTGATTTTTTCAGGCTTTCTTTTCGCAACTGCATAAGTTGCGTTAATAACTGCGAGGATCTTCTTTACATTCATTTCTTCATTCCGCATGCAGTTCAAATATATGAATTCATATATTCATAATTTCATCTCTAAATACTGCCTCCTGATTAAGTTCTTTGTATTCCATTTGTATTATTCTGCCCAGTCGGCGGTTTGCACGTCAACAATCCTTTTTGTTTGTTCTAATACGAAGTACATTCATAAAACCAGTTTGTTCGCTATCTTGCCTTTTCGCCAAGATTTGCTCGAGAAGGAAAAAGTTTTGGCTAGTGCTGGCCTTCCATGGTTGAAAAAGTAGTAAGGTTGATGGCCGTTCAACTTATATTCCTATCATTCCTCGCGAAGCGAGGTTTATAAATTTGTCACGTGGGGATCGCGCGAGGATTGCTAAGGGCGTTCAAATCTCGATCTGCCCATATATATTTCGATGGTGTCCGCACAGTTGCCTAGCAACAAAACCAAATCGCGACCGCTGACAGTTGCGCACTCTCATGTTTCTTCGGTGTGTTTCTTCATCTCTTGCCTGCTTCACTACGTACATTTACGTGCTGATATTTTTATTCATCGTCTGTGAACAAGTAATTAGACAGCAACCCCTGGTTTAACAAGTGGCTCAAAATCCATTCTGGGGTAGATTTATAACTGAAACTGAGCGTGAATGCCGACTTGACATTCAGGGCAAGCAACGAAGGTGAAAGAGTCGACGACAAGAAAGCAAGGGTAGGAGAACATTGTTTACCGGTAATAGCCTAGCAAGACTAAAGCTGTCAGAAGGACACAAACAGGAGACTGGAATATTACAGGCGAGAAATCTTGGAACATACACAACGTAGCTTAAATTTAGCTTGATAGCACAGCTCTGCCACAAAACGAGATTCCCCAACAATGCCAGAATCAGCAGAATCGCGCGATACAAGGCCTTCGAAATTATAACTCAGTCACACCAATTGAATAATGACAATGAACTCAGCGGCTACAAACTCTGAGGAAAATGTGTGCTGGATTTTGTTATAGAAGCAACGAGAGGCGACAAAAAATGCACGATCATCAAAATACTTTTGCTAGAAATTTACCTTTCCAACGGACGGTGCCTGAACAGGTTGGCTCAAAATTATTCCCTCTCTCTACCATTATCTTTACTCTTGATGTACTAGTAATTATTATCAACATGTAATTACTTTTCCAAGTATGATCAAAATTACAGATTACACAAGAGAAATGAAATTATTTCACAAAATAGGTTTCAGTTCCCACAACAATTTGCATATTTGTGTATGAGCAGTAAAAAGAATTTAAATTCTAAGTTTAGGACGTTCCCGAAAAATATTTGAAAGAAATAATTCATATTGGATCAGTAAGAATTTATAAAAGATTATGTTTTCCGTTATGGATATTGACCCTATTAATAGTTTAAAAATAATGTTCAGATGGATCAGAAAAGGACAATTTCTGTTCACAGTTTGGTTTGGAAATACACTCACAAGGACTGCTCTGCCTAGCAATTACCACTTTAAAATGTGTAGCGGGTATACATGCATGTATTTGATGTGAAACAAAAATTACTGCTTAACATTAATTATTGACAATAATTTCATGCTACATACAGTGACCAGCATCACAGGTCTCCTCGCAGTGCACAAGCAAGCACCAAAATCGGGGGAATTGAGATCCTGATCACCATCAGCATGATCTGTCTGTGTGAAAGTTTACTTCTGAAGGTTTCACATGCTATAATCTACATTCACCCTTTCCCTTAACTAGCTACTCTTGCTTTCCATACCAACTGACCTCCCTGAGCCCCAATGTAAGCCTGCAAATTCTCCTTACTGTTCTTTATACATTTCTTGTAGTACTAGTGCAGAGAACTTCTTTCTACTGAAATTAACACTATTCATGTTTGGTGATCAATTCCTTAATTCTGATGACCTAATTAAAGCATTGCTATTGTAGGGAGATGCTGGTAACTGGGGATTCAAGGGTTAACTTATTATTTTATTGTGACAATTATCTAATCCAATTTTTATAGTCTGTTGGGGGGAATGAATAAACATGCTACCACATCAATATGAAACTCTGTGCTTTGCTTGCCATTATTCTGTATTATTCTTATTTCAATTTTTGGGTAAAAATGGATAATTTTTTTTAATACACTGCATCACTCTTCAGCAGTAGTAGACTCCTGCTACAGTATCTCAACCATTCAAGGGAAATAATGAAGTGTGTTAGCTATTGACACTTGTCAATACCCAGTAAATAGAACAAAAGCTGTACAACAGAATCTAAAGGAAATGGCTGGGTAAATGTTGGAGATAACAAGTTCCAAGTTGGAATTAGAACTACATTTCTGATAAACCTATACTCTCACCCAACCAAAATAAACAGAAACACCACACATTGGCCCTGGCAACAGGTCCACAGCAATACTATATACATCCTCTCTAGAGAGCAATTTACCTTATGTCAGAATGAAGAGAAGTGGGGGGGGGGGGGTGGGGTGGGGGCTGAACGTATTTTCTTATACATGACAGAGGAGTGGATGCAAGTTACATGGAAAGGACTGGGAACCAGAATGTTGATCTTAACTCACAATTCGGGACCATTGTGGCCACCCATCCACACCTCCAGTTAAACCGAAATTCTATCCTCTCCCGACCCCCATCAATCAATTTTGTGGTGCACCCGTGCCCGAGCTTCGCGAGGTTCTGCGAGTCACGTATTTCTAGTAATGTAGAATTCGAAGTTAAAACTTGGTAGACGGACACCATACTCCCCCTGACAACCTGTAGTGCTCTTGCGTGGGGGTTAACTGTCTGGTGGTGTTTTAATTTTTTTTCTTTCTTCAACCCCTTCTCTAAACCTCCTAAAATCCCAATCAAATTCGGGTATAAACCACCTTCAGTGCATAACATCACGTTATACACAGTTCAGTTTGCAGAAAATGAAAACAATGTCTTGATGATAACAGCCGAAAAGCAGAAAATGCAAGAACAAGTAAACCAAATGTAAATTGATTTTTTTTGTTATAGACTTGCACTTGAAAAAAACTTGAACACCGCAAGATCTTTCGGCAGACCTTTTCCGTTTGTTACAATTTTGCTTAAAACAGACAACTTTATATAAGATTGTGCGAGGAAAATTTAGGAAGGAAATGCTCATTCTTGATCACTTTCAGGGGCATTCCTATAGGCAAGTTTTTGTAGCACGCACAAAGCCAGTAAGGGACGGACCATTATTTTCTTGGAGGGGGTATAAAGAAATTTCCTCTGCCGGCAAACGTTTTTTAGCACGGTTTAGTTTATGCATCTCTGCAAACATTTCATTTCGAAATGAACACTAATTTTGTTATAAATATCGTGTTTGCAAGTCAAATCAAGATATAAACTCTAGCTAGACTTTACCTTAACTTGGCTCGACCAGAAAACCAAAATTGTATATATATTATTTCATAGCATTATTACATTGGATCATGTTCACATGTTTTCAGAAAATGTCCGTTTATTTCTTCACTTTCATAGGCATCGCATTCGGTAAATATTTTCCGTAAGGCAATGACTATAAGCAGACCTGATACGAAGTTTCAATAATTACAATTCAAAAGCTAACCTTCTGTTCTTTTTAGCGCAAAATGCCCGTATTACAATGTCAGTGTCGATCGGAGTGTCTCTATAAGCATGCATAAGCGCCAGAGCGGAGAGCCGCTCAGTTCTCATAGTATAGCGCTTGTACTGAGGTCTTGACTCTTCTCTTGATGCTAAATGGTCGCTCTAGGTCCTTTAATGGACACTGGCATAGTAAGCAGGCTCGTTTGTGTATTGCAATTCGGCCAGTCAAAATCACTTTGACTGATTATATTAGAGACTGCCATATTGCAATACAACTGTTACAACCCCAAAAAAGGAAGGAAAAAAAGGGAAAAGAAAACGATGACAGATGAGATATTTTAGACAGAATGAAAAATATATATTTCTCATTAAGTCAAATGCCAACCTACATCACGCGTGTGTGACCACTTCTTGTAAGTTTTAACACAAACTTCGAGTTTCTCATTACCATATTTCAGCAAAGTTGAAAGTGGAATGGAATCTTGAAACACCACTTGAGTGGCACTTGAGTCGAAAAAACTTTGCTGTCTTGACAAACATTCACGTTTTAGGTGCAGAAAAAAGTTCAAATAAAAACATCAATTGGCGTGCAGACAAATGACACGACTTTTCTTCTACTTTTTTAGTTCTTTTAAATGTAAAAAAAAACGGGAAATTCTGGTACGCAATTACGTACCAGTATTTCGCGTAAAGGCAGGTACGCCTCTGACTTTCCTTACTTATAATATTACGAAAAGTTTGTTACTTTGTTTCCCTTTGTTTGCTGTTTCCCCGTTATTACGGGGGTCTTTCCTTGCCGGTTTTGCTCAAGAATCCCTTGTTACGTTATTACGGGGGTCTTTCCTTGCCGGCTTTGCTCAAGAAATGCTTGTTACGTTATTACATTATTACGGGGTCTTTCCTTGCCGGCTTTGCTCAAGAAATGCTTGTTACGTTATTACGTTAGTACGGGGTCTTTCCTTGCCGGCTTTGCTCAAGAAATGTTTGGTACATTATTATGGGGTCTTTCCTTGCCGGCTTTGCTCAAGAAATTTTGGTTACATTATTACGTTATTACGGGGTTTTTCCTTGCCGGCTTTGCTCAAGAAATGCTTGTTACGTTATTACGTTACTACGGGGTCTTTCCTTGCCGGCTTTGCTCGAGAAATTTTTGTTACGTTATTACGTTATTACGGGGTCTTTCCTTGCCGGCTTTGCTCAAGAAATGCTTGTTACATTATTACGTTACTACGGGGTCTTTCCTTGCCGGCTTTGCTCAAGAAATTTTTGTTACGTTATTACGGGGTCTTTCCTTGCCGGCTTTGCTCAAGAAATGCTTGTTACGTTATTACGTTATTACGGGGTCTTTTCTTGCCGGCTTTGCTCAAGAAATTTTTGTTACGTTATTACGTTATTACGGGGTTTTTCCTTGCCGGCTTTGCTCAAGAAATGCTTGTTACGTTATTACGTTACTACGGGGTCTTTCCTTGCCGGCTTTGCTCGAGAAATTTTTGTTACGTTATTACGTTATTACGGGGTCTTTCCTTGCCGGCTTTACTCAAGAAATGCTTGTTCCGTTATTACGCTATTACAACCATCTTTCCTTGCCGGCCTTGCTCAAGAATCGCTTGTTACGTTATTACGGGGTCTTTCCTTGCCGGCTTTGCTCAAGAAATGCTTGTTACGTTATTACACTATTACAACCATCTTTCCTTGCCGGCTTTGCTCAAGAATCGCTTGTTACGTTATTACGGGGTCCTTCCTTGCCGGCAGTTTGCTCAAGAAATGCTTGTTATGTTATTACGTTATTACGGGGTCTTTCCTTGCCGGCTTTGCTCAACAATCGCTTGTTCCGTTATTACGCTATTACAACCATCTTTCCTTGCCGGCTTTGCTCAACAATCGCTTGTTACGTTATTACTGAGAAACGCTTGTTACACTGTTTTTCATTTTCCAGTTCTAAGATCGTCCTAAATCTGTTACGTAAGATCAAGCGTGATATCAGAAAAGATTAGAAAATTCTATCCTATATTGGGCTTGGTATAAGAAAATGGGCTGACCGTTCTCCACCGGAAGTGAAATTTTATTTTTGATTGACAGCTAATTGATGCGAATGCAGCCATCCAGAACGATTTTCGCGGGAAAGATTGTTTATGAGAGAGCCTCCATATTTATTGTTTCCCGAAGTGTTCTATGTGCATTTATGTTATATTTTTGTCGTTAGAGCCCAGTTTTCTAAGTTATGACTTTGCTATGGGAACCCACAGGCTGCGGAAATGTCCATGGGCTAACTCCAAAAAGTGAAAAAAGAGGAAAGCTCAGAAGACAACAAAAGCATGACAGAGGAAACACGTTGTAGCCTCGCTGCATCAGACAAAGGTTCATATCATCGGGAATGGCCGTCAGAACCTTCCAATTACGAGGAAAGTATCGGAGCGAGCAGGCAAAATATCCTTAGATTGGAAGAAAGAGGGTTATTGAATGTTTGGACTGATTTTAATCGCAATAGTGACAGTGAATCGCCAGACGATTTAAGACCAAATAATGTTTTGCGAGCGCAAACTACGCGGAAACATACAGCATCTGTTATTACTACAATTCAATGGAATACATTGTAGTACCTCCGTTTGATCTCTCTGGGACAGTAGAGCAGCCCTGAACAAGCGACCTAACATGAATACAGTTTACAACACACAATCATTCAAGTAACCTGATAACTGTTACCGTTTACCAGCTCCCGCATAGCGTAAACAAAGAACTGACAATAAAGAGAGTGAATTTAAATTCACCTTGTTTTACCCGTGTTCTCTTTTGATTTTCTTCAATGTTTTGATTTTAATG
>OZ034973.1:36112116-36114616 GCA_964030785.1 Siderastrea siderea | reverse complement strand
ACGTAAGTCATCTCTGGATGTAAAAAGTACGGTCGCCCAACACAGGCGGTTTAGGGCATTTCAGGTGTGAATGTGTTAGTAAAATGCAAAAACTGGAAAATGTCTGTTACACACTAAGCGAAAGAAAACCTACCTCTGCTTTTCTGTCTGCGTTGCGGACGATCTTAAACTGATGTTGATAAGGCGCTCGACTTTCACTCGCGGCATGTAACATAAAGAAATTTGGCGGATTAGATCTGAAGGGTACTGGTGTCTAGTTTGGCCAGTCGTTCGGCAAGGCATGGAAACATCTTCTCGCTATCTTCATGCGTATGCCCGACAACGAGAAATAACCGTTTGATCTAATAAAAGAAGAAGAGTAAAAGTTAAGGATGTGGTAAACGGAAAAACTCTTATTTATAGGGCCATACGGTATTTTTATATTAACACTTGATTTGGTGTAAACTTTAATAATATTGGATGGTATTTTTTCTTGATTTTTAGTAAAATCATTCTAGTGATGTTATAGTTTTGGGTCTACTAAAATGTTGAAAAAACACTGACTTGCACCGACTGCAAATGACACCGACCTACCTTTTCAAAAATACCATTTTTGACCAAGAGGCAAAGGAATGTGATGACGTATGTATTCTTATTTTCCCTCTAGCAGTTATCCAGCTGAACATAGAGAATAGGGAATAGATATCCCAGCGAAAAGAAACTGAAGGAAAAAGGCATTAGTCTTATTAATCTTCCTTAAACAGGTAAACCACCTTTGGAAATGAAGGAGCTGAAACAATTTTTTCTTTTGTTTATTTTATTTCCTCTCTGTCACCACAGTCTGGGAATGCGCGTATGATTCCTTTGGTATTCCCACAGGAGTATACAGGGAGTAGTAGGGATGTTCAGACCATGTCATAGTGTTGCTATGACAACCTATTACGTCAAGAAAATGACCATATCTTGTCTTGTTTACCACCTACCGGCCATTTATTTGGGACCCGTCAAGACTGTCAGTGCAGGATAGTGCTGGAAACCATTATAGGTCACAACAAAAAATTACTAGGTGGGATGAACCTCCGTTTGTTTGCATATTTCGCAGACAAAAATGGAAAAAATTAAAAACCCGCATTATTGACCTACCGATTTCTTGATATCAGCTAGTGTTGCTCGAATTACATTGATGGTAAGATTTGAGTCATGCCCCCATTCACACAGGTCGATAAAGGCGTGTGCCAGGGAATGGTGATTGTCTAGATTGCCCATTATATGTGTCTTCAATTTCCAAGCATTTCCATCCATCTGTTTAAAGGGAAAATGGTAACTATTTTGAGAAACAGTTGCTAGTTGTACGCTTTGCCATAAATTGCAGGTTCAGAATTTATACCATATACAATACTGATTCCTTAGAAGATGTGTTAAACTGAGGGAGGTTGTGCTTTGTACCTTGGTAAAAGTGTTGAAATGAGGCAAGTTGTGTTTCACCTGGCCCATTCTATCGATGGTAATGAACAAATATTTCTTGGGGTCCCACTGGGCTTTCAAACTGTGCTTGTAATACTTTTCCTTTCCAGTCCTAAAAACAAATAAAACGATACGTTTTAATACGACACACTGTGGCCGTGTGATAAGTAATGGTGGGCATGAACTGATAAATAGTCCAAAACACAGCACAGCAAGCTATTTAGTTTATATTCCTTTGTTAGCAAAACGTTAACATTGTCACCTTAACGCTTCAAACTTGTATCTGTTGTGTTAAATGCACTTTACGCATTAGCTGCAACTCCTTTCGCAAGTTTTCGCTGAAGCCAGGTGCTCTCAGTTGCTCTTTGAAATGAACGCATACTGCGCACTTGGTGAATCGACTTTGCTGAAACAAAAAGCATTAATAGATAAGTGAGGAACTCTTTGGGCTTATGCTTCTCGTTACAGCAGTCATCAACCACACTTGACTGCATCATCTTTGTTTGTGTTGGTATCAGTAGAGAGGCCGTAATAAAAAAACATATAATTCACCTCCAAATCCGGCACATGTTGAAGTGCAATTGAGCACTCTAAAATGTTTAAGCAGTGGGCCATTCGCCACTTTGCATGTTGCTAGCGATTTTATTTTTGTTGTTTTTCCAGTGTCTCTTATTGCATGTCATCAACATAACAAAGAAGGGACTTCTGTACAGCACTGCAAATGATCCCGAGACTACAAATGATCCCCCACTGCAATTGATCCCCAAATTGGACTGCAAATGATCCCATTAAATAATAGGAATGGCGTGGACAATAGAACGTGGGGGACATTGAAAGTGTGCGGATTCTGGAATGGTGTGTGCGGCGACTTGGCGAGGTCAGGGGAATGATGTAGATGGTGGAGCTTTTGCCTTTACTATTCCGCAAAGCAAGTTTAGCCCCATAAATCATGGCTTAGATATTTTATTTTGAGGCAACAAAAAAATTTAGAACGTTACGATGCAATGTAGTCCTTTAAGTTCGCAGTATTTTTGTACCTTATGTTTAACATGCAGGT
>OZ034973.1:36087116-36109616 GCA_964030785.1 Siderastrea siderea | reverse complement strand
GTTGCATTTTCCCCTACTTTCATCTTTTTTACCGATTCAACCCCAACGTCTTCGAAAAGGTCAAGCAGAGAGGAATACTTATGGGTGGCAACCTCTTCTTTGGCAAGCCAATAGACGCCTTTCGTCGCAATGTTCTCATGCGCTTCGGTGAATGTTTCACGCAGTCGAGCCTCTGTCATAGCATCCTGGTGCTGACGCAAATTAACATGCCTGCTCAAAGTTGTGCTTTTAAAATTGGTGCAGCCCTTTTCGCCACCAAAAGGGTTTTCCTTGTTTGCCAGCCGGCAAAAGTGACAAAACATGGTGTTATTTTCGTACCTTAACCACTTGTGTTCATTCAACCATTTCGTCTGGAAATTGGGAGGTTTCGAATTCAAAAGTCGAGCGTCATTTTCCTCCTCGTGAAATTCGTTTTCAGTTTTTTCTTCTGCTTCGTCGATGATTTTATCCGTTTCACGATGAAAATAACTCGAGATTTTCCTCTTGGACATTGTTCCAAAGAAATATAAATGTTTACATAAAGCAAAGAAGATCACTTCGGTCCACAAATGAAACGAGCTGTCAACACGTGCAAATCCCGCCGAAGCCAGTCACGCGTGAATGATGCAAGTGTCATTCTACTTCCAAATATGGTAAAAGTGATCCTCACTTGGTTATTGCTTTTGAGCTTTTGAGTTTACAAGATGGTAGAGTGTGCAATAATTCGGCGAATAACTATATACATTATCTAGTAGAACGACAGGATTTCATAACAATATTGCAGAGTTATTTGGGGAAACACTTTGGCATCTGCTACGTTCAAGTACTTCGAAAATAAGGGCATATTAAAACTGTGGATGAACGTAATGTGACAACATTCGATGCTTACGGCTTCTATGTACGTGACAGGTTTGGAATGTTGTTCAAGGAGCGAAGCGTGAGACAATAGTGGCTTTAAAAGCAATTTATAAGGTGCTGATAAACAATTTTTATATGAAAATGTGAAATGCTAGCCAACAAAAAATTAAATACATTTATTTAGAAGAAACCGGCTCCACAAATACTTCTGATCGTGGGGGACATTTATGGCCCGGCCATCAAATTTTAAGGGAGAAGTCGTCGCTCAAGGGGGAGAATGTTGCAAGTTCGCGCTCTGGTTCAAACGCTGGGTATGATATTTGCGAACGCATATAATCAACAAATAGTGGAGTAGTTAATTGTGTACGGATCTACACAACGTATTGAAAGTAAAATTCTAAGCTTTCGTCTCTGCTAGACTCTTGTTCACAGTAACTTGGTCAGCTCACATGACGTATGACCTAACCAGCCTCCTCCAGATCGCTGGAAGTAATATATCAACGAGAGCAAGTGTTTCATCAGGGTAAGCATAAGGCCGCAGGCTGAGTGCTTTTATTGTTTCGAGGTGTTTGGATACCCTGATGAAACACGAAGCCCGAGTTGTTGATATGATTTTTCAGTCACGCATAATAAACAATGGATAATCAACACTTAAGTGACAAGCAAAATTTGTTTGCTTTTGTGAGCAGAAGCTTGTGTCGGTTGTTTGCAATGCCGGTAAAAATGCCACGTTTTTTTGCAAACCATTTATGGCAATGCTAATATTTGCATTGGTGTCCTTTTCAATCGTGACAGAACTACCTTCGGAATCATCCTGTTCGACTGCCAAAAAGTAGTAGAGACAAAAAAATGCTTACTGGCCCTGTGCAGGCCTAACAGTAAACTTCAGGAAGGTAAATCAGGAAGCGGTAAGTGAAACGAGTTAAAAAATCTGCTGTTATCAAGCTGGGAAGTGCACGAATTCAAAGATTGCCTTCACCGAGTGCGAAGACTTGAAGAACAGAAGAACAGTTGGAGCTTTCCCAGCAAGTCTCAGGTACTATCGAGAAAAATTGTCCATAGTGTTTATCGAATTGCATTGTAAACATAAATCTCATGAACTGAAATGTAAACGTAAATGCTAACTGCAAACAATAATTTATCATGGAAGGCAATAAACATTTGTTCAAGGACTGCATTGTTTTTGCTAATTGAATTTCAAACACACGTGCTTGGATATCCCACTACGTGTGTTTGGATATCCAAACACACTTGATTTCATCTGTCCTTTACCGGGGTATAAAGGGGCATCCATGTGACCCAAATAGGGCCAGGCAATTGGTTTATTACCTCATGCATAATTAATGAGTTTGAGAAGGTTGTATCTCCCCCAGTCTCTATTTAGGGTCGGTTTGTGGGCTCTGATGTAAATTGCCTCTTGAAGTTCTATCGTAAACCAGTCTGGATCTCTGTCCAAAGTCCATGCCTTGTTGATGTGGACATCGTGTTCCGGCTTGTCTTTGTTGATGTGCCAAGACACTTCTGAGGAGGAGCCACTCAGTCTCTCGTGTTCTAAAAAACGTGCCTTTAATGATCTTTCCGTTTCTCCAATGTAGGTTTCATTACATTCCTCACCTCCACCTCCTCCACACACGATCTTGTAAACGGGGCCACAGACTTCTTTCGGTTCCAGTTGGTCTTTAGGCTTGCACAGAATTTCCTTGAGCTTTCTTGTTGGCTTGATGTGTGTCTTAATGCCGTACCAATCGATACATACATACATACACTTTATTTTCACTCGAATTTACAGAGTAGCTCTGTTGAGCTAATATCTTCGAGTAAATAATAATAGTAATAATAAAATAATAATGAAAAGTAAATTGATTAATTAACTAAATCATCTAAGATAATTAAAAGTTATTGAAACCCTGAGCGTTCGTGTTTTTTTATGGCCATCTTGAATTCTTTTAGCGACGTCGTTGTTCTTATACTGTCTGAGAGCGAGTTCCAATGTTTTGCAGCTTCGTATTTAATAGATTCGAGTCCATAACTTGTTGTTCTCGGTTCAGGCAAGGTCAGTATATTCTTTCCTCTTAATAAATACTTGGAGTTTCGAAGAGTGAACAGTTCCTTTAGATATTTAGGATGCGTAGAAACAAATAAGCTTTTGAAAACTATACAATAATTCATATTGTGTATTCTTCCATTGTATAAAGATGCTGTCTCTGCTTTCTTTAACAACAACTAGAATTAGTATCATTAAATATAAATCTTAAAATGCGTTTGTTTAATGTCTCTAGTTTATCATGATTTCTAGTACCACAAAAATGCCATATAAGCGAGCAACATTGAAAGTGTGGTAGGACAAAAGCCTTACATAAGCTTAACATGACGTTTCTGGTAATGAGACTTTTAAATCTCTTGAGAACACTGAATTGATTGTTAATCTTCTCGCACACTTTTGAGATGTGATGATTGAAGGATAATTCACTGTCAATAGATATACCCAGTAAGTCAATTGAATTTTTCACGGGAAACGAGAAGTGGTAATCACTGTTGCCGAGCACTATTGCCTGATGCTTGTCTGGGTTTACAATCATTCCATTACGTTTATACCAACTGTTTGCAATTCCTAGTTCGTGTTCCAACCTTCTGTTAAGTGCTTCAGCGTCCTTATCAGACGAGTACAACTGTTCATCGTCAGCGTAGGCATTAAGATTTGGCAGCTCTATATGGTAGAATAAATCATTGATGTAAACGTTGAAAAACACGGGACCCAGGAGACTTCCCTGGGGGACTCCCCTTCGAACCAATTCCCAGTTAGAAAACGTGTCACCAATTTTCACGAGTTCATTACTTCTTTTACTTAGACTATAACCCTTACATTTAGGCAAGAAGAGAGCATGAGGGATACTATCGAAAGCCTTTGATAAGTCCATGGAAACAACTGCGACAATTTCTTTGTTGTCGCAACTCTTTCTCCAGTCTTCTGTCAGTCTTAACAAAGAAGTCTCACAACGGTAATTTCATCCGTATGCAGAGATGAAGTCTGACAGAATGTTCAGGTAAAAAGCCTCAAGTTGTTTTGCTAGGATTCGTTCAAAGATATTAGGGACTTTAAGATACGGTGACTACGGACTACGGACGGGGGGCACTTTAGGACTGGGACGAGACATATGTGTTCTGTTGTCCCCACCTTCACAAGCTCACGACAGTGTGTAGTGGAACGATTTCACGTAGTACAGCGTGGTGTAGTACGAGGAACTGAAGATGGTATGAAAAAGTAGACTAAAGTTAGAAAATTGAGGCGTTCTTGTACTGTAACGCTTGGACTACAAACCAATATGCATTTGGAACAATTTCAAGTGCTTATGAACTCAGAACAGCGAAAAATGTACGGCTTACTTTGTTTACTGATTTTGACCGCCACGTTTTCCAGAATGAAATTAAATTTGATGCTTTGAATATAGCTTGTAATATCAACTCTTCTCTTTGCTCTTTCTAGACACAAATGGCTCCCCATCAAGTTGAGAAGTAATTAATTTAGTAAAATATGTCAAATTTGTTTCTGAAGTAGTTTTGCAAGCAAAGTAATTTGAAAAGCGAGCCCTGAAAATTTGTTAAAGCTTCCACGTAAGCCTCACGTGCAATTACATTTTGAATTGCAGTGCGACGTTTACAAGTCAAAACCAGAACATCTCGAATCTTTTTAAAAGAGATTTTGTGTCCGTTTAGTGTAGAGTTGACCTTCACTCTTCGTTCGTAGTCTGTTGTCTGTAGTCTGCAGTCTTAACTTCGCATTTTCGTGCCACTCGTTGTGTACTCGGCCCAGTGTTTCAGCCAAAGAAAAAGGCGCGTCCAACCGTAGTCTGTAGTCCATAGTCACCGTATCTTAAAGTCCCTATTATTGAGGGCCGGAAGCACGGTTACTGGTCTGTAATTCTTTTTGCATCGTCCTTCTCAAATAAAGGGGTCACTTGCCCCATCTTCCAGCGTGAAGGATAATGACACTGACTGATTGAGCTGTTCATTATGTTTGCAAGAGGCTCAGATATTACAGATGCAGACTCCCTTAGTAATCGTGGTGGTATCAGATCATGGCTGCAGGATTTACGTGTATTCATTTCTAACAGAAACTTCTCCACTTGTTTTGTATTTGTGGATTGGAAATCGAACTCAGATGTACCATCCGAACAATGGTTTTTACGTATCGACTTAATGCTTGGATGAGCACTAAAGTCAGTTCCAAAGTCCTCCTCATTTATCTCTGCCGCTGCATCTGCAACATGAGTGAAGTAGTTGTTAAAAGCCACAGCTAACTCGTTCTTGTCTTTAATCAGCACCCCCTTTTCTTCCAGTAATATGTCGTTTGTTTGCTTAGAATTGTTTGAGTGAAGAAAAGGACGGTATGTGTTCCAAAAATCCTTCGGGTTTGCTGTTCGGATTTATTGAGAAAATACGCCTTGATTGCTTTTCGTCTTAACGAGGTACATTTATTCCTTTGTTCTTTGTATAGAGCGTAATGAACATCAGTGCGATCATGAGTGAACTTTTTCCAAAGCTTGTTTCTATGTCGGATGGCTTTGCGCCATTGTTCCATCATGAAAGGCACTTGATTGCCTTGCACATGGAATTGCTTTAAAGGTGCGTGTTCATTTATAATACCCAAATAAAGCGATTCAAATGCAAATAATTTATCATCCACATCATCAAAAATGTCCATAATATGGAACAGGGGGTTATGCAAATCCTGTAGGAAAACACCACGGTCAAAATTCTTAAAACTTCTAACACAAATTTTCCTAGATCGAAGTCGTGGAACGGAGAGTCTTAAAACAGTATATACAAGGGAGTGGTCACTAACATACAAGGGAGTGATCACTAATCACACCTCAACCACGCCTGATGATAGTTTTCTTTTGTTGTTGCTTGTAAGAATGAGATCAAGTAATGTTCTTGTTGTTTCTGTCGTTGTAGTTGGTGATGTGATTAGGTTCTCCAAATTGTAAATGTCTAATAAATCGCACAAATCCCGACCATCCATTGGAGGCTTGTCTGGTTCCATCATATCACAGTTGAAATCTCCCAAGAAGATGGCGTCATTTGAAATCGCTACTGCGGCGTCGAAAATAGAACTCAGTTCAAATGTCCATTGGCTTTTTGGGATACTGGGAGGTCAATAGCAAACCAGCATTTATTTATTTTGACTTTCAATATTATGGATTCGGTACAAAAACTAGACATGTCCACATTGAAGCGTGTGATCACGTAAAAGCAAATATCATTCCTTATGAAGATCATTAGTCCACCACCATGAATATTTCTATCGACGCGATACATACAAAATCCATCCACATTAAATTGATTATTGCTAAAGGTGGAATCTATCTTCGACTCCGTTATAAGAAGTATGTCGAACCTTCCACACAGTAGCCAACTTCTAATTTCATGGAATTTAAAACCAGCAATGCTATTTGCATTAATGTGACCAATCTTGGTATTAGCTCAATGTTTATTAGCCATTAAATCAAACGAAGTCCAATTGTTCGGTAGTATATCATTCTCGGCGTCATTTGTATCAAGACTATCAACCGAGCTGCCACTTGTGTCAAAATTGCTGGTATCCACAAACGGTAGTTGTTTTAGTTGATCCAGGCAGTAAGGACATGTCCAAGTCTGCTGGTTGGTGATGTTGGTAGATTGAAGATGTTTGAACTCTTTTAAAGGGAGACCACAGCACTTTAGATGAACCTTTTGGAACCAACAGCCGCAAATAATCAACCCGTGATTTATTGCAACAGTTTGAGAGCAGACCGAACAGCTTTTTGGATTATTTGGGCCAGGATTTGGTTCAACATATCATCACCACCTAAACGCAGAAATTGACTGTTGAAACTAGCGTCGCCTTTGTTGTAATAGAGAATTCTGGATTTGGAAAATCTTGAATGGTGAATTCGGTGAGCGATGCCATGTCGAAGGATTGGCAGTTGACCTGAAAAACAGTGCAGCAGACACGGTCGAAGTACGTTTTGAAAGCAGTTGGAGATTTGGCAGCAGTATATTCGTCATCATAGTGAGTTTGAGGAAGACTTTGAGTTGAAAACAGCCAGAAATTTACCAAGACAAACAGAAGCAGTTTGAATGTTGCTGTCGCCATTATCACACTATAGCCCACTCATACTTCCCTTCATTCAATGCCATTTTTCCAGCCTTTCTCGCATAACATCTGCAAAAAAATAAATTACGTTGTTTATAAACTTCTTACTTTGACAGCCAGTGATTAAACTTCAAGGAAAGACCCACTACCAGTTGAATCAAATTCTTTTCTTTTTGAGGGTGCAGAACTTGTTTCACTCTTTTGATCTTCTCCATCCTGCCTTTTACCTAGGGGATGCTGACTGTTGTTCTTTCGGAGGCCCCTCCTCGACCGAAGCTGGATGTGCCCTTTTTTGGTGGTTGTAATGCCTTGTTAATTGCCCATGTTGGATAACCGCACTCATGTCAAGCTTTGTTGATGTGCTTTTTTTCCTGAAGCAGGTCTTCGGGGTCTGATACTACACTGTCCACTCTATGGTGTAATGTCCACACAACGGACGGATTTGATTTGAAATTCAAGTACTGGTACGTGTGTGTAGGTTTTCTGTACACTTTAACCTTTAGGTTTAAACATAATCATGTTTGGCTTTTATGCCATTGTGGTGTAAGGCCCTTGAAATGTTTTATTTCACTGATCAATGAGAATTTTTCCTGTTTTTTTATTTCAATTTATTTTTTATTTTTATTTGTTATTATTATTTTTTGTTGTGGTTGTTGTCAGTATTTTCACCTTCCTGTCACTGAGACTGCACGCCATTCCACGTTTTTTGGTGGGATCATTTGCGGTCCACCCTGGGGATCAGTTGCGGTCCAATTTGGGGATCATTTGCGGTCTCAGGATCAGTTGTGGTGCTGTACACTTCCAATGTTCATGCCTTGGGGATGTAAACTTCTGGAAAGTTTTTTTTCCCACATTTTGTACATGAAGTGCGTACGAGAGAGGACAGGTCGCTCGCCCATTTCCTGCTTGTTTATGACGTCTACGGCTTTCTTGGACAGGCAAGCAGGCAGGCAGGCAGGCAGGGGACTAGAAGAAAATTTCGCATATGATCGGCGTTTTTCGAAAATCTCGAAACCAGTCAACTGCCAGATCGTATGCCTGTGTTCTTCTAGGCTTTCTTTCCATTGCATTCTCCCCCCTTCTTGATTTCCTGGAGCTGCTGAAAAGAACTGAAACGATTTAAACAGTCAGCAATTTTGTCTTGTAGGTTAGAGGTCAACTGATGACCCCTAACCTCTAATAAATGACATTTAGAAAATAAACAGAAAAATAACGAGCCAAAAATGTGTTGTGTCTGAAAAATAAAACTTATCAATATTTAGCCGTAAAGTTTTTAATCTTTTTTGTTTTTGTTTTTTACTCTTAAAGATAATGAAGTAGAAGATAACGTTAACAGTTACACTATCACCGTTAACTTTGGCCACCATGGCTGAGTGGGCCAGTGTGGGATGATCAGGAGGCCGGTAGCTTGTTCTGACTCGATTCTCTGTAACACTTTGGCTAGGAAGCTAAGTGGAAGGAAAACATGGAATGAGCTTTTCCCAACGTAAATGGAAAACATGAATAGCTATGGCTTTCAGATCAGGTCGAAGGCAAACGTAGGGTTTGAGTTGTGCATTGATCCTGGAGGCAAACAGGTCAATATCTGGTTGAACTCCAATTTTTTTCATGGCAGCTGCAAAGATCTCCCAATTACGACATTGGTACTGTTACGACATAGTTTTGACAAGATTGATTTAATAGGGGAGATCTATTGACCTAGTTTGTGAGTAGTGGAAACAGTGAAATCCTTACTGAGGAGCTTTTGCATTTTGTATGATAGCCTGTTCTTTAGGGCTGACACCACTACTCTTTACGTTATGGCTCTTAAGTGGGGGAGCAGTGTAAACGATGTGCTGGTCTGTAACAGTTTCTATGATTTCTGGGTCAGAGGTCAGTTTTTTTCTTTTTATTAACATGCAAGGCCATCAACATCAAAGAACATTTCAGCTGCCGTTCCAGCAACTTGGCTTACTGCATCTCGTGCCCTCACTGCCCAGCTCTCTACATCGGGGAAACCGGTCAAACCCTCCGAGAACTTTTCGGAGAACACCTCAGAAGCACAGAGGAAAAAATCTCCGGTTTACCCCGTTGCTGAGCACTTTAATGGATTAGACCACACTTTGTCTGATGCCGAGATTCGTGGCATTAAGCTCTGCACTGGTAATAACATCCACCTGAAAAGACTGGAAATGCGGCTAATCTTCAGGCTTGGAACTGTGCAACCACATGGGATGAACACTAACTTTTCTTTCAATTGAAACAGACACACACGTGCATCTATCATTGCGTATGCTCTTCTACAACAAACGTTATATTTTCTCTCACGCAACAGTTGTCACGCGTATTTTATAAATCGTTGGTATGCTACTGATGAAGGGCTAAGCCTAAGACGTTTGGCTTTGAAAAAAAAAACTTTTTTGGATTATTTACCTGTAGGTCTGAAAGGGGAGTTCAAGTGACTACTTGGGGACTCATTGGTTTTCTCTTGGTGTTTTTCCCTCTGGTATAAAAGGTTTCGTGCTCCCTTTCCACTGGCAACTGCCTCAGTATAAAAAAGACCCCTTCTTAGCACCTGTGGCGTGGATGAATTGCCACCTCTGTGGAACAAGTTTCACTCCCCAGTTGCTGCTTGACTTATGCGGTTGGAAGCCCCGATATTGTTTAACTGAGCCTGAATATCATCACCAAACAAGAAAGTGGTGATTGGAATGTGCGAGGCGCACAGACTGGCATAATCTTTCTTCAGATGGGGCTGAATGGCGTCCCGTTACTTTTGAGACATGTGAGACGTGGCCAAGCAAAGCGAGGGCATCGATGTTGCTTGTTATTAAAGTTTGCTAACATCTAGTGGTACTGGCACTGGCACTGCTACAGTGTTTCACCAGCATTTCTGTCAAAACAGTCGGTGACGAGCCAACCTTCGTCAGGGTTTTCTGAATGTTAGCCATTCAAAGGTCCTGTTGCTTTGCCTGGTGGGGAAGCTTGCTCCAAATTTCAGAGTTTACCCTTGGAGCATGGATACATCGACAGTTCGCGGGTAGCAAACATTTTTCCTTTAGTTTACTATCAGTTAGTTTGTTAGACCAATGCTTATTCACGGTGTATCTTCATTAGGGCCTTTCTCGTACTCTTGGGCAAAATCTCTTTCAATTTCAGCGAGCAATTAGTCTTCACTGCGACTCCCAGATGTTTCTGCCTTGTCAGTAATTTCAAGTTCGGTATCATCAGTGAAGTTGCTTGGGGCTACATCCAGCTTTAGACGTCTCGTAGGGGGTTGTGTCTGCCCATTGGCAGGGTCTGCCGAAGTTGAACCTCCTAGCTGGGCAGCAGGAGTAATTTTTGAGAGCATGTCGCTCACAGATTTCAACGTGTAGTTAAGATTAAGAATGACGCCTTCGAGCATGTCGCTCTGAGCGTTTGTTACTACCGTTGAAGCAGCAGAATTTCCAGAAATATCTTCTACTTCTCGGAGTAAGTCGTCTACATCATCCTCGTTGGTTAAAGTGGGAGATTCAGAATTCATTTGCAAGATGGATCGCTTGGAATACAAACGTGCAACTGACTGTTAATGGCTTATGCGCATGTCTCACATGGCTCCTTAGCGACTTTGAGCAATGATGAATCAGAATGGTCGATTAAGGCGATCGATTTATTTGTAAGATAAAAACTATTGCAGTAATGGTCAGATTTGGAAGTGATGGAACAGTGGCCAATAATGGCTACTTTAGGGGTCAGTGCTTGGAGTGTGAAATAAAAACTATTGCAATAATGGTCAGTTTAAAAAGTACTGCAACAATGGGTAGATTAAGGGCGACTAAAAACTTTATGGAAACTTTATGACTTTATGGAATGTGCCAGAGAGTCTTATAATCATAGAGAAATGTCTAGCTTTCAAAAGAAAGCAACCATTACTCAAATAGAAAAGCAAGGTAAAGACCCAAGTCTCATTGAAAATTGGAGGTCAATCTCTCTCATTAATGTAGATGCAAAAATAATCTCAAAAGTAATTACATTGAGACTATAAAGGTTTTACCAAATATTATACATCACAATCAAACAGGATATGTTGAAGATCGTTATATAGGTGAGACAACTCGGTCTATCTTCGATATTATGGAAATTACAGGCGCCAAGAATATTCCTGGTATTTTGATTTTTATTGCCTTTAAAAAGGTCTTTGGCACTTTGGAATGGCATTTTCTTTTCAGTTGCCTTATAGCTTTTAACTTTGGTCCTGACTTTTAAAACTGGGTCAAAATGATTTATTCGAATATTCAGAGTTGTGTTATAAACAATGGATTGGCATCGGATTATTTCACATTAGAACGTGGTGTGAGGTAGGGTGATCTCTGATCTCCCTACCTCCTTATCTTAGCTGTTGAAACCTTGGCAATTTCTATTCGTGAAAATGCTGATATTAAATTAATTAAAATAGGAAATCAGGAAACTAAGCTTTTGCAATACGCAGATGACACCATAGCAGTCCTGTCTAATAAAAATTCAGCGGCAGTCTTATTTGAAGAACTAGATGTATTTAAGGAAAACTAAAACGGAAGGAATGTGGATTGGGTCACTAAAGGGAAGTCTCGAAAAACCTTATGGCATAAAATGGCCAAGTGAACCCATAAATTTGCTAGGAACATTTTTTTACATATGATCAATCTCTACTTTACGAGAAAAACTTTCAAGACGAGGTTGACAGCAAAAAGAAGCTGACTAATGTTTGGTCCTCCAGAGAAAACTCGATTAATGGTAAAGTAATCATAATCAAATCATTACGTATACTGAAACTGGTTTACATGTCATCGGTACTTTCACCTCCATGCAAAAATCATCAAGCAAGTGAATGGCATGTTACTTTGTTATGGAATGGGAAAGATAGAGTAACGAGACTGTCTGCGATAAATACCCTTAACAAAATGAAATATACTTATAGTATACACTAAACATACATGAAGTATACTGCACTGTGTAGATTTGAGGTACACTTTATGTATACATTTTGTATACACTTGATGTATACTTTTTGTACCAGTAATCTGGAACATCCTGACGTATACAAAACGTATACCTCTCGTAGAGGTTGTATACCAATAGTATTCATGTTCTGTACACAGAAAGACCACAAAAAGTATACTTTTTGTATACACCTACAAAAAGTATACTTCTTGCAGGATGGCGGTTTTCCCTATAGTTACAAGTATAAAAGTATACATTTTGTATACATGGATGCAGAAACCCAGAAAATTCCAGGGAAAGGCATGCACGACCACCATGGCTCTATATAAACTCACACAAAAATGTCCAACAATAAATTTTATTTGTATCATTTTTTAAACAGTGTACATCATACTATTTTTTCATAATTTAACTACATAGGACTGCATGCAAATCATGTTTATCCTCTTAACTGCGTACTCTTTCTGAAAAGGTCACGTGAATTGATCCCCAACAAGCTTATAATGAATAACCTGAATCAGTTCAGGCCTTGCCATAACATTAACTTTTTCTGTGTATTAATTTTACATTACTGTATAAAAAAAATTGATCTTCACTGATCCTTCTTCAACTTTCTAGATTCTAACGCACTCAGCCTGTTTCTTAGTGCCAGCTTCACAGTGGACACTGTGGGAGAGTGTTTTTGATATTCCCTCATGACAAGTCCTGCAAAGAGAGTTAAAAATGCATTATAACATGTACATGACACAATGGTTCCAACTAAGAACAACATTTTTAAGAGACAAACCAAGATAACCAAAAAGAGAAATTTGGAACCATTGAAGTTTTTAGTTCCTACTTTGTTAATTATCTCAGATTAAAAAATGATTAAAAAATGTAAAAATGATGAGAGGAGCAATTTCTTGGATGAGAAAATAAAATAGTCATTGCCATCCCTTCAGGGCACTAACATTCTACATGCATCTACGGGGTTGTTGAATATCCTCCACATATTGAGCATATTGTATGTCAGAATAAGTGCAGTATGTCAAAATGATGTGCATGTGCCATCTGTGATTTAAAATCCTGAATGAAATGCCTGTGTACATACAATGGAGAGAGCTATTGGATGCAAAGCAATTGTCCTGAGAGATAACCAATATGTGTTAACATCAGTATTCAATCTAGGCTGCGTTTTTGCGTCATTGACGCGGTAAATTATATCCTGATGCAAAATGAAATTATCATGACGTCATACTGACGCAAAAAAAAGAAAAGAAAGAAAACAAGCTACCTCACATAGAAGTCTTTCAAAGTAGCGGGCATTCGGCACTAAATAAAAGTAAAAACGCGCACTTACAAGTACTTTTTGTGTCAGACGTTCCACGCAATTCCGAGAGAGACTGGAGCCCGCATTTCAACGTTTTGCTAGCGTTGCTTGTCCCATCGATGTTTTTCACGGTTCGGTTGTTCTTCTTTGTAAAATTAACATGAAACGACAACAAAGGCTAACATTTTTATCGAAACGAGAACAGCCGTTGATCCTCCTGAGAACGATGAAGAAGGACAAGTATCTGCTTGTCTGGGCATTGCTTTCCATTTGCTCCAGTCAGGTTCATCCCCACCAGCTCGTCATTAGCATAAAAGCAGTTTAACAAAAATGATGCTTCTGACTTGTACGATGTCCTAGCCACTGCTTGATGTAAATGGTTCTGGTATACAAAAACTTGAGAACCAGGAGTCAACTCTACCATCTGTGGAAATTAAGAACAAGGTCGTACATCATTCATATAATAGATCCATGTTACCAAAAACTAAAGATCATTGTTACTTTAGCTCAAACCAAGGCAAATCAAGCACAGTCAACCCTCTTTCAAACATCAAATTAGCCATTGATGATGTGGATTTACACAAAAACTTCACACTTGTTTGTGTACAAATTGCATGCATGTACTGTGACATTCAGGACTGCAACAAAGGCTGGATTGAGATGCTTACCTTAAAGCGTTCTGCCAGAATGGCACTAATCCTTCCAGGTCTTGGAGGCTCAGAAACTAAAAATTATAGGAAAAACTAGTAATTAAAAAGGTTGAACAGTCACAATGTCAGAATGCATGTCTCAGATAGTCTTCATACAACTACCATGTAGTCATCTACAACTTCTTGAGTAATAACTACTGCCACTCAGTACATTCTGTATTAAATAAATAAAATAAAATAAATGGGAATTAGCAGTGGCTCTTCATCCACTGTGTCCAGATTGAATAGGAGTTTAGAAATGTTGGTTTTTTGAGGAGAGGGGAAAACCGGAGTACCTGGAGAAAAACCTCTTGGAGCAAGGACGTCAGAAGCAACAACAAACTCAACCCACATACGACACCAGGAACGGGAGTCGAACCTGGGCCACATTGGTGGGAGGCAAGCGTTCTCACCACTGCACTATCCCTGCTACCCTTGCTGGTTTGCATATGACAATTGAAATTTCAAATTACAAATTACTATCAGTCCTCTTGGATCTTTATAGTTTCACAACATTAGCACATCTGAACATTTTTATTTTACAAGTTTTCAGTCCAACAGCCGGGCTTTTCATTTTGTGATAGAGCAATTTAGAATTTTAAGGCACACACACAAAACTTCTTACATGTACCTTGACCCTGCAAGCTTTATAACTGATCCTCCAGTTCTCTCACTCTCTTTTTGGGTGTTATGCATGATGCACAATACTCTTCTTCATCTGAACTTGTGGATGGATGTGGCAGAACTCGTCTGGGGCATTTACCACCCACAGTTGGTCTTGCTACTAAGTCTCGTCTTGGGTGTGAAATATTTCTGGGTGTGTCTGTCAGTGGAGTTGTATGTGCTCCTGGAATGGTAGTTTCTTTCTGTTGATTAGCAGCTCCTTCCAATCTGCCAAGATGTGTTGTCAGAGGGGTTCTTGGCACTAGTGCAGTGGAACTTGGCATCTGCTGGACTGGTGCTGTGGAAGCAGGTTCTTCCCTGACATCCCGCAGTGTGGTCGGAGAGGTTCTCTGCAATGCTGGAGCCAAATTTGCTGACTGACAAACAGGCGGTGTGGTTGTTGGGTCCTCAAACTGCCCTGCAGGGTTGCTAGTGTCCTTTGAAGCTGTGAGATTGACAACACTTTTTCTGGTGTGACCCTTTGTAACTCATTTATTGTGTTCTGTAGATGATGGATAGAAATTGATGGTTGCGTCGATGGAGATGTTAGGTCCACACACTCTGAAACAACATCAGAGGTGAAAGGCTCTTCTTCACTTCTACCACCCACCAAAGCAGTCATCCTTTCCAGCAACTGATTATTTCTTTCAGTACGTAAGGGCTCGCCTTTCTTTTTCTCTTTGCTGATTTTGCTTGCTCCCTTTCAATCCGCTTCCGTTCCCTTTCTGCTGCATCGTCATGAACATTTGATGCTTTCTTCTTGGAGTTTGGAGTTTTATTGTCATTCTCCTTGCCTCTTTTCTTTTTCCCCCCGGAGGACTTAGCTGGCTTTTTGCTTGAAGATTCATCATCTTATGAAATAACAGGATAGAACAATAAAGGTCTGAATAATTGGATCTCACAAAAGCAATTAATTTGTAGTAATTAATGTACATGTTATAGCTTAAAATGAATTGTAGGGTAAAATGATTTCAAACTACATGTAGTTTGATTTATATTTTTCCTTTGCTTCAGTTTGGTGATAATGATTATAAAACAAGGTAAATACAAATCAAACTAGTTTGAAATCATTTTGACCTGGAATTCATTTTAACCTACAACACTGATAAAGTTTACGATCTCTCCTTGCTATCATTGAGCTGATAGATGTAAGTATGCCAGCCTACATGTACTGGAACCAGAAATGTCGTTTAATAGTTTGACAATATTTGCAATAAAACATAAGTAGAATTTTAATAACCTGTTATGTACATGTATAATTAAATGTGAATGAACGTCTGATCAACCACATTTATTATTAATTTGTCCTGAACGATTGGATTTTTAACACATTTTGTGCTCTTTTGTGTGGTGACTTGAAACCATCATACACTAGTGTCACATAACACATTCTCTAAAGATTACTGGATAATATATGTTTACCTTGATTGGTTTCATATCCATCAAGTCTTTTATTCTTTGTTCTTTTTCTCTGCTTCTTACTAGCAGACAAACTCTGTTCACAGTTTGAGCTACTTTCTTCTGTTCCACAAGGTTCGAGCTCTTCCTCTAAAACACTTTTAGCATCACTCATACTGTCTGGAGAAAGCCAATTAATAAAAAAAGGGTTAGGACTGTTACTTAGCAGTCATACAAAGAAAAGTAAAACTATTTCAATGCCTTAGCCAGTCATAATGATGATGTCACCACTTGATAATCCTTATAACCCCACCGTCCTGACGGGGTCTAGCAACACCCATTGTTTTTCTTTCGTGCTCTTCTTCTTCGTTTTTTTCTTGGTCACTAGCCCTAACCTCCCGGTTTTTAATTGGCCTAACAAATATTCGTCACACACTTCTGCTACACCACTTGGGCTCTTGTTTTAAGTGAACGTAACATATTTTGCACCTGGGGGGAGGGAGAACAACTGCGGGGTCTAATGCCCCTGGGGCTTTTATTGTCATTAGAAGTTTCCAAGTTTCACTCTTTTCTTACATGATTTACAGTCCTGAGAGATTTACAAGAACATGACACTTACCATGAAGAGAGAGAGTTTTTTCACTCCAAATTTCTCCTTTATATTGCATTTCAGCCATAGCCCCAGCTTCTGCACTTCCCTTGACAACTTTTCACACTAGTCGCTTCCAGTTCGCTTCGTCCATTTGGTCAATTCCACTCGACCACTGCGAAACCACTTGGTTTTACCTACAAGGATTAGTTGAAAAAAAAATGAAAAGCACACCTAAAGTTTATAGCCCAACAGTAGCCCCAGTTTGTAGTCCAACAGTAGGGCTACAACAGGTTCAACTCCAACCAAGACTTGTAAAAGATACAGTGAAAGTGACAAACCATGGTGAACCACAAATTATGAGAGCAGCTGTCCGGTTGTTTTGCTTAACTTCAAAAGAATGTGGCGATCGATACATGTAATTTTGCTTTCAAAAAGTGAATATGGCTGAAAAATTATTCAAGCCTCATTTACGTATCACAATAAACGTTCGTGTGAGGAGTAAATCGAGCTCAAATGTTATCGTATAAGCTTCAACTTATGTCAAATTTCCAGGTTAAAATGTAGCAAATCGACTACCGGTACTACATGTAAAACCGCAGTGCAGCGAAACGACCGAAACTGACTTTGTGAAAGTCAGTACACGTTTCACCTCGTCTTATGTTCGTTTCTTTTTTTCTTTAGTTATCCATACATTACAGGGCACTTTTAAATGTCTAATAAAAAGTAAAGGATCGCTTACACTGGTATAGTCTGTTCTTTTATTCAAAAGCTGTAAGAGTTGATCGAGCGGGTCTCTCGAGTTCAATAATCTTCTCACACAAACATGTAGCAAAATTTAGGAAATAGCTAGAGCATTCAACGAAATTTAAACTGTAATAAAATAAATGACAGGCCTGCACGGACTCCCTATGTGCATATTGTGGTCGCGTTGCATTAGCACCTTCAAATTATAGTTTTGCTCTAACAAGTATGTCTTTAAGGGATTTACCCTTTTTGAAAGAGATAATCGGAGGATTTTTAAAGATTGTTTTCAGCAAAGGCTGATCTTGTATCAGGCTCCATTGTTCCATCAGTATTTGTTTAACATTTTTAACAGCCGGGTGGTATGTGGTTACAAAAGGCAGAATCCTCTCGTGACTTTTTTTCTTTTGTGTGAGTGCCGATTGTCTAGAGGCAAAGTTGTCCTCTGACAGAGACCTTTCTATGGTGTTTTCGGGATACCCGCGTGCTTTGAGGCGTTGTTTGAATTTCACAAGGCTCTCTTCAAACGTTTTTTTCGAAGAGTTTGTTCTGAGCAATCTTATTGCTTCGCCTTTAATGAAACCATATTTGACGCCAGGTGGGTGGCACGAAGCAAAGTGTGTAAATTGAAAAGTCTCGGTCGGCTTGAAGTGTGTTTTGATGTCCAGGATGGAATCTTGTTTGAATCTTTCCCCTTTAAACACTGTGGTGTCTAGGAAAGTAATTTCGTTCTCTGATATCTCGGCCGTGAATTTAATGGTAGGGTGGAATTTGTTAGCTTGTTCAATAAACCGATCCACGTCTTTTTTATCATTGTCCCAAAGGGAGAAAACGTCATCAATGTAACGTTTCCATTCTCTTGGCTTGGTATCGCTTTGTAGAATTATTTTTGTTTCAATTTCAGCCATGAATATATTGGCAAATGATACTGCCATTTTTGTTCCCATAGCCGTTCCATGTGTTTGAAGATAGTTTTCCTCATTGAATTGAAACGAATTTTCTTTTAAGATTAAGCCAAGCATCTCCCTAAGGTGGTGTGTTGGAATCGGTGTGTTATAGTTGTGGAACTTTTCGTATGCTTCACATACTATATTCGTTCCTTCCTCTTGTGGTATATTTGTGTACAAGCTAGATACGTCCATTGATACTAAAATAGTATCTTTGCCTATCTTTGTTTTTTCTATAAAATTTATAAAATCGGTTGTGTCCTTGATGTAGGACTTTTGTGTTTGTGCGATAGGCTGGAGCAGTGTATCCACAAATGATGATGTTCTCTCAGTAGGGCCGTCGCAACCTGAGATTATTGGTCTTCCGACCGGTATTGGTTTGTGGATTTTTGTAAGCGTATAGAATATTGGTATTCTAGGCGGATTGGGAGTTTGGAGAAGCCAGTTTTTGGTCATGTCATCAATGTGTTTGCCCCGATGCATTTGGTCAATTATCTCATTAACCTTATCATGCGTGTTTTTAACTATCGGTGCTTTAAGAGGTTTATAGTGCTCTCTGTTGTCGAGTTGCACTTGAGCCTCATTTATTTTTGCTTGCTTATTCATGATGACTGTTGTAGTTCCTTTGTCTGCTTTTCTGAGGTTGATAGCAGGGTTATTTTTCAACTCTTTTAGGGCTATGACCTCATTGCGTGACAGGTTGTTTTTAGGCTTAGTGAGCGTGATTTCCGCTAATTGTATTTTGACATTTTCCAAGTAGCTTTCAAGGGCAATAGAAGGTTGAACCGGTGGCATCCATTGTGATTTAACATGAAACGGATGTGGTTCTTTGTTTTGTCCGTGAAAAATGTACTGGAGGCGCATACGTCTAGCGAATTGTTCAAAATCTCGCAAGAGTTGTTGCCTAATACTGTTTTCGTTTGTCACGGGCGTAGGTATGAATTTGAGGCCCTTTGATATCACGCTGACTTGGTTGTCAGTGAGTTGATGGTCTGAGAAATTTTTTAGAAATTTCTCATTTGTCTCCCTTTCTTTGGCTAGACGCCTACATTTCATAGTGTCTTTACGCTTTTTGCGTCTTATGTTTTTTGGAATGTATTCACTGTTGTGATACGCAGCATTTGTGGAGTCAGAGAACACACTGTTATAACGTCCATCAAGTTTATTTACTAATTTACAAACAGTCTCTTTTAAGTCAGAGACTTCCTGTCGTAGGTCGGCTATTTCTACATTGTTGTTTTTTACAATGTTCGCCGAAGGCGTTTGGATGAGAGGATGCCTATTTACATTTTTTTGCTTGCTAACTGAGGGTACATTGTTAGCCCTCCGTTTTTGGCTCTCGAGCCTTGGTTCTAGGGAAAATTTCCCTGACTTGAACGCTGCATTCGATCTTATGAAGAACGTAAACTTCACCGGTATTTCTCGCATTTAGCGAAATATAGGGCGAGCTTTTTTAATATGCCATACGCTAAAACGTGACCTAAATTTAGACTGTTTACACGGTTTAATGTACTCACCATTTTCCTGGATACTCGATTGACCGAAAAAAAGGGCTGAAAAAAGTAAACTTAAGTCTTTTACAGTCGTAAAAGAGTCGATGATCAGGAAGCATGCACGTTTCACAGCTACTGTGGTATTTCACAAGCGCAGATCTAAAACATGCCGACAAACGTACCAAAAAAATCCCGCCAAAACGAAAACAAAGAGACGCCAACGAATTGAGCATGCGTGATATCCGCGAAGGCCTGGGTCGGCGTTCCACTCAATCACACAACATGGAGAACATGGCGGCTGGAAATCAGCAAGAAACAAACAACTCGAAAACTTGTAAGAAATGAAGAGGTACTTACCTGTCTTATTTATCTCATCCGTCGTTAAAAGTTCCCAGAACGTCAGAGTATCGCCAGAAAGTAGCTAAACCTTGTGATAAAGAAACGAATGCGGCCTTTCACAGTGACGTTGACCACTATGAGTCAGACTGCTTCCCTCAGGGGATCGAAGAAAACTCTCTGAAAGACTGTGATGACGTAGATTTGTTGGAAGAAGTTGGCCGACAAGCTGAGACAGGAAGTGACAGAGAAGACCTGCTAATTGGAGGCACCATCGCCGACGAAACATTCAAGGAGCTCCTGAACAGCACACTTAGATCTGTTGAACGTGACAGTGATGTAAACTCACAGGATTTTCCTGAAGATCCAGCGCTTAATACTACATACGTAACTAGCGAGTTCCATCAGGATTTGAATGATCAAGATGATGGAATGGACGAGCTTCCAGAAACAGAAGATACGAATGAAAGCAGCACTCAGGATGACTACGTGAAAATTACCGAGCTATCCTCGTCAAAAGACACTCCTTTATATGCTGGCTCCGCCATCACGTTTTCTGTTAGCTTGCTGCTGATCATTACCTTTGCAATGAAGCAGAATTTGAGTGGATTGGCTTTGGCTGACCTTTTGACGTTGATTAACGTTCATCTTGTTGTACCCAACTGCTTTGCTAAATCGACAGCTGTTCTTAACCGATTCTTTCGACAACTTAAGAAGCCTATCGAGTACCACTATTATTGTTGTTTCTGTTATCGGTACATTGGGCCGAAAAAGACCTCCTGCTGTTCTAACAAGTATTGTCTAGCCAATTTTTCGAAAAAAAGTGCACTGGCCTACTTCATTGTCCTACCCCCAGTTGCACAGCTTCAGTCATTGCTAGCAAGTAAGTAGATTATCTGTTAAGATTTATTAAAATAGTGGTATTTTAACTGTTTTTAAATTTTTCAATCCAAATAATTAATGCATCTTTGAATATGATAGGTTTATTCATCAGTCAACAAAAATAAAATCTTAAATGTGCTATTACTTTTACATGTAGAAGTAACATTTTTCCCTGTTATTTTGGTTAGACAGTTCTTTAGTTTTTTGGGTGTATCTAGAAATGAAAATGTTTGAGAAAAAAGGCTCTTTTAATACCCAATGGTGCACTGAAACAGTATAACTGTATTTTTATAACTGGTAGAAATCACTTGTTTAGGCATCTGTTGGATAGTAACATTATCAGATCTTGATCAATAATATGAAAACTTCTAAGATCCTAATGAAAAAGATTTTCAGTAATTTTTTAATAAAATGTTGCATGTATTTAGGAAAATTGTTTTTGTTTCTTAGGACCAGAAGTACCTGACTTTCTGCAGTATCCTGTCACAAGACAAAAACAGAAATCAGATGCTATTGAAGATGTCTTTGATGGACGGCTGTATAAGAAGCACTTTGGGGAAGATGGATTCTTTAGGGGCTCATCGACACAGGACAAAAAGACACAAATCCATTTGTCCCTTCAAATAAACACAGATGGAGTTGCAGTTTTTAGGTCTTCAAAATTTTCCATATGGCCAGTGTATTTTATCATCAATGAATTACCTCCAAATTGCAGGTATGCACATTGGAATCCATACACATACACCTGTATGCTTACAGCATACTCTGCATGTAAAACACATGCAGAAGATTTGTTGGGGAGATCATACGTAAACATACACTGGAATAGATGATTACTATCAAAAGCACGGGCGATCAGCGGGTCTCACGACACGAATCACAGGACAATTTTTTAAAGCCACGTGATAAGAATTGAGCCGTCACCAGTTCAAATTTCCAACAGTTGTTTTACCACTCTAGTGATTTTGATAGTATCCCCAAATTTTGTTGCCTTCTTGTTTTCTCCAAAAAAGTTGGAGTTTTCTGTTGTTGTTTAGCTTTCGAATCTGTTTGGTGGCCAGTGTACTTTTATTTATTCAACGTATCAAATTTTCCTTTTTTAGAAGTCCTGTCCTTTGCAATAAATACTATCAGCCAGCGTAGATGAAGCAGCATTGACGATAACATGATTTATTGCAAGATTCTTTTTAACCTTCCTTATAGGCAGCAAAGGAAGTACCGTATGTTTGCTGGGACTTGGTTTGGTGCCTCCATGCCACATTTCGAGACATTTATGCAGCCATTTGCAAACTCACTGAATGATTTATTCTTCAAAGGTAAGGTTCTTTTCAGTCAGTTCCCTGTTTTGTCTAATACCTCAAAGTATCCATTTGTCTGCTTCTTGGCCTGTTTTAATGTAGTCACAGACACTTTCTCTGGTGTACCATCATTTCAAAACCTAATAATACTATACAACTGTTGTTGTTTGACATATTACTCCACAAACTCATTTATAATGTACAAAGAGAATACAAAGGAAATTACTACTCTGACTGC
>OZ034973.1:35097116-35377116 GCA_964030785.1 Siderastrea siderea | reverse complement strand
CCATGCTTCTAAGCGATTACTGCTTTGAAATTAACACACGCAGAATTAAAAAAAAAAAAAGCTAGGCAATACAAACTATTGGCTTAATCGCGGCGGTCCTGCATTCGCCTAGGATGCATTTTATGATGACTACGCCGAAGATCTTCGCGCTAGCAGACGGCAGAACTGAAAGGGTTTTCCACAAGCAAAATAAATTTTAAAATACGTTAAAAGAAAATAAGTTTTGCAAAATGGTGGATGCGTTGAAAAAGAAACAAACTATCACTTCAACTCCGTTAAGATTACGTACCTTTCGTCTCGTTTTTTCCGGATCTTTCTTTCCGTATAGTTGAAATGAACAATGGAATAATAGACCTCTGGAATCCTTCGACATGAAGAACCACATTATCCATTTTTCCATTGCCGGTCCGCTTGCAAGGCTTTGATGAAGCGAAATACCAGCTCGGTGGTTGGATTTATTGTTGTAGCATTGTACAACACAAGTAATACCCTTCATAACTGCTGCAGCAACGAAAATTTCAAGGTCGTACAGCAAACAGTTGGCACGAAATCTTAGCTAAATCTTCCCTCGACAACAGTTACATTTCCCGCGGTAAGTAATCGAATGAAGCCTGACTTGGTTTGAGGTGAGCCTCTAACGTCACTTCCGCTAATTCGCAAGCCAGCTTCCGGAACAACGGCCAGTAATGGCGGCCGTAAAATCTCGACAAAAACCGTCCGAAAAAAGCGACTTCCAGTCATCGTAGTGAGTTGAAATTTGGCATGGTGACTAACAACCACAGACTATTTTCGAAAATGCAAAAATATGGAATACCAAAATTCTGGTCCCAGTGGCACTTTAACTTCGTTCCAGTATGCCAGAAATGTAACAACAGCGTTCTTAGTTGCTTTTCTCGTATTTTCAGAATCTTTACCTTCAATTAAGTTCTGTATTCCTTCCTCTGATAATCTAGAAAAGCGTTTTCTTTTAGCCTCACTGGGTTCCATTATCGATCATCGCTGGTTGAAACTGAAAACTGGCAGTGTTCTCAGGTCTGCCGCCGTCAATCAAGCTGACGTGAGCACGTTCGAAAGATTATGCCATTTTTAAGCTAGTCATGCACTGATCACGTGCTGTTGTATTCGGCGCGCGGGCAACAACTGCGCAATTGTATCCCGGTCGGGATACATTTGAATTTGATCAGGGGCACGTGACCAAGAATCAACTAATCACAGTGCTCGTTTTGTAGGTATATAACAAAACCACTTGATTCGACTGATCTTATATTACCCAATTATTCCGATCGAAAACTTTAACGGAATCGATGAAGCACAGCATTGTCTACTGAAAAAAGTTGGAAAAAGCAGTTGCTCCAAAACTACACCTTACTAATAAAATCCTAAATCTTGTATTACTTATCAGTTTTACCACGAAAAAACCGACGCGCACTTTTTGCACACTAAGCGTAAATAGAAAGGCGCAGGGTACATGTACAGAGATTTGTGTTTATGGAAGAAATACTGTAAGTGTTTTCTTGCCTATTTCGTTTTCCTCGTGAACTTTCAGATGGGGGAAATTTTTCAACCGATTTTTCGACTTTTTTGAATTAAATCTAAGCAATGAAAGTGCGACGAGTGCCAGTTGATTAAAAAATGTCACTTTGATAATAAATTTTTGCGTGCGTACCTGTGCAACGACGCTCTACTGAAACATTTAAGCAGGCAAACGCCTTTCGAAACTAAGAAAACACAATGAGTACATGGACATGAGATCCCAGGTGGCACTGTCTTGTTTAGATGCTAGAATTTTTAAGCATTTTTGTGGTACAGACACAGTTATAATTTGATTTTAAATTGACAGCAGCTTGTGAGCCGCCCCTTTTCATGAATTGTCTAATCTCTCGCTACGGTATTTTAGTGATTTGGCTTGGTTTGATAGCACAACGCCTACTAAAACTAAAAAATGCAAATAATAAAGCTGGATGTATTGACACACGCATAGACAGTAAACACAGCTTAGTTTGCATTGACTGATTTCCGACTTGGGTTCAGTTAAAAAAAAAATGAACAAGCTGTGTGATTACATGTGTGCTAGTATCACGCAGAGTTTTGTTAACAGTTTTAGCCTTCAGTTTAGGGTTTGATATTGAGTAAATGTGTCGTTAAATTAAAATTTCGGGGCCCCTTCTTAAGTTTTATCAGTGCGTTCACGGTCTCCAATAGGTAACTGTTTTATTGATTCAGCTTGGTTAGAACTTGTCTGTTTGGACATGAAATTTTAAAAACACTGCAGTGTTGCCATTATGGGACTCTAGATAAACGAACTTCAATAATCATTTTTCTTGACTAAAAGTTTACAAAAAGTGAGAGTGCAAGCTAACTTAAGCGATAACTTTCAAATATTCAATAATTATTGGCACAACCAATATTAAGCATTAACGAGAACATTGGTAAACAACGCAGGTAATGGCTAAAAACTGAGCGTGCTCATCCGATTAAGCTACTAATATCACTGCACAACTTTTAGACAGCGATAAGCATATTTTGTGAGTTTGGCATAAATGTATTGTGTTTGGGTCTGATATCCAGAAAAGCGCATGGTCAAAGTTTCTGAAGGCATTTGTCGTTATTGAAGAGAAAGATAGAAGTTCACAGTTCGTCTTTTAGGACAGGGAATTCTAATGACTTATCATAGCCACGTTTAAAAACCAGTAAGATTTGTTAAAAATGCTATAACCATTTCCTGCCCTGATTGCACCCTAGCAACTCGGCCTCGCTGCCTCCAAAAATCGCTTTTGTAAACAGCCCTAAAAGAAAACAATTTACATTAGAAAAAAACTAGCTTGATAAAAAATGGAAAATATCTCTAGACGATGCCATGCGCTTTACAATTGGTCAGTAACCGTCCTATACGGACTGGAGATCTCGTGGTTGTTGATGCTTTTTTGCCTTTTTTATTAGAAAAAATGTTAATAACCCATCTAATAACCCATTCATTATTTTTCATAAGAAATCACGCAATCAAAACTTAAATAAAATTATACTGTACTGCCTTGAAGTTTCTTTCTTGGGAATACCGAACATCACACTGACACAACCGAATCCATACGAGAGCACCCGAGAAAAACCACGGGAATGCACTAAGCTGATCACAATATCTCTTGGTTGCTACCACGAGCTAAAAACGAAGGTCCGTAAAATGTTCAACAGTGAGGACGAAAGATAGGAGTTTTCTTGACAATGTTAGTGATACAAAAATGTATATGACATCGACCTCCAAACAATACCGTGGCTAAGCTTTCTTATCTGCGGAAGAAAGACAAGTGCTTTTTGATGTTGGCATTGCCCACAATCTACGCAAAAGGAAGTCAAACGATACCTCTGTCCAAATTTTATCTTCTCTTTCATTATTTCAGGCTTTTACATCGATAATGAAGACATCTACGAAACTGCTGCCGGCGATCCTCATACTGATGTTGTTCTCTCTGACGCCATCTGTCGCATTTTCCTATTGTCATGAGGTAAAGGATGGTGTCTGTTACCAGTACTGTGTCGGCGGGGGCTGCAAGGACCTGGTTTACTTAAAACCGCAACATTACCATTCTTGTGAACAGATATGCACTGGCGAATTTCGATTTTTGTTGTTCTTATGGCAGCCGAGACAGTCAAGCATCGATCTGCCTTGCCTAAGTTCGATATAGGATAGTCCTTTTCCATTATTAGGTTTGGTTTACCGTTTTGATTTGTTTTGTTTTATTTTTTTACTGAGAAGCAAGGTTGATCTCCCTCAATAGCATTTTCTAAGGGTATGTTTACACGAGACCAGTTCCAAACGGATCCAAATAGACTCCGTCTGAAAATCGGACCGGATAGGCCTTACGTTTACACGTAACCGTTCTGGAACCGCTCCGAAAGGGATCCAAGCGGATCCAAAACTGGACCTGCTGGTTTGCAGATCCAGTTAAGGGTCCGTTCCGGACCGGTTCCAGAACGGTCCCGTGTAAACACTTGGATCGGTTCCAAACGGTTCCATGTAAACACAAGCCGACCTGGTCCGGTACGGTTAGGAATGGTTCCGGTTCGGTCCTGTGTTAACATAGCCTAACTCTTTAATTAGCAACTTAAACATAATTAGTAGCTATGTAATGGTCAAAGGGAGACGCCGGGAGTGAAAATGTGTCACAATTACACAAAAAGTTTTCTTGGCCTTTAACCGTATTTTTTTGTTTAAAAAAGGTAATCTCGACCTTCCTGGTCCCTTCCCTAGGTCGCCCATTGTTTCCGTTGAAAGAAATATATATCCATCATTTACCTGGGCAACCTCGCTCCTAATGAATGCAAAACAAAAATCTAAATTTTAGCGTAAAATAGTGAAACTATAGAGCAAATTGTGATTGTATGAAAATCGAAAAGATATGGTACATGAAGCTAGCTGAAATGTTGATTCTATTTCAGGTGGAAACTGCAACATGACATGCCTAGCTGACACAAAATACACACAAAGTGCACTGGTGGCGGATGCAACATGGAATGCCACGGAGAAAGCTGCGGAGAAATTTGCACCAGTGGAGATTGCAAGAACGTCGTTTGTCACGTTAATACTTGCGATCTGAGCTGCACTGGTGGCGGATGTGGTATGGTATGTTATGGGAAAAACTGCGAGCAAAGCTGTACCTCGGGGAGCTGCCAGCTACAGTGTCCAAATTACACGGATAAGTGCAAACAGAGCTGCACTGGTGGCGGATGTGATCTGAAGTGCCCCTTACTAAGCTGCGAGCAAAGTTGCACTATGGGGAACTGCAAACGCCAGTGTTCGATTGACCAACAGAAATGCCAGCAGTGGTGTACAGCCAACAGGGACAAGTGCATCGTAAAAAGAGTTAATAATTAAGTGTAATAAACTCGTGCAGACAAAAGTAAATGACACAGATTTTTAGGTCTTGAAACGATTAAGTTAAAAATACATTAAAAGTCCTCGAGCTGTTCTTGAGTACTGTGAACCCATTTAGTGAATCTTCCGCAGTAGCATTTGATGAGCTTGTTTAATCTGTTGCAGTAAAATGTAATACGCACAAAAATGAATAAACTCAAGGAGCGATAAGAGATGGAGTTCCTTTATTGTTAGGCTCAGACTTGGACTGCAACCCCCAGCGGCAACACGATAGTATAGCAGTCTCTTGATATTAGTGTACTGATGACAATACCATTAAACTAGAAATACGTGATTCGCCTAACCTCGCAAAGCTCGGGCAAGGGTGCACCACAAAATTGAGTGATGGGGGTGGGGAGGGGATAGAATTTCGGTTTAACTGGAGGAGTGGCTGGGTAACCACAATGGTCCCGAATTGGGAGTTGAGATCAACATTCTGGTTTCCAGTCGCTTCCATGTAACTTGCATCCAATCCCCTGTCATCCTGGAATCTAATACATAGGAACTGGGTACAAGTTTGTGAGCTAGCTGTTTTATGCGACTGGATACGAAAATAGGTTCAGCCCCCCCTCCCCCACCTCTCTTCATTCTGACATTGCTCTCTAGAGAGGATGCATAGTATTGTTGTGGACATGTTGTCCAAGACAGTGGTGTTTTTGTTTATTTTGGTTGGGTGAGAGTACGTTTATCAGAAATGCAGTTGAAATTCCAACTTGGAACTGCACGCATGTTATCGGCTTCAACATTAACCCGGCTATTTTCTTTAGATGCTGTTGTACAGTTTTTGTTCTATTTACTGGGTATTGACAAGTGTCGATAGCTAAAACAGTTCTTTATTTCCCTTGAATGGTTTAGATAGCAGGAGTCTATTACTGCTGAAAAGTGATGCAGCGCAGAAAATACAATGTTGGTACAGCTGGATTGAAAAAATTATTCGTTTTTACCCAAAAATTGAAATGAGACTAATACAGAATAATGGCAAGCAAAGCACAGAGTTTTATATTGATGTGGTAACATGTTTATTCATTTTCCCCAATGCAACACACTATAAAAATTGGATTAGATAATTGTCACAATAAAATAACACATGTACATTAACCCTTGAAGTTCCAGTGACCAGTATCTCCCTACAAAAAGCAATTCTTTAATCAGGTCATCAGAATTAAGGAATTGATCACCAAACATAAATAGTATTAATGTCAGTAGAACGAAGGTCTCTGCACATGTACTAAAAGAACTGTATAAAGACCAGTAAGGAGAATTTGTAGGTTTTCATTGGGGCTTAAAGGGGAAATTGGCATGGAAAGCAAGACTGGTTAATTAAGGGAAAGGGTGAATGTAGATTATAGAATGAGAAACCTTCAGAAGTAAACTATCACATAAACAACTCATGTTGAAGGTGATCCGGATCTCAATGCCCATGATTTTGGTGCTTTGCTTGTGCATTGTGAGGAGAGCTGTGATGCTGCTCACTTTATGTAGCATGAAATTATTATCAATAATTAATGTTGAATTGTGAACAGAAATTTCCTTTCTAATCCATCTAAATACTTTTTTTTAACTATAAACCCAATTTGTTCAGTCATCATCAGTTGAAAAGGTATTCTAGCAAAAGTATTTTGATGATCGTGTATTTTTTGTCGTCTCTCGTTGCTGTTAACAAAGTCATTTTATCAAAGCTCTTCTAGTCGGTATCGCCGGTCCTGATCGGTTTCAGCGCACATTTTCTCGTAGAGTTTGTATCGCTGAGTTTATTCTCATTATTCAGTCGGTGTGACTGAGTTTTAATCTCGAAGACCTTGTATCGATTCTTGCGTTGTTGGGGAATCTCGTTTTGTGGTAGCGCTGTGCTATTAAGCTAATTTTAAACTACGTTGTCTATGTTATAAGATTCTCGCCTGTGATATTCCAGTCTCCTGTTTGTGTCCTGCTGACGGCTTTAGTCTTCGCTATGCTATTACTGGTAAACTATGTTCTCTACTCATGCTTTCTTGTCGTCGACTGTTTCGCCTTCGTCGTTTGTGCTGAATTTTACGTTGGCGTTCACGCTGAGTTTCAGTGGTAAATCTCCCCCCGAATGGATTTCCAGCCACTTGCTAAATCAGGCGTTGCAGTCTTTGCTCGTGTCCCTCATTTGCATCAGAAATTGGTCCAGTAACTTGTTCACAGACGATGAATGAACATATCAGCACGCAAACGTACGCAGCGAAGAAACATGAGAGTGCGCAACTGTCAGCGGTCGCGATTTGGTTTTGTTGCTAGGTAACTGTGCGGACACCCTCCAAATATATATATAGGCAGATCGAGATTTGACCGCCCTAAGCGATCCCCGCGCGATCCCACGCGACAAATTTATAAACCTCGCTTCGTGAAGAACAAAATTCGGAACGGCCTTGTTGACTTGGGAACCCAAGGCGTTATGCGTCCACAAAGGAGACCACCAAGGCACGTGAACTGTATATGATACAAGTCCCATTCTAACATAAAATTACCACCAAATGTCATTCGTTCCTTGAACTGGACCGGCTGTGGTGCCACCTTGGCCAAAAGCCAACTCAAGCCATGTGGCGACCGTAAACTGTAAACTGTAATCTCAGGCGATGTGCTGACCGAGTTTGCAGCAGAAAACCGCGAAAAAGATAAAGTCGAAGGCAAATTTCGTAACTTGTATTTTCGCCTTAGTATAAACTTCAGTACTCTAGCTCGAACAATCGCTTGCTACACAAGCTAAAGCTTTTTAAAGAAACCTCTTTCTCAAAAGCAACGATGGTCATGCGATTTCCCGCCAAGAAAAACGCTGGTTGCCCAAAAGCACCGCGCGAATTCCTGCCAAGAAAAGATGGCATTCTCCTTCCCCGTCGGGTTGCCTTGAGACTTCCTTTCCGCTCCCCCAGGGTCTGTGCGGGCGTACGGACGTACGAGGGCGTCACAACCCAAAATTTCTCGGATCGATAGGTTACTCATGCTGTTCCGCTCTACGACCTTCGGCCGCAAAAAAGCTCCGCTAAGAAGGAGGTGGGCTATTCAGGAAAGAAGAAGATGAACGTCTACATTGTTACCTGGTTTAACCCTAGTCTAACGAGCTGTGCATAGCAGAACCGACATTTCTGCACATTCTCAAACGGCAACAGGTTAAAGTCATGCATGTCTTGCGAGAAGCACACCTTTTTGTGTTCAAATGTAATGTGATAAGATCAATCAAACAAATCATGGTGAGGCAACATCTGTCAAGTTCATTTGAAAGCAAGCACCAATTATAGCCATACGCGACGAATATTCGTGAACGTCTTTAAACATTCAAACACTCGAGCAGCTAGTATATCGAAGCTGGATAATGCCCGAATCTGAACGATTGTCTAGAAGTTATAATTAATTAAGTCATTAATTCTATGAACGTGGAGGAAAAGATGATCGTGTCAATGTAATTTTTTTTTGCAATGTAGCCCAAGTCATGCCCACCTTTTTTTATTTCCGCTTTTTTAAGTTCATGTGACAGCCGCTTATTCTGTAACTGTTACGTTGGTCAGTCCAGCTTGATTGCTCTTGTTTTTGTGGCACAAAAACAATGCAAAAATCCAGATTTTTAATTAGTTTGATTACTTCATTAAGTTTTTTAGTTCATAAGTCTTTACTGTATCGCAAAAAAAGAATGAGGCATTGCACAGTTGATGAAGAGTGAAAGCCCAAGTTCTACAAAGACTATAACACCGTACAAAATCGGATATTTCACCAATATTAATTTAACCTAAATTTTAAAAGCATTAAGCATTGCCTTGTTTAGATGCTAGAATTTTGAACATTTTAGTGGTACAGACACAAGCGATTACATTTTGATACCAAATTACTAACAGCGTATCAGTCATCCCTTTTCGTGAATTTTCTAACCTCTCACTATTTTAGCGATTTAATTAATAATTAATTAGCTCGATTTGATAGCACAACCTCTACTAAAACTAAAAAATGCAAATAATAAAAACTACATGTATTGACAAGCGCTTAGACAGGAGACACAGCTTAGCTTGCGATTGACTGATTTCCAGCTTGGGTACGGACTGCATGATTACATGTGTGCCTTCGGTTTAGGGTTTGATGTTGAGCAAAATGTGCAGTTAAAATTTCAGAGCCCCTTTCTCAAATTTTATCAGTGTGTTTAACGGTGTCTAATTGGCAACAGTTTTGTTGATCCAGCTTGGTTAAAGTTGTATTTTTGGACAAAAAAAACTGCAGTGTTTCCATGATAGAACTTGAGTTAAACAAACGTCAATAATCATGTTTCTTGACTAAAAGCGTTCTTTATTTCCTCGGAGTTTACACCAAGTGAACGTGCAAGCTAACTTACGCGACAAATTTCAAATATTCAATAATTATTAGAATTATTAAATGCTTCGGCTCCAGAAGCGGCAGAAGTCTTGTTGAATTGATAATCCTCGAAACGAAGCCGCATGCACATTAAGGACTTTCTAAACTCAGGAATATAAGCAGAATTGACTTGAGTATATAAGCAGAATTGACACAATATTATGAAGATGTTTTAATTTTGGCAGAAATTGTGCCTTTTCACGTGGGACCAAACATCATATTATTCCTCAGTGACCAGTAAAAGCAATATGTGTAGAACTTGGTTAACATGCCATCTTACTTGAGCTAACTCAAACCACACTCATTACTGTTGGACGCTTTTCCTACAATTTCTTTTATCTTGTCTGGAGCTTGTAGCCGAGTATAACATTTAGATTACTTCCCGATTTGCGTGCGATTTTGGTTTCGTGAACACTGTGAAAGTTTTTCACTTCTAGTGGTTTCTTAGAAACACTGTCAAAAGCAATATGTGGAGAACTTGGTTAACATGCCATCTTACTTGAGCTAACTCAAACCACACTCATTACTGTTGGACGCTTTTCCTACAATTTCTTTTATCTTGTCTGGAGCTTGTAGCCGAGTATAACATTTAGATTACTTCCCGATTTGCGTGCGATTTTGGTTTCGTGAACACTGTGAAAGTTTTTCACTTCTAGTGGTTTCTTAGAAACACTGTCATTATCAGTGACAGACGCCCATAAGTAAATAATTGCTAATTACGACTGATAGGTGCTCTTATTCTTTCAACTGGAAGTCTATGTTGATCAGGCAGAGTCGCAAAGGCATTAAGGACTAGCATTCGATCTGTTGTGTTGCTGAATAAAAGAACTGAAGGTGAGTGTTGGAATTAAAAAAAAAGAAAAGATTCTCTTTTTCTTTTAGATTAACCTTAACAATTCTGAGTTGATTTTGCTTAAATGTTACAGTACATTTTGATTAGCCCGTAAGAACGCATGAAAATCAGTACAAATTTACGAAGCCGTAACAGTATCTTCCTCAGGCATTATCAAATTGCAACACTAGAAATCCAAGCCAAGCCACTTCACATTGAATTTTAATTTGAAAACAATACAGACACTCCTCCTTTTTTCAACTTTACGACGTTTTTACTGTTATAAAACGGAAGGCTTTCGATCAGATTTACCAAAATTAATACTGACGATAAATTTAGGTAAATTGGCCATTTCGTGCATGCTATCTTAAAATTACATTAGCTTTTTCCTCTTTTTTCCCTGGTGGATAAAAGTTGGGAATATCGCGCAAAATTTTCCACTACCATTTTATCCTCAATAGGAGGTTAATTTACGCAGGGAATATTATTTCTAACAGTTTTCTGTGAAGTAGTGCTTTTAAAGATTTGCTGCTGTGGGATTTACGCAACAGTTCTTTCTTCCATGCCAAGAGATGTAAAAATAAACACTATACATTAAGTTCCTTCCTGCATACTTTTAAAATCCTTAGTGTTATTTCCATAGGCAACGTCGATCGAGGTTTATTCTGAGTTCTTAGTTCGTGCAACACCACCGTTTGGTTTGCCTGACTGATCTTAAAATACCCAAATATTCCGATCTAAAACTTTAATTTAAAACGTCAATCGATGGAGCAAAGCATTTACTAATAAAGTTGGAAAAAAACAGTTGCTCCAAAACTACACGCTAACGAAATCCTAAATCTTGTATTACTTTTTAGTTAACACGAAAAAGCCGACGCGCACTTTTGGTGCATACTCAGTGTAAATTGAAAAGCGCACTGTACAGAGATTCGTGTTTGTGGAAGGGATACTGTGCCTGTTTTCTTGCCTATTTCTCTTTTCTACTTGCAAGTTCAAATGGAGGAATCTATTATCCCCTTAATAAATCATGCAACTTTTTAAATTAAATTTAAGCAATGAAAGCTCGACGAGACTGCCAGTTGATTTAAAAATGTCACTTTGGTAATAAATTTTTGCGTGCGCACATTTGCAACGACGCTCTAAACATTCAAGCAGGCAAACGCCTTTCGAAACTAAGAAAACACAGTGGGTACATGGATATGAGATCCCAGGTGGCATTGTCTTGTTTAGATGCTGGAATTTATGAACATTTTAGTGGTACAGATACAAGGCGATTATATTTTGATATCAAATTATCAGCAGCTTAGGAGTCGTCCGTTTTCATGAATTTTCTAATCTCTCACTATTTTAGTGACTTAATTTTTAATTAATTAGCTTGGTTTGATAGCACGCCTACTAAAACTAAAAAATGCAAATACTAAAACTGCATGTATTGCCACACGCATAGACAGTAGACACAGCTTAGCTTGCGATTGACTGATTTCCAACTTGGGTACGTACAGTAAAAAGACTGAAAAAGCTGTGTGATCACATGTGCGCGAGTATCACTCAGAGTTTTGTTAAAGTACCACTGAGACGAAAATTCGTAGGTCTATTTCGGCCAAATTCTGTCGCAGAATATCGCGTTGTGTCTATATTTACCCAGAAAACTGAACAAGAAACCGTCCATCCTAATATTTTTAAGCTCCAAAGTTGCGTAAAATGTGTCCGCCATTACTGAAAACGTGTTCCTGGGTGATTGCGCAATTTAATAGCTTGTGACGTCAGAGGCTCACCTCAGTCGCGTTTCCTTGTGTTTTGACTCAAGATACCTACCGTCGACTGCGAGTCCTCCGAAGAGTATTTCTATAATTCGAAACAGTCTTTAGCTTCCAAAGCATCAGAAGATTCATTTCATTCGGCGATTGAAGAATTTTTCTTACCGTACGATGTAAGAACTGATGTCAGGAGATTTCAGCTTATAACAAACTTGTAAACAAACTGTTCAAAGTTGTTTTTCTCGCCATGCGGAAGTTCAAAACATGCGCAAAATGATGCTTACAGTGATTACAGTTCAGGCACAAGTTGCTCAAAGAGCACGAGATAAATCGTTGTCCAGCTATTCGAAAAACTGATGTTTTAAGCTTTGGAAATTTAGACAAAACACCTATAAAAACTCTAGAATTTGATGCCTGCGAATTCTCAAGCATAGTGAATTGATTTTATTGTTCGCTTCGTTGGAGAAATAAAAGAAGCTATATTTTGTCTGCTGTTGTTTATATTTATATTGTGAAGCATTGAGATTTTTGGCCATTCTTAGCATAGCATGGGAAAAATTCTTGAAGAGCCGTAATGCTGTAGTCATCTGGCAGTCAGCTGATGAAGCCTATCGTGTCAATCATAGTACAGTGGTCGCTTGCATAGAGACACAAGTGCTTGGGTTTCTAAATATTTTGAACAGTTTTTGTAGAATTCTTAACTTGAGCCGAAAAAAGTGAAATAAACCAAGACCTTTTTTTAAGAACTGGAGGCCTTGTGTGACCGGAATCTAAATATTTGTCGTACAAATCAAAGCCACAAGGAAAATTTTCTGCTGCTCAACAACAACATGCGGACCTCCGAAGAAACGAAGCTTTCACTTGCTTTATTCATTGCGTAAAAATAATAACTTGATATCTAATCATTTTTCTTGGTAGTTCATTTACTAAGATTGCTATGACAGTTAAAAGAAATAACATTGTAAACCCCTTAGACAAATAGTGGCGTGTGATATTTTTTCCCAACCACGCAAGACGATCCGACTGTTGAAGCCTTTATATATTTCGAATGATAATGTCAATCGACTCTTCACCGACAGGGAATAAGGAGAAAAGTTTCTCCACAGTCAGGATGGTATGCTATAAAATAAATGACCATGCTTCTAAGCGATTACTGCTTTGAAATTAACACACACGGAATTAAAAATAACTAAGCAATACAAACTATTGGCTCAATCGCAGCGGTTCTGCATTCGCCCAGGATGCATTTTATGAGGACTACGCCGGAGATCTTCGCCCTAGCAGACGGCAGAACTGAAAGGGTTTTCCACAAGAAAAATAAACTTTAAAATACGTTAAAAGAAAATAAGTTTTGCAAAATGGTGGATGTGTTGAAAAAGAAACAAACTATCACTTCAACTGCGTTAAGATTAGCTACCTTTCGTCTCGTTTTTTCCGGATCTTTTTTTCCATATACTTGGAATGGACAATGGAATAATCGACCTCTGGGATCCTTCGAGATGAACAGCCCGCTGGAAACACTCGTCCGTGAAGTGATCAGAACAGCCGACAAAAATACCTCTCGGGTTAAAATTTGCACTGTGTGTGATTGCAAAAATTATTCATTTTTCCATTGCCGGTCCGCTCGTAAGGCTTTGATGAAGCGAAATACCAGCTCGGTGGTTGGATTTATTGTTGTAGCATTGTACAACATAAGTAATATCCTTTATAACTGCTGCAGCAACGAAAATTTCAAGGCCGTACAGCAAACAGTTGGCAGGAAATCTTCCCTCCACGACAGTTAAATTTCTCGCGGCAAGTAAACGTATGAAGGTATTAGGTTTGAGGTGAGCCTCTAACGTCACTTCCGCTAATTCGCAAGCCAGCTTCCGGAACAACGGCCAGTAATGGCGGCCGTAAAATCTCGACAAAAACCGTCCGAAAAAAGCGACTTCCAGTCGTCGTAATGAGTTGAAATTTGGCATGGTGACTAACAACCACAGACTATTTTCGAAAATGCAAAAATATGGAATACCAAAATTCTGGTCCCAGTGGCACTTTAAGAGTTTAAACCTTCGGTTTACTGTTTGATATTGAGTAAAATGTGCAGTTAAAACTTCAAGGCCCCTTTCTCAAGTTTTATCAGTGGCTTAAACGGTCTCTAATCGGCAACTGTTTTATTGACCCAGCTTGGATTGAACTTGTCTTTTTGGACATAAAATTTTAAACACACTGCAGTGTAGCCATTATGGGATCAAATTAAACGAACTTCAATAATCATTTTTTTTTTACTAAAAGCATTCTTTATTTCCTCCCAGTTTCCAAAAAGTGAAAGTGTAAGCTAACTTAAGAGATAACTTTCAAATATTCTCAATCATTAATTATTGGCACAACCAATAATATATAAATTTAAGCCTTAAAGCGGAGCTCCTAAGGAATAACCTGGTGTTCGTTTCCCAAGAATAGTCCTGAAACCTTTCGGTCCCAAATACATTTCGGGGGTTCTTTTTCAGAGTGTTTCTCAAAAAGCCCAAAAGTGTTCCGAATTGTCCTCCAATATTTTGGGGATCCGAGCTCGAAAGGTAATTCTAGAGGCTAAGCATCGCTTGATTTAATACTTTTTCGGCCATCAAACTAAATTAAAACTCTCGTGAGCCGTCTTGCTTGGTGTTTGCAATGTTTCCATATCCTGTCATTTAACTGTCAAGGCTTGTCAAATCTCTTTGGATTATTGGCTGTTCGCTTGAACGAACTTAAAACGGCGTTCATTTTAATACAACAACAAAATATCTCTTTGGGTTTTCATCGTGTTCGGACGTTAACAAATAACACGAACTGCCACTATTAGTCTAGTCAAAAATTTATTCTGGCATTTTACTGAGATTAGCCGAAAGAAAGGATTTTGGGAGCTTTCAGGCACTTGCATTAAAAATTAAGCTTATCAAAGAAATGTCTGGTAAGTTTAGTCAGTTTAGCGACAGTGAAGAAATTCGGGCACTTTGAGGAACACACAAAACCGTTTTCGGAAGTTTATCGGATAAAATACTATTAAACCGAAAACTGCTTCACTTAAAGTTACTTAAATAACTTTTATATTTCGTTCTCTAACTAGAGACCATCGAGATTGAAAACAAACAAACACCAAACATGCTTAAACTATGGCATAAGTTAAGAAGTCTTAAGCTTAAATAAATTTGGGCGCTTTGAGGAAAGGGGAAAACTGTTTTCGAAAGCTTTTCGGATAAAATAACTTTAAACCGACAACTGCCTCGCTTTAAAGATTATTACTATTGAAAACTTCTAGGGCATGAAAATCGACAATTGCACAAAGAGATGGATCTGACAGTCAAAACTGAAAGCAATTATTCGCCGACATCTCACAGAAGTGATGTTTGTACACGGTAGACAACAACACATGTGCTATTGTCTACCGTGTTTTGACCTACTGTTAGGAATAAACAAACACAAAATGATGGATCGCATGGACAGAGAAATCATTTTTGCAAAAGTTTATTCGAAAACCCGTAAGTCTATACTTAAATTCGCGTTACACTTTCTGCATCGTGATGGCAAAATATTCAAGACTACAACTGTCTCATATCTGAGCGCGTTTTCTAATATTTTTTTTTAAGTCAACGCCGCAAAAAAAATAAATGACAAATTTCGAATGACATAAATTAGATTTCCATTTCAAAACGAAATTTCTTTGACCGTAATGCTTTAAAAACTTCACTCACTCGGTTGTGTTTCAGAACAGGGCAAGCTCTCGGCCGTGGAACAAAGATGAAGTCCTTCGAGGGCAGCTTTCGTAACTTGAACCTTGCACCTTCTACCAGTATTTTTTTAAACTTTTTCTTTCCATTTATGGATATAAGATGTCTTTTCTCAAGATAAAAACTTCAGTACTGTGGAGCAATCGTTTTGCTAAATAAACTTAAGCTTTTTGAAGAAACCTCTTCGTCAAAAGCGACGATGGTCATGCGATTTCCCGCCAAGAAGAGCACCGGAGCACCGCGCGATTTCCCGCCAAGAAAAGATGGCATTCTCCACCTCCGTCAGGTTGCCTTAGGGCTCCCCTCCCCCTCCCCCAGAGTCTGTATGGGCGGGCGCACGCTGACGTCACAACCAAAATTTCTCGGATCGATAGGTTACCAGATTTGTTTACCCATGGTGTTCCGCGAGCTCCGCTATTAAGCATTAACAACGAGACATTGGTAAGCAATGCAGGTAATGGCAAACTGTTGAGCGTACTCATCTGTTAAAGCTACAAAATATTGCCCCACAACTTTTAAACAGGGATAAGCAAATTCCATGAGATTGGCATAAATGTATTGTGTCTTGGTCTGATATCGAGAAAAGTGCATGGTCAAAATTTTTGAAGTCATTGGTCACTATCAAAGATAAAGATACTGAAGTTCACAGTTCGTCTTTTAGGACAGGGAATTTTAATGACTTTTCAAAACCACGTTTAAAACCGTAAGATATTTTTAAAATGCTATAGTCATTTTATCTGGTCTACATTTTCAAGAGGCATAGCCGAGATTGTCTGGATCAGTAGGATCTTGTTACAAAATAACAGGCTCTGTAAGAGTCAATGGAGGATAGATTTCAGTCGATTCTATGTATATACAAATTGATAAAGTTAAAGAACCTGCAACTGCTCGCTAAAGCTCAGACCTTGGCAGACCAGCTAGACGCAGCTCAATAACCCATTCAATTATTTTTCATATGAAATCACGCAATCAAAACTTAAATAACATTATACTGTACTGTCTTGAAGTTACTCTCGTAGGAATACCGAACATCACACGAACAAAACCCAATCTATACGAGAGCTCTCAAGAAAAACCACGGGAATGCACCAAGCCGATCACAATATCTCTTAGTTGCTACCACGAGATAAAAACAAAGGTCCGCAAAATGTTCTCCAGCGAGGACGAAAGATAGGAGTTTTCTTGACAATGTCAATGACGCAAAAATGGGTACGCCGCAAAATGTACGATACCTCCAAACAATACGGTAGCTTTTTGTCGAGTGAAGGCTAGCTTTCTTATCTGCGAACGAAAGACAAGTGCTTTTTGATGTTGTCTACGATACAAAACAATAGACATTGTCCACAATCTATGCAAAGGGACGTGAAACCTTAACTCTGTCCAAATTTTACCTTCTTTCTCATCATTTCAGGCTTTTACCTCGATAATGAAGACATCGACGCAGCTGCTGCCGGCGATCCTCATTCTGATATCATTCTCTCTGACGCCATCTGTGGCATTTTCCTATTGCCATGAGGTGAGGGATGGCGTCTGTTATCAGTACTGTGTTGGCGGGAACTGCAACAACATGGAGTGCTTAAAATCGCCACATTACCATTCATGTGAACAGATTTGCACTGGCAAGTACCCCCTTTACTTGTTCTCATGGTAGACCGTTTTAAGCATCGATCGATATTGTCAGTGTAGGATAGTGCTTTTCCATTATTATTTTTGTTTTATTTTGTTTTTATTTTTATTTATTTATATTTTTTTTCTTAGAAACAAGGCTAATCTCCCTCGACAGGATTTAAGCAAGGCAAAAGTAATTATTGAGCGTGTATAAGGGTAAACAGGGAGACGCCGGGAGTGAAAATGTGTCAGAATTGCCCATAACGTTCTTGGCCTTAAACCGTATTTTCTTTGATTAAAAAAGATGTCCCCGGGCTTCCTGGTCCCTTCCCTAGGTTGGCCACTGTTTCCGTTGAAACAAGTATAACTATTATCATTTATTTCCATCATTTACTTGGGCATCCTCCCCTCTAATGAATGCAAAATATAGATCTTAAGTTTGACGTAAAATTGTGGTTGTATGAAAAGAGATGAAGCTGACTGAAATGTTGCTTCTATATTTCAGGTGGAAACTGCAACATGAAATGCTCAGCCGACACAAAATGCACCCAAAGCTGCACTGGTGGCGGATGCGAGAACGTCGTTTGTCACGCTAATACTTGCGATCTGAGCTGCACTGGTGGCCGATGTGGGATGGTATGCTATGGGAAAAACTGTGAGCAAGGCTGCACCTCGGGAAACTGCCAGCTACAGTGTCCAAATTACACGGATAAGTGCACACAGTGGTGCACTGACGGCGGATGTGATCTTAAGTGCCGCTTACTTAACTGCGAGCAAGGTTGCACTATGGGGAACTGCAACCTCCAGTGTTCGTCTGACGCGCGGAAATGCGAGCAGTGGTGTACAGTCAACAGGGACAAGTGCGTCGTAAAAAGGGTCAATTAAAAACTGTAATAAACTGGTGCCCATAAAACAAAAGTAAAAGACACAGATTTAGATCTTAAAACCATAGAGTAAAAAATACAGTGAAAGTCCTCGAGTTCTTCTTGAGCACTGTGAACCTATGTAGTGTACCTTCTGCGGTAGCATTGATAAGCTTGTTTAATCTACTGCAGTAATATGTAATACGCACAAAAATGAATAAACTTAAGGAGTGATAAGAGATGGAGTTCCTTTATTGTTTAGGCTCAGACTTGGACTGCAACCGCCGGCGGCAACACGTTAGTATAGCGATCTCTTGATATCAGTGTACTACTGACAATACCATTACACAAACTTCACAACGGCCTTGTTGACTTGGGCACCCAAGACCTAATGCATCCACAAAGGAGACCATCATGACACGTAAACTGCATGGGCTACGAAGTCCCATTCTCACATTCAAATTACCACCAAATGTCATTCGTTCCTTGAACTGGACCGGCTGTGATGCCACCTTGCCAGTAGCCACTGACCATACCCTAAGTTTTTATTTTTAGGCAGCTGCTCAATTTTTGACTTTTTGTTAAAAGCACCTGCATTGATCCTCACGAGAATCTTCACTAAGAAGGAGGTGTGCTATTCAGGAAAGAAGAAGATGAACTTTGCATAGTAGAACCGACATTTCTGCACACTCTCAAATGACAACAGGTTGGAGTCACTCATGTTTTTTCGAGACGCACACCTTTTTGTATTTAAATATGATATGACCAATCAAATGAAACGTGGTGAGAAACTTCTTTCAAGTTCATTTGAAAACACGCACCAATTATGGTCATACGCGACGAATGTTCGTGAACGTTTAAAACAATTAAACATTCGAGTACTTAATATATCGAAGCTGGACAATGCCCGAGTCTGAAAGATTGTCCAGAAGTTAATTAATTTATTAATTCTACGAACATGGAAAAAAAGATGATCATGTTAATGTAATTTATTTCCACTTAAGTCATGCGCTTCTTTTTTGATTTCCGCTTTTTTAAGTTCGTGTGACAGTCGCTTATTCTGTAACTGTTACGTTGGTCGGTCCAGCTTGGTTGCTGTTGTCTTTTACGGAACGAAAACATTGAAAAAAGCCAGCTTTTTAAATAGTATTATTAGTTCATTAATTTTTTTAGTGCATTAGTTTTTTTCTGAATCGTAAACAAAAGAATGACGCATTGCGCAGTTGATGAAGAAGAAAGCCCAACTTCTACAAAACACTACAACACCGTACAAAACCGGATATTTCACCAATATTAAACCAATAGTTAAAAACACTAAAAATAGTAAAAGAAAACAAGAAAAGATGTTTTATTTATATACGATAAGAATTAAAGCAATGCTTTCCGGAACGTGTGCTAATTAAATACTAGAAATAACTTGGAAGGCTGATATGAGAGTAGCAAAATTTTAAATGAACAATTAAAGGAAGCTACAAAATGATTTCTATTTTATTTTTTCTTACTGGGTTTGAATTAATAGCAACATTCAATGCATTAAAAGTGACAAACTTTATCTGTAATTATGATTTACCTATTTTGACAAGCAAAACGGCCAGCAAAACTGTACCAACATTTCTGCGCACTCTCAGACGGGGCACGAACAACGTTGTAATAGAATGACGCCATCTTGAAAAATAACGGGCTATTAATTAGCGGTACTCAACGAGGCAAGAAACGCATACTTTTGCACTGACGAATTTTTTCCCGCATTTGATTCGGTTTTCAGGTTTTAGAAAACTTACTTACTATGAGCACTTATGTAAAGCCGAATCTTTTACAGTAAATGAAAGGAAAGAATCCTCATACAAAAAACGTCCAATGTCCAATGATGACGCAGACAAACAATCTCAAAACTGGGAAGGTTGCCAAGTGACGCAGATATCCGTTTCCGATTGCCATACGTGTAAATATAGTTTTATTGAGTTCATCAGTTTAAAATATATACATATATGTGTCAAAAGTCCGTATCAAAAAATCCAGTTTTTAAATATAGATAATTAAAAGACATAGAGGTGGGTAGAGAGAAGCTAGACTGCAAATAGTTAAAGAAACATATCCGGTAAACAGAAAGAACTAAGGCCATTTGTGCGAAACGTTAAAAAAATTAATAGCCACTTCAGTCCGTTCAAAAGAAATTATTGAGCGTTTTCACTCATTTCGATAATTCTGTGGGACGGATGTAAAATTGAAAGTTGATGATAAAGCATTCGTTCCCTTAGAAAAATATGGAAAATTTTTATAGTTCGCGGATAGGCACATTCTTTCTTTATGCGAACTTTATGGTTCGCGGATGGCCATATTTATTTTGAGACTAATTAACTTTATGGTTGGCGGATGACCACATTTTGAGATTAACTGTGTGGTTCATGGATGGCCATATTTTAGGATCCACTTTACGGATCGCGGATGGTGACATTTTGAGATTAACTTTATGGTTCGCGGATAGCGACATTTTGGATCAACTTTACGGTTTGTGGATGGCCACATGGCAAGGGAGCCGTCTTTGATAAACCACTGGCTTTCTTGTAGCATAATTATACAAATTTTCTGAGAAACGTTAAAATGAATTTCATATATTTATAATTTCATTTACAATTACTATTTGGTACTAGCTCTAATTAAGAAAGAAATATAATTTTTGAAATTTTTGAAAACATTAACAGTTGGCCTAGTAGCGAAGCTTAGGGGCAACTGTAAAATTCTGAGGACACTGATTTGGCTGCTTGGCTTTCTATCTAACTCTCCAAAAACAACAAAGAATACACATCTGAGAAAAGCCACAATTTTTTTGTTTTTGTTTGTTTTTTCGGGAACGCATTCCTCCTCCCCCTCCCCCTCCCCCAGGGAAAAGGGTATTCGGCACTCGTTCGCAAGCATCCAGACCAGGGGCTTAAATCAGTTCTACGAACAAGGACGAAAGGATAATTTTTTTAATGCAATTTTTGGCGAGGTAGACCGATTCGCCCTTTTCTCTTTCTGCATTCTCAGCTTGTGTAACACTAATCTGTAAGTGTTATGTGTGGTCAATCCAGTTTGTTTGCTGTTGTTCAGTTTATGACACGAAATCACGGCAAAAATTCAGCTGTGAAAATCAAATTTAAAAGGATTTTTAAAATCGTTTTTAAGACCTGCTTATCCGTTTTTTTTCTGTCTTAAACAAAAAGTGAAAGCTTACCTTCTACCAAAACTGTAAAAATGCAAATGTTCTACGACTTCTGACAGAACCAACATTTAGAAGAGGGTGGTAAAGGGTTTTTTCGTGATCCGTGAAAGGCCCTTTTTATTTCCTGTGAATTGTGAAATGGCAAATTTTTTCCTCGTGAAAGGTGATTTGGTTACAGAGCCGTGAACTGCGAATCACCGTTTTTTTCACGAGAATTGCCAAATGACTGTTTATCTTTATCCTGAAATGTGACTGTAAACCATGATTCTCTTTTCCATGCAAAAAATTCTCTAGTAAGTGTTTTAAAAAACAAGACTACGTGTGGTAAAGAGACTACAAGACTAAACCAAAACTACTTGTGGACCAGTGCCGATCGTGCTGGACGCCAGGTCACTCTACTCATTCCACCTTTTCTCTTGGTTTTCTTGGGGATCATTGCGGAAGGGTGTCTGGACGGTCGCAAGGTTTTACCTCAGATCATAGTTTTGTTTAGTTTATATAAAGTACACGCTAACAAGAAAGCCTTGGTGCAGAAAGAAAAGTCTAAAGTCCTGTTGTCGTGCAAAGTGCACAAAAAAACCTGTAAACATTTAAGAAAGACGTCTTGGATTTTGGTGGAAAAACGCGTGTGGCGGAACAGAAGAGTGTCGGAAACCCCGTTTTTTTTGAGAATTTTTTTTTGGGGGGAGGGCACAGTTTTAAATCTGTGGCCTCCCCAAAATAAATATTCCACGCGTATGGAGTTGATCAAATGTCACGCATATGCTACACCTTAGTCATGCTTAGCCTGCGTAGCCGGCGGGATCGTTCGCGCGCGCAAAGTTTTGGCTTGGTAGTGGAGAAGAAGCCCCGCAGAGAATAGAGAATGCCGCGAGAAAGGCGGCTTCGCCGCCAAAACTACGTGCGCAAATACAATTCCGCCAGCTACGCAGGCTAAGTCATGCTTTGCAAAAAACGAGCTTGTTTCAATCCCAGACATAAATCCGAAAATTAATTTTACAGCTTACGTTATACATAAAATAGTTCTAGTGGCTACGTTGTGTATAAATACAAGCCGTTGTAATTGTTGTCAAATTCGCTAAGGAAGTTCCCCTACAGCGTAGGAGAATATTTAAAGAAGTTTTACAATTTAAGTTCGCACAGTGCTGCTCACAAGTTAGGCTTTTAAAAAATATAAATGATTGTCAAAATGACTACTGCAGGGACTGATCAAACAACGTGAAAAGACGTGTGTTACAATATTTCGACTGGCCAATACCAGTCTTCATCGGGTTTATTATGGCAAATCACGAATTTACAGAAATATATATGTAGTAGAACAATGAGCGGAAGTTACATATATGACGTGGTATGGTGTGGCTTAGAAATGATAGAAAATAAACAAAATCAATTTTCAGTTACAAATTACAGTTCATCACGTTTATTAATGCTTAGAGGCTCAAGAGTCTTAGCCTTGTGAATAATGTGAGCCTCACGTCCTGCTCACGTGCCTTTCTAAAAGAATCGCGTTCATTATTAAGTTTTTCAATAGGAATAAGTAGCATGTGGGTGTCAGAGTGGTTATTGCTGAGAAAGTGTTCCGAAACCGCTGTATAGATATAATTAGAAGTAGGGTTGAGTACAGGTCGTCTATGTTCATTGAAACGGTCTTTGAGGCGACGTTTAGTTTCCCCAATGTATTGTAAATTACATAGGCGACATTAGACTTGCCTACAAGTCGACCGCGAGAGAGCGCCGAAGGCGCGAGGCCGCGAGAGAGCGCCGCGAGAGAGCGCCGAAGGCGCGAGGAACGCTCGCGAAGCGAGCGAGAGCGAGCGACGAAGTCGCGAGACGAGCGACGTAAGTCGCGAGTCGACTTGTACCGTCTGCAGAAGATTGAATTTAATTTGCATAATGTTGGCGCGAAAACAAATTGTTCCTGGGGTGTTCGTGACGTAAGTTTTGACAGCCGGTTGAAATAAAACATAGACTTTCTCAAAGTCCGTTTCCGGTAAACAGTGTGCTTCGCGATGGATGGCGATGATCTGACCCCAACGAAAACTGTTTCCCGGGTCAGTCTTTCTCCAAAATCAAAGGAGGGAACTTGCATCTTGTGTGCAGAATATATTTTAGATTCTAGTTTTCGCCGAAGGCTTTTTACCGGCCTCGCTAAATCGCCAGCTTGCGTGAATTTGGAAATCCTCGTCGGCGCGAAGCTCGAAAGAGAAAGCTGTTCAAGTGGAATTATCTGTAAGAACTGTGTTAGAAGCAACGAAAACGTTGTGAAAAAGGTACTAGCAATAAGAGAGCAATTTGCCTTATCGAAAGAGAGGCTGGCAGCGGGCTGTGGAATCGAATCGGTCAAAAGACAAAGTAAAGACTCCAGCGACCAATCTCGCAGCAAACGAAAAGCCCTAGTGTTCAGCGAAACTATCGACTCTGCTCAACCTATTCCCTTTTTGACATCGACCGAAAAATCCACGCAAACATTATCATGGCCGGACGAATCTGACGTTTCTGCTGTTTATGTAAGTACCCTTATTCTATATGTTATTCTGTTTTAGAATGTTACACGGGAATAAAATTGTTTTTTTTCTATGAGTAATGTATCATCAGCATATATCAACCGGTTTCCTTCGTTTAAATTTGATCACAATTTGTGGGGTATTGGTTTATTCTCGTAACTAAGTTATATTTTAATCCAAACTATTTAGCAAACCGAAGAAAGCTGTTTGCATCTTATTTAAGAATTATGCAATTTCAATAGAACCTTTTTTTTGTCATTTTTGTAGGTGGTGATTCAATATCCAAATTCTCCTTCGAGAGTTGTAAAGCTTACTGCGGGCTTTGAAAGATATGGAAGGCAACTTGCTTTGGGTGACATTCCTACCATGACAAGGGCACTTGTTGCAACGCCAGATGTAAAGAAGGAAATTTTACACCTAATATGCAAAGAGGTTACTTCAGAAATTGTTGGATTGTGCTCCTTAACAAACCCATCTGTGTTGAGAAAGTCATCACCCGATGACTTGGCAACATTTACGTGGGAAGTTGTTCTTGATGAACTGAAAATAAGAACACCCATTTATTTGCAGTTTCTGGAAGCAGCTGTTACAAATCCTTCACAAGCTAGAAATGTTGTAAAGACAAAGGAGGCTGTTACAGTTCCTATGATAGATGCTGGGTGCCAGCTGGTCGCCATATTCAATGAGAACATGAATGCTACAAGAAAGCTGAAATCAGTGATTTTAAAGAAAGGAGGTCTGAAGAAAGTAGCATTCACAAGATTGTCGCCCTTGTATCTCTGCATGGGATACAGTGCTACAAACATTCTCTTTGAGGCAGCTGGGAAAGGTTTTGACACAGACCTTAAAACGTGGAAAAGCCAGGTGGAAGAGGATGCAGAGAAAGAAAATTCAATCCTGCTTAAATTGCATGACGCAGTGGCCGAAGGTGGAGCTGAATGTGAGTTAGTGCAACAGTTAAATGAAGAGCTGCAAATTCACAGATCCGCCATGCACCCAGGGTATTCATTTACTGGTGACAATGTGGACATGAGAATCCTTCCCAGACAGATGACTTTGTCCAACAGAAACAAAGACCACCATATGTTTCAGCTTGTTTCCTTCAAAAACAGAATTTCCTCAAACCATCTGCCCAATTCCTCCCCCAAGGCTGATGTGAACCAAGTCCCTTTTTCAACCTTTCTCCCAAGTGCCAAAGACCAGTGTACCTTGACTGAAGAGTTGGTCGTTTTGGTTGGTCATGTGTGGGCCAAATACATTCCTTCACTAGCCTGGTTCGTTGACTTCCTCCCCAAGCACATTGTTCATGCACAGATGGAAAGTACAAGAAAGAAGACAGAGAAGGTAAATGTTTTTTTTTTCTGCAATGCCCTCTTCATTTGATTTGTACCAGCACTGGAAATTTTAGGACACCTATGTGTGAGGGGTGACAAACACGAATTTATTCATTCTACCCAACCAATTTAGAGACACTATGATAAGACAAAAATTATGAGATTGAAAAAATGTTTTTTCAGTCAGTGACACAGGTGGTAGAGGAAGAACAAATCTGAGTACTCCCTATAGGAGCCAAACCTAATACCTTCTAGTGAAAATGCTCAATACTGAGCTGCAGGAGAATTGTAGGATTTAAAGTCACAAACTTGGTTCATGTGACAAACATACTGTATACTGCTAGGACTATAATTTCAATATTTGTTTATGCGCAACAGTAGAATAAAGTGGGATGATGAATTTTAAGGTGATAGTGCACACAAAAAAAACTAATCAATAGACTATTGATATAATTTTGTGAAGCGAAATTGGGGATGAGGGAAAAGATGGGAGATGGGGTGAGGCTGGACTAAAGAACATGGAAAACCATGGGTTTTTACAAAGTTGTTGGGGGGGGGGGGAGTCATAGGAAGAGGCACTCAATTTATGAGCTTTATAAAATAATGTTTCCGCCGGGTTCCTAATAAACAAAAATTCACCTTGTACAATGTAACCTTCATGTTGAAAAGGGCCAAGGGACTAGCCAAATGTGTTTGCCCTTTGATAATGAGATTTTGTTGTATCTAAGTTCCTTTCCTAATATTTTACTATTACTGAGGTATAGAAAATTGTTTGTTATACTGAGGACTTTGTTATGGCTCCACTGTAATATTAGTCTAAGAAATTTGTTGTGGTTGATGTCATAAAAATGAATGTTACTTATTCATAAAAATGATACAACCTCATGGATCTAGCGCTGTTACCCATCTATACATAAACATTGCAAAGGAAAATGGAATTAAGATATGAGAACATCTTTTAGGTGCACCTTGGTGTTCTTCGAAAGAATGAGCAGTATGAAGAAGACATGATAGAAATTCTTGAGTATCTTCATCCCTACGTGCCTTTTCATGACCCAGAGTCTAACAGCAAACCAGTGAAGGTCCTTAGTGGTGGTGATTACCTTACATTTGAGCGTCACAAAGAGGCTCAGTCTTCTATGCAAGATGCACGCACCCCTTCATCCAGACTGGAAGGATTGATACCAAAAATCGAAGATTTCCATAATCAGGCTGAGTGGATGAAGGTAACATGTAATTTTAAACGTCAATATTATCATTTTGGTTGTTTTAGGACTCAGAACTTGGTCAGAAGTACAATCTGGTTGGTGTTATAACAAAAATTTACTTTTATAGCCTTGAAATATTATTTTTGTATGAATACAACAAAGATTCAAAAAATTTTCTTCTCTCATCAGCGTTATATTGAGGAGAGATATTTTTTTAAGCAAGGTCAAGAAAAAGATGTGTGTTTGTCTTAACCAGGTCTCATCTTTTGCTGCATTCTTTACCCAGGTCATATGGCATCACCTTTATGACACAAGCTCATGTAAAGACAAGGGCACATTGTTTGCTGCAAGGAATATCATTGATGCAAGAAATGTGACAGCTGATCCACACAACAATTTCTACGCTTGCAGTGAGTTTCTAAACAAAGTGACGGTTACATACCTGGTATGTGGGGCATTGCACCACTTTGGTATGAAGGCATCGGCAGAAGATCCAAGGAAGAATGTCTACACTGGAGATCCAAGTAACAAGGAAGCAAAACAAAGCTATGTCAAGGGAATATTGAGATCCTTCATTGAAGACCATGTGGTAACAAGCATTCCAGAGTTAAGCCAGCAAGCCCCAACATCCAATAATCTGAGGTGCCGTTTCTGCGACAGGAGGTACATAAGACCGAGTGCTCTCAAGAACCATGAAGAAAGGGAACACAATTTTGTTGCTGTCCAGCTCAACTCTTCATCCCAACCCCCCACTGAGACAAGTGAGGAGGACAAAGTGTATAACTACACCCATCAAGCCCTACTACTTCTACTTCTTAGAATGAATCATGAAGATGCTATTAAACTAGGTGATGGGGAGAGAATTCTTCGACTATACAAATTCTTTTGTCTGTTTTACAAAGTAAGCAAATGTCCAAAGTATGCCATTGCAACTCTGCATTTACAGGCACAAGTAAATTGCCTTTTAAGTCCAAGGCTAGCACACTCATTAACCTGGAACAGGTTTGTAAACCATCAAGGCAAGACTGACTCAAACTTTCCAATGGATAAGGAAGTTGAACATGACAATTTAGCTTTCAAGACAGATATCCACAGTTACAAGGGTGAAATCACAGACAAAAGCATTGCTAGAGTGAGTCTTTCTACTAGTCCTACTGACGAAATCCTCTCATGCTTTGACAAATGTACTCAAATTCAGAAGCCCTCTGGTAAGCACACAGAAATTTCCACACAGGGTGATATCAATGCATTGGTGGACCAGTTTTTGGAAGCAGACTTGTACTGCACTATCCCAGGAAGAAAGCACTCTGCTTTCCCAGAAATGAAGCACAATTTGCTCAAAGAATTGAATGTTGACGAACTGAAAAGTTGGATTTCCAACTCCCTGAAAAAGTTTTCAAGAAAACATTTTTACCAAATGTAAATATACGTAGTGATGCAAGTTGTAAAGGCCTCAGCTTTTTTTCTCAGTGAATCTTTGAGTGTGACTGAGGAGCACATTCTGTCCCTTAATGTGGTAAACAGTTTGTTAAAATCTATCTTCCTTTTAGGTCCAACCAGAGAGTTTATGATGTCAGATTATTAGAATACTTCCATCAATGGAAGGTGTGCACATGTAGTACTTTCACGCTAGTTGGAGTTGTTTTTGTATTAAAAGCCCCACGCTGAGCACCAAATGACTCTGAAGTGTAGTGATTAGGGTTACGAAACTGAGTGAATCAAATTTCAGATCAGTTTTCCCAGCATAATGACCCTAAATCGAACCTGATTCACTTAGTTTCCTAACCCTAATCACTAAACTTCAGAGTCGTTCGGTGCTCGACATGGGTTTTCTGTATTCTGGGTTTTAGGCAAACCAGTGAAGTGACAAGGAAAACAACGTAAACTTCAATAATTAACAGTAAAAATGATAATGAGGGTACGGTCATACATGGTTCGCTATGAATCTTACTTTTTGTTCTTAATCTATTGCCAGGGGAAAGTGAACAAATTTGAGTGAAATGGATGTTTTGAATTAGCTTATGAACAAACGACAGAATAACTCCTACTTAAATCATGTAACCATGTAATCATGTAACTCATTTTTGTTTAAAAATTTATGACATTGCTTCTCTGTAAATATATCTCAGTACACCCTGCGAGCAATGACTTTGGTTCTTTAATTTTTCACATTATTTTGGCTTTGGCTACTTCACAAACTAGGAGACATTCTTATTACAGCAATACCATCCTTAAACAAGGCGGTGCTCTAGCAGTGCCTGGTGGCCCCTGGCGCCTAACTTTTGCTCCTTGATGACTAGAAAACCTTAAATTTATTAAACACATCATATTGTGACACCTTTCACAAGTTCAAAGTACTCCATGCCCTCTTCAATTTTTCTTAGAGCACAGCCTTGTTTTCATGCAAGTGCAAACCAGCAACCCATTAACCATTAACAACCTAAACTAACTTGAGAGGTGATCATCATAGTAACTTGTCATCATTAGTAATTATTCGCTGTCATCTGAATCACTGTAGGTTATGTGACAAATCCGCCTTCTTATATAAATGTCACTGTCATCAGTGTCTTCATCACTGCTGTGTTGACTTTGTGTTGACTCCTCGAAAACAGATTCATAACTACAAGAAGGTGGAATCTCTTCTCCATCAGCAGATGGTGGGGTGCTTGCTTTCACTTCATTCAAAATTTGCCATGCTTGAATTGCATGATCTTCATTGAAAAAACTGAACATGTTTTTCATGCTTGAGAGACTATCAATGTTGCTAACATTGCTCACAATGTTTTCTACCAAAGAACTTGAAAAACCAGTGGCAATGTCGATGCCTGTGAGTAATTTTCTCTCTGGTATTTCCAGGGCAAGCTGTGCTCTGTACTGGAACAGTTTCTCTCTAAAGAGGTTCTTCATTTCTTGTGATTCCTTGTTAGGGAGAGATAGTGATTGATGTGCTCTTCCACTTTCAGGGAAAGTCATTTCCACACCCTCTTTTTCTGAAATTGCTTCCACAGGTGAGAAGAATGTCTCACTATTACAAACAATGTCACAAGTGCATTTACTTTTGCAAGAGCACAAACACCTGCATTTCTTAGCACAGATGTCACAGCACAAATGTGGTTCTAGTGAGGCTTCTTCGTGCTGATTTTCTCGACTAGTAAGAAATGGCTGCATTAATAATGACCGCCGGCATACATCTCTGTTTTTCACATACTCCTTCATCTCACTGCTGATGTTTTTGCCTCTTGTACATCCTGAGAAGGTAAGGAGTACAGCCTGGCTTTGTTTCTCACTGGTCCTACCAATTCTACCAACCTCTTGAAGATAATCGTCCAGGCAACTGGATGGCCCCAGATGAAGGGCAAGGTAGGCACCTTCTACATTTACACCCATTCCAAAAGCGATGGTACAGAAAACCACTCTTACAGAACCGTTCACTTTACAAAATTCCCTTTCCACAACTTCTTTCACAACAGGGTGTGTCTTCTTGTGATACATCGCAAACAGTCGAGTTCTGTCATCCCTTGGTTCTCCACTAGTAGAAGGACAGTAGCTGTTTACTCCTAGAGCCTCATGAAAAGTTTCATACAGATCTTTGACATGTGCCCTTTTTCTACAGAAGATTAATACCTTTTGTGTGTTTCTTTGCTTTGACTTGAGCTCATTGATGAGCCAATCAAATGACTTTGCGAGGTCATCAATATCAACAGACGATACAGAAAATCTAATGTTCTCCTTGTTTGGAACTGTTATCAGCTGGACACAGTCTTTCATTGCCAGATCCTTAATGATGGTCTTTCGCACTTCCTCCGTTGCTGTTGCGGTCAATCCTATGAATGGGGTATCGCTTTTCAAAATTGACCTAATCTCCGCTAAACGAGCATAGTCACTACGGAATGCATCCTCCAATCCACTACCATGTCCCCTATAAATAAAATCATTCCCACATATTATTGGAAGGAGATTTTTAACTTGTACTCATCACATAACTCGGTCAAAGTCCAGAATGGCATATGTTTATGTGAAACCATTTGCTATCAGATCAATACATTGATGCTGTATAGAAACCTCCTCTTTAGATCTTACATGCAAATAAACTACAACTTTCGTCAGTTGTTGGGAAGGTTTGACAATGAACAGAATTTTAGTAAGATTTTATTCATCATGTCTAAATATGCCGTCTAAAAAGTCTGTTGAAATCCAACATTGAAAAGGGGGGAGTGGAGGGAAACAAAAGCATGGTAAAATGTGATAACCTTCCAAAGAGAATTGGCTAAGGTTGTAGGTTGGAATCATTACAAACAACAACAAAAAAACACAAGACTGGTTCCAAGTCATTCCAAGAGAACAGAACCGCTCAGACCAGAAATTCTATTATGGGTCAAATTTTTGGCTTTTATTTCAAATCTGTTTTGAGGTGTACCCTACTATCGTCTGCGTCAATTTGAAGCAGCCCACCTTCAATCACTCGAGGCCACATTGGAATGTAAATGTGTATAAATATTTATTTACTTTAAGGGACTAAGACATTCTGAACACTTGCGACTGTCGACTACGAACCAGCTTTGATAAAGTTATTCTATTTACAATAAGCGGATGCCCAATAAGCCTTTCATATGAAAAGGGAATGAACATCTAATATAACCACACTCTCATCAGATCAGTATTAGGACTGCACTAGTAAAGATAATGTGATGATTTCTTGTGTTTAATATCCTCAAGGAAACTTTTTTCACGGAGTAATTTTACATGTATATACAAAAGATTTCTATATGAAAAGCTGTGATAGCTGCTTTAAAGGTGTAACAACTAAAGCTTATGAAAGACGAACACTAACCACTTTGCCACACAATGAACCTCATCGATGAATACAGCTTTAATTTTGCTCTTCAATGCCACGATGGTGGAACGCTGACTTCCAAATAGCGCCTCTGGACTAGTAAACACGAGGTTAAATTTTCCTTCTGAAGCTTCCTTGATCTCGGTTTCGGAACTCTCAGGGCCCAGGACAACGGCTTTCACCCCTTTCTTGCGAAGGCTCGACACTTGGTCTTTCATTAGCGAGACCAGCGGGAAAATAACGAGGCAAACTGTTTCAATGACGTCCCTTTCGACATGTTGATAAACATCGAGAACGAACGGTGCGATGTGAAACGTTAGGCTTTTCCCTGAGCCTGTTGGCGCAACCATCAAGACATCTCGACCACTAACGTAGCCTTCTACCACTTTCCTTTGATTTTCTCTGATTTCTTTAAAGCCAAGCTTTCTTAATCCGGTGTCGATCGCTTCTTGCACGCTCATTCTCCTCACCTAATTCTCTACTTCAAAGCCAAGCGAACCTTCGCCAGGATCAAGTTTCCCGAGAAATGACGTCACAAGATAACGCTGTCCCTGATTGGATATCCTAGATGACACACCCCCGCCACACCGCCGGCCAGAAAACTGGCCGGTCAAAAATGGCGCGCTGCAGGCGATAAAAGTCCGTTTCCCGACAGACCACTTACCCCCAAAATCCGGAAAAACCGGAAACGGACTTTTAGAAAGTCTAAGGCGACATTGAATCATGTAGATAACATTGAAAGTAGTACAAGTTATATGAGATTTGATGTGGTACGTTTCACCTTGAGTGGACGGTCGGTGAGGACAACAAACAAAGCTGTACTTTGGATGTAATTCATCAAAAAGTAAGGAATTTTTTTAATCGTGAAATGGCCATTTTATTTTTCGTGAAACGTGATCTAGACCCCCCTTTACCACCCTCTTAGAAGCATTGGCCCGATTTATACTAGAGACGGATCATCCGTCCAGACGGATCATCCGTCAAGACGAATCATCTATCTAGTATAAACACGGGACGAACTATGATACGAACTATCGTTGCGTCTCGTAGTTCGTCCCGTATTTACACTAGGCGGATAATTCGTCTAAGCGTGACTAAAAGGCATGGGTACAAGGCAAATCGTCACCTTGCCGATCCTGATTTTTGAGTAGTTCGTCTTCTGCCCGTATTTATACAGACAGACGGATCATCCGTCCAGACGAATTATCCACGGTAGTTCGTCTGTCAAGACGAACTACCGTGATAGTTCGTCTGGACGGATGATCCGTCTGAAAGCCCGTATTTATACACAGACGAACTACCGTTCTTTGCCCAAGTTCGTCCCAGACGGATGATCCGTCTCTAGTATAAATCGGGCCATTAATAGCAATTAGATAAGTCAACATAACATAAGATCCTTTATTTATACACGGTAAGAATTAATACGGTAAGAACTTGCTTGTGGGGTCCAGCGCTAAATACTAGGGTTAAAAAAGGCTTAGGTGAACGACTGAAAGATAAAATAAATGATAATGAAATAAGATTACAACTTGATTTTTACCAATAAAATTTAGTATGTGACTACCACTTCTTCCTGGGTTTAAATTAATAGGAATATCTAAAGCAAGAAGAAAGGATGAGTTCTTCCCTCTCAATAATTAAAGCATTAGAAAGAACAAACTGCCATAGCGACTTACTAGTAGGGACTTTAAGATACGGTGACTACGCACTACGGACTACGGACGGGAGGCACTTTAGGACTGGGACGAGACATATGTGTTCTGTTGTCCCCACCGTCGGAAGCTCACGACCAGGGCGGAAAAAGGTTGGGCGATGAAACGAGCGTGTCCGAGCAAAAAGGTGTGATGCAGTGGACTGGGATCGAATTGGGTGCTAGACAAAAATTCAAAATTCAAAGATCCAAACTCAAAATCCTAATAATCTATTAATAGTTTCCGAAAAACGTTAACTTTGGGTTATCTTTTCTTTGTCTTTTCCGCCTTAATCGATGCTAAAAAACTGTCTTAAAACGAGCAGAGCAAAGTAAAAAGATGGAAAATGGCGTTTGGATGACGCGTGGCATGACGCGTATTTATAATTCGTGCAGTTCGTGCAAGGTTAATCATGACACGTCCCTAGTTAATTAATTAAATCAAATCAACATTAACACCGTGCTTCTTCTTCTTTTTTCCCCAAAACCTCTCCTATGCTTGTCTGTTTCTTTACGCACTACAAATAAAATTGCTCCTCACTTTAGACGGTTTTCTTTGCTTTGTTTTTGTGAGATAAAGGGAGGAGAAATCTAAAAATTTAATTTCACTTTTAATTTGTTTACATACAGTTTGTGGCGTTGCGACGAATCATCGCCATGGCGCGTTGCAAGGAGGCAAAGTTTAAAGTCAAGCTCTACATTCGCTCCCAATAAAGACCGCTGACCGATGATACTACAGTAGCGTTTTAATGCGCGTCACATTGATCACGCAATGCTTGCGTGATCAACCCCGCAAAAAAATTTTTTTTTTTTTTGTTTACGCTCTGCGGGCCTTTTGATACAGTATTTCCCGGCAAAAAAATTTTTATTTCAAGTTTTTTAAAGCGTTTGTTAGCAGCTTTTGGTTATTTTGACATCGATTTGGATATTACTGGCCTGACGCGGATCATTTACGCAAGGTATTTTATTTATTTCTTCCCGCTAGGTTTTATCTGCTACTATGTTATTGTTACCCACCCCCGTATGGCTTAAAAATTGTACAAGGATACTTGTACTTTTTTGTTTTTTAATAGCTTTTTATAAATTTTAATTTTTCTCTTTTTATTTAAATTCCCCCTTATATACATTTCACCACGGTACACAACAATTTTCAAGGTTCCGTTTAAAAGTATCCTCGTACATGTAATATTGTTAATAAAATTTTTTTTTTTTTTCTGTCCGTCTCTCTCTTTTTACACTGCGTTTCTGTCCTCCTTTTTGGTCTCTATAATCTCTCCTTGATGTTCTCTATTAATCTCTTCATCTCATTTCTATAAGGACTCGGCACGAGGATGTCGAGCAATGACCAGGTACCGGGTTAGAAACATCCTCGCTCGGTTGTGCTTTGCCCCTGATGACTCACAACCATTAGGAGCCTTGGTGTCGATGCATCCTTCTACTGTTTGGCCGGCCAGGCGAATTCCCCGTCTTCCTTCCTATATACATTTCCTTTCTCGGAATTACACCTTTTCTCCTTGACCAATCATATGCACTTTCTTTTGTATTATCACACCATCCATCCCACTCCTATAAAAATAATAAAAAATAATAACATTAGTTTGCATTATATTTTAAACGCATATTATTACCTTTAGATTCGCCCCCTAATACCTTACCCTGTAAACCACCTCATAGCCCCAAGACAGGATATAACCCAGCCCTCAAACCCCCTCCCCTTTTACATCTCGCTTAACCCCATTTTAACCATTAAAAGAACGAAAAAAGATTTAATTTTTCTCTCTCCCCTCCATCAACAAGTTTCCTCTCATCCCACCTTAAAACAGGATGAACCCCCCAACCCCATTTATGTCAATTTGAGAACGAACAGGTTTTATATTTCCATTAACAAGTTCCTCCTTCAACCCTGACACAAGCCAATTTATCTTGACTACAGAACGATATAATTTTTACTACCATTTACAAATTCCCTCTTACCCAATCATAAGATTCACCCTCAAATGCCTTACCCTGATAACCATCTCATAAACCAAAGACAATACTAAACCCCTAACTCCCCCCCCCCCTCCAAAGCTTTTTAACCCCATTTGAACCATTTAAAGAACGAAAATACATGTACTAACTTAAACTCTTCCTTCCACTGGCAATTAATATTCTCCATTTACCCCATTGGAAAAGTCACCCATACTTGTCTTGACCCCGTGTACCATCCTTTCACCCCTGTAGCTAAACTCCCAAGTATACAAAGGGTTATTTAACCCCCCCCCCAACCCCCAAGGGATTTTTTCTTTCTTTAATTCTAAACGAGACAAGAAAGTAGCACCAGGAAACTCCAGAAAGCTTGACCACACCCTCTCATTTAAACCTGATTAAGGGAAGCCTCGAGCCATGCGGCCCATACTGCCGAAGCTTATCTCGGTTTCGGTAGCATTAAGCAGCTAGGAATATTTCTACTCCCCCCTGAATGGGATGCTAGTCCATCGCAGGTTTACCCACCAGCATTATGTCGCCGGTACCCATTTATACACCTGGGTGGAGAGAGGCACTATGAGAGTAAAGTATCTTGCCCAAGAACACGGCGCAGTAACCCCGGCCAGGTCCCGAACCCGGACCGCTCGATTCGGAGTCCAGCACACTAACCGTTAGGCCGCCGCGCCTCTCACTAGAACCTGATTACGACCATATATATTATAAACCTATTTTAACACGCTTTTAAAGCGAATATAGAAATGAAAGATTTTTACCATTCTGCCAATTTGCATCTTACCCAGAGTAATACCCCTAGCTCTCGACTCTATACACCTTTTCATTCCTTTTACACCATAACAAATTCATTTTAATTCCTTTTCTTTCATTTTTACCCAAATAGATTTTATGTTTTTACACAACGAATCAGATTATCACCCACGCATAACCCAAATTCATTATGCTTATTTTAATCTTATTCCTATACTAGACACAACAACTCTTTCCTAACTATGGCTACTGCAGAGACTACAGAAGAATCAACTTTACTATTCTATGCTTCGCACATCCGACCTCTCAACAGACAACAAATTTCCAACCGGCGTTTACAGCTCTTCAACCTACTTAATGGCGATTTATTTTATCCTTTAAACATCTGGCCAAAAGACATTAAAGCACTTTTTTGGAAAAAACCCATAGGAGACTGTGACACTTTCAAACTCTTATTATTTTTCATTGGCAATGGCTGCTCACCTTGTATAATTGCAGAATGGATCTTAACTTCGCAAAACTGGGCCCCGCAATCCAAAGGAGAAAAGCGAGCAAGGCAAATAGATTTTGTCAAAGCTAATCTTGGTTCCAAAAGTGACAGATGGTTCTATTTTGACATTCACCATGAAGAATGGCTGTACCTAAGCGGAGAAAAAAGAGAGTGCAACATTGATTAAAGTTACCGTGAATGTTTCACCATTCTTATTGCATTTTTTTCTGGAATAAAAAGTATTTTTAAAATCTAAAACAGAAGAACGAAAAATAAGTAATATATCAAGATTACTCCTACTCATGTACATTACATGTATATGCAACATTACAACATTTTAACCTAACCCTTCCCCACCTTACAAAACCTCAACCAACCCCACAAGTTAAGCTATTTTTCTACTACATGAAATAATTTTTACCTCCAAATTTAAATTTTTACTTGCCCTCAGGTCTAACGCGAATCCATAAACCTTAATCTAAACTCCAATTTAAACCAAAAAGCAATTTTGCCTTGCCCCCTTACCTTAAATTTTCCCCTTAGAGATAGTTTACACTACTCTCAGCTTAAACCAACCAAGGAAATCCTTTCCCTACCCTCTAACCTAAAGCCTTTCCCCAACCTTAAACCTTAAACCTGTAATATAACATAACATAAAACTGTTTGTAGGTTTTAACATACAAGCTAAACCTTAATGATGTTTTAAGATATTCTTATTAAATGTTTTGTTATTACTACTATTTTATTATTCTGTGCTAAATTTCAAATTTTATTTTGATAACAATTACTTAATATTTTATTTGATTTTATTCATTTTATTATTTCATTTCATTTGTGCTGCCTTGTGTTGGACGTGGCTGCATCGCAGTCTGTTGGTCCCTCAACGCTAGTGCAAATTTTATCTTTGTTTTAATTTTACTCAGTTATTTTTGTTCATTTCATTTGTGCTGCCTTGTGTTGGACGTGGCTGCATAGCAGTCTGTTGGTCCCTCAACGCTAGTGCAAATTTTATCTTTGTTTTAATTTTACTCAGTTATTTCTGTTACTTTTGTTCATTTCATTTGTGCTGCCTTGTGTTGGACGTGGCTGCATCGCAGTCTGTTGGTCCCTCAACGCTAGTGCAAATTTTATCTTTGTTTTAATTTTACTCAGTTATTTCTGTTACTTTTGTTCATTTCATTTGTGCTGCCTTGTGTTGGACGTGGCTGCATCGCAGTCTGTTGGTCCCTCAACGCTAGTGCAAATTTTATCTTTGTTTTAATTTTACTCAGTTATTTCTGTTACTTTTGTCATTTCCTGCACTACCTTGTGGTAGACGTGGCTGCATTGCAGTTTGTTGGTCCCTCAACGTCAGTGCAGAGTTTTATTTCATTTCACACTTTTTAGTACTGCCTTGTGATGGACGTTGGCTGCACTGCAGTTTGTTGGTCCCTCAACGCAAGTACATTTATTATTTTATTTGACATGTACATACAACATTTCCCCTTCCACATGCATACTTCTCCCCTCCTTATTCCCACTATTTTTAGTGGAGACTTGGGAACCCATTAGCTTGGGATTCCATACATTAACACCTGGGATGCCACAAAGGTTGCTAGTGAAACTACTGGTTTTGTTTGCTTGTTTTTTTTTTTTTTTTTTTTTTTTCGACAACAGTTTGATGGTATCTACAGTAGGGATACAACTTTAGTCCTAGTCAACTCTTTGAATGGTACAGGTGTTCATACTTGCATAATCACAAAAAGATTTTACACTTATTATTATTTTGTCATCACCTTTTGTTTGTTTTTTTATATTTTTTTATTTTTTCAAAATTTTTATATGTTTTTCTCACAATTAAATGTTAAATTTCATTATTTTCTGTCATCAGTTTTTATTTTATTAATAAAATAAAATTTTCCTTAGGGTTTCGCACAATAAACCATTGGCTCAATTTTATTCATTTAACCAAAAATTAAACATTCAAATTAATTTCCTTGCATTAATTACAGTCTACTGCAATCTAACTGTATTTATTCAAATATTAACAGTTTTCCTACAGTATAATCTCTAACCATTGTTAATTTAAAATTATATAACCCTAATAATTTGACCCAAACATTAATCTAATTTCCTACACATTTATAGGTTTCTACCATATTTTGCCCAAAACATTAATCAAATTTCCTATACATTTATAGGTTTCTACCATATTTTGCCCTATCCTTAACTAGATATTTAACCCCATCCCTCTTTTAAATTTGCCCTGCTACAAACCCAAAGGGTACTTCACTACTCTATACAAATTACTATTCTAAGGCCCCAGAAACTTTACCTTCACAATTTACACCTTTATACATTATTGCAACAGATGTTCACCCCACATGATTTCGTTATAGACCCTACATTTTCAATGCCAAGGCTCATGCACAAGAGAAAAGAACGTGACATAATTGATCTTATGCAAGGAAATCTTACCTCCTAAAAACCATTTGTCTATTCAGACACCTTCTATGATGAAGGACGTACTCTAAAGGAAAAGGAGAAACAATTTAATGAAGTCAATAGTCACGCAAATACAACTTACAGCTGTACCTACACCTATAGCGCTTAATATCTTAACCCCCATTAAAGTTTAATCTTCCAAACACCTCCATCATAATGTTAAATTTACTACAAGTTCACTATTTGTCTACTTCTACTTATTACCAAATAATCACCCCAGTGTTAATTTTCTATTCATTTCTTATTGCAACTATTTCAACTTAAATTTATTTCAGAAAATAATACTGTACACTTTGATATCCCCTTACCATAACATTTTCATTACAATTACAGACTTAACATGAACAAATCACAACAAGCTGATCCTTTACCACCCGGCCCTAGCAAGACCAACAGCTACAAATCCAGTAAACAGAAAGAACGAAACAAAAGAAAAAAAGAAAAGTACAAACAGAAAAAGAAAAACAAAACAAGGAAAACTACAGACAAACCACCTCAACACAGCAAACCAAGAAAGAAAAAACAGTGGACCTGGAAAATTCTTAGATCAGATCAAATAAAGCTGCAACAAAAAAGGACACTCTTTACCATCAACAAGCTATACAACTTAAAAGAGCAAAATCAAGCAATCATCTACAACCTACAATCCTGTTTATTCACCTCCACCTTCAAAAACAAAGAATCTATCATTACCACTTCCATCAAATCCACATCTGAAAACATCCACTCCCTTCAGCACTCAATTCAAGAACTCAAAACAGATAACCTAAACTTAGACAAACGTATATCATCCATCAAGAGACACACAAATGGCATCTTCAACACAACCATCAAAAAAAATCACCCAACTCAACAGAAACCATGGCTCCTCACTTAAAAAAAGAATCGACAATCTGCGTACTCAACAAAGATCTTTCAATACCTTCCTCCAACACAGACACAACCTCCAACCTGACAATCTATCCGGCATACTTCAAGCCCAAGAAACATCCCAACGAAAACTCAGACTTGAACAAGAGAAAGACAAACTTCAAACTACAGACAAGATCCACAGCTTCACCAATGTCAATCTGCCACCTACCTTCAAGAATCTCCTAAACAAAGGCACTAACTTTATCCCTACTCTTCAACAATCTAACCACAACTTTATTAAGAACACCATCACCGAAGAAGTCAATCAAGCCCTATGCTCTTTAATCAAGAAACAAAATATCAACTCCTGTACACGCAAACAAAAATCATCCAAATCTAACCACCGTTACAAACCTTACCCCAGCACACACCCGCATACGCTCCTCAAACAAGAACAAAGCAGACCACATTTTAACATACACATCGTTGACTACGTACACAACACCACTTCATATACAAAACAATACCTTCAAACAACCAACCTACATACACTATCCCACCCACACCACACTAACATAACCACAGATCAGTCTACTTACATACACCAACTACAAAACAACAATGACCTCATACTGACTAAAACAGACAAGAACATGGGATGGGCTCTAGTGCCCATCTCATGGTTCCAAACCGAATACGAACGACATTTTTCAGACAAAGAGACATACCAACGAATCGACAATTTTAATTTGACAACAACAATTGACAACTCTAATTTTTTGTTGAACAAACTAAAAGCACGTTTCAAAACACAGTTTCTGACAGAACTTTACAAAGAACGACTACTGTACAACAAAAAAGAAAAAAACTTACAGATACCCTACATGAAACTCCTACCTAAAGTACATAAACTAGACAATACTGCCTCAACAACTAACATTGACAAACTTACTGGTAGACCGATCATCACTGCACACTCCTGGATAACATCTGACCCCTCACGACTCCTAGGACAAGAACTTGACAATATTATTTTGCAACTGAAAACAATTTTTACTACTAACAACATTCCTTTTCCTTTGGTTAACAACTCTACTGAACTGATAAACAAACTGCAAACCGTTGACATAAAGGACATCGATGACTTTCAGCTCACGACTTTTGACTTTACATCACTTTACACCAACATCTCATATCAAAACACCATACAAGCCATTATCACCAGCTACAAGCTACTTAATTTGCCTAATCTTTATAGAGACTATTTACTTAACCTTAATAATTTTATTAACCAACGTAATTATTTTAGGGCTGGCAATTTTGTTTATCAGCAAATAAAGGGCGTCGCTATGGGCAGCTATCATAGTCGACAAATTGCTGATCTTGTTTTACTCCTTAGTGAGTATAACTTCTATAACAATTTTAATACTAATGGCATTTTTATTTTTTGTCGTTACATTGACGACGGCTTTATGCTTACTAATAAAGCTAATACTAACATTCTAATTGCTAACTTATGTGTAGCATACCCATCACAAATTCCAATCACTTTTACATCCAGCAATCACTCAGTCAACTACCTCGACCTCACCATTTCATTAAATCACCATACCATCAGATACCACCAAGTTCACTACCACATTTTTCAAAAACCACACCACAAATACATGTACCCACACTATTCATCTAATCATCCTCAACACATTTTTTCTGGCATCATCAAGACTGAAACTGTACGATACAGCCGACTTAGTAAGACAATTGACGACTACAACTACATACACAATTTATTTCGACTAAGACTGAACGCACTTGACTATCCAGACAAACTTATCACAGACAATTCATTCCCATGGCTCCCTTTCACAGCACACAAAAGACGAAACAGAACACGACAAACAAAAACCAAATCGACTGTTTATTACCGAACTATATATAACAAACACTTACGAACAGACAAAATAGTACAACAAATCCTACGAAAATACCACAACTTACGTATTCCCAAACTTTCAAAAGCCTACTGCAACACCACAAAACTCCACACAATGCTCCTCACAAACAAATCACTTCATAATAAATTATCCTTACATACCACAAGCACATGACAATATGTTGCCATAATGATCCACGTTTTTATAAATTATTATTAGCAGAAAAGACTGCAAAGATTGCCTGCAGGCTATACTTCTTGATTTATTTTAGTTATAATAATTTGCTTACTTATATAATTTTTCATTATAAGTGTCATAATTTCCAAAACATTTTCCTGATGTACAGATGTACATGTACATGTATATAGTAACATCTTTTAATCTCTCTCTTAAAGCCAAAACTTTTAAACAATGATTTATGTAAAATGAACTGTACCATACAGAGCATTTCCCACTAGCTAATTTTGCATTACAAATTATCTAGAGCCTCTGTTTTTAATCTTAATCATTACCAAATAACGTCCACAATATCTATACACTTTTAAGCCAAAATACAATTATTGCGCATGGATCTTTTTAGTACACCATACACCATGTACAAGCTCTTTGAACAATTTGTAATAAATATTTTAAGCTATGTCTTAAAGCATTTTATATGACATTATTTATATCACATTATATGAGGGCATGGTTCCCTAATGACCAATGTTATGTAACTGTTTTACTTCTTCTGTTTTTCTTCTTTCTCCCCCTAACCATACCTCAGCTCCATTAGGCTCCTTACGAATTGAAATCTCCCGAGTTTCTATCTCACTTCTCACAGATACCAACTAAAAATCATGGAAACAGAATATAATTCTACTACCCGACCTTTTACAACTTGCCCACAGGAAAATAGAACCAAGAATAATTCAACCGACCTTTTACAACGTCCCATCGTATACGCGCCACCTTCGTTTTTCTTGGCTGCATGATTATTAGAACGAAGAATCATTCTACCGACCACGATGTAAAGAACGAACAATTGTTCTGCAATCATGAAAACGGAGTATAGTTCTACCACCCCACCTTTTACAACTTACCCACAAGAAATTACAACGAAAAATAATTCAACCAACCTTTTACAACGTGCCTTCATGTACACGCCACCATCGTTTTCTTGGCTGCATGATGAAATTAGAACGAAGAATCTTTCACCCGACCGCGTGATGTAAAGAACGAAGAATTGCCCTACATGATCTACAAGCTGCATCAACCGTACTCCAATACATATCTCATTTTCTGTTTTACCTCCAATCGACCCTCGAAAAGTCGTACTCCAGATAATTTCAAGATTTTACCACGAAATAACTCCACAGAACGATGATCAAAGCAACTTACCGCCCGCTCTACATTCGCTCCCAATAAAGACCGCTGACCGATGATACTACAGTAGCGTTTTAATGCGCGTCACATTGATCACGCAATGCTTCCGTGATCAACCCCGCAAAAAAATTTTTTTTTTTTTTGTTTACGCTCTGCGGGCCTTTTGATACAGTATTTCCCGGCAAAAAAATTTTTATTTCAAGTTTTTTAAAGCGTTTGTTAGCAGCTTTTGGTTATTTTGACATCGATTTGGATATTACTGGCCTGACGCGGATCATTTACGCAAGGTATTTTATTTATTTCTTCCCGCTAGGTTTTATCTGCTGCTATGTTATTGTTACCCACCCCCGTATGGCTTAAAAATTGTACAAGGATACTTGTACTTTTTTGTTTTTTAATAGCTTTTTATAAATTTTAATTTTTCTCTTTTTATTTAAATTCCCCCTTATATACATTTCACCACGGTACACAACAATTTTCAAGGTTCCGTTTAAAAGTATCCTCGTACATGTAATATTGTTAATAAAATTTTTTTTTTTTTTCTGTCCGTCTCTCTCTTTTTACACTGCGTTTCTGTCCTCCTTTTTGGTCTCTATAATCTCTCCTTGATGTTCTCTATTAATCTCTTCATCTCATTTCTATAAGGACTCGGCACGAGGATGTCGAGCAATGACCAGGTACCGGGTTAGAAACATCCTCGCTCGGTTGTGCTTTGCCCCTGATGACTCACAACCATTAGGAGCCTTGGTGTCGATGCATCCTTCTACTGTTTGGCCGGCCAGGCGAATTCCCCGTCTTCCTTCCTATATACATTTCCTTTCTCGGAATTACACCTTTTCTCCTTGACCAATCATATGCACTTTCTTTTGTATTATCACACCATCCATCCCACTCCTATAAAAATAATAAAAAATAATAACATTAGTTTGCATTATATTTTAAACGCATATTATTACCTTTAGATTCGCCCCCTAATACCTTACCCTGTAAACCACCTCATAGCCCCAAGACAGGATATAACCCAGCCCTCAAACCCCCTCCCCTTTTACATCTCGCTTAACCCCATTTTAACCATTAAAAGAACGAAAAAAGATTTAATTTTTCTCTCTCCCCTCCATCAACAAGTTTCCTCTCATCCCACCTTAAAACAGGATGAACCCCCCGACCCCATTTATGTCAATTTGAGAACGAACAGGTTTTATATTTCCATTAACAAGTTCCTCCTTCAACCCTGACACAAGCCAATTTATCTCGACTACAGAACGATATAATTTTTACTACCATTTACAAATTCCCTCTTACCCAATCATAAGATTCACCCTCAAATGCCTTACCCTGATAACCATCTCATAAACCAAAGACAATACTAAACCCCTAACTTCCCCCCCCCCCCTCCAAAGCTTTTTAACCCCATTTGAACCATTTAAAGAACGAAAATACATGTACTAACTTAAACTCTTCCTTCCACTGGCAATTAATATTCTCCATTTACCCCATTGGAAAAGTCACCCATACTTGTCTTGACCCCGTGTACCATCCTTTCACCCCTGTAGCTAAACTCCCAAGTATACAAAGGGTTATTTAACCCCCCCCCAACCCCCAAGGGATTTTTTCTTTCTTTAATTCTAAACGAGACAAGAAAGTAGCACCAGGAAACTCCAGAAAGCTTGACCACACCCTCTCATTTAAACCTGATTAAGGGAAGCCTCGAGCCATGCGGCCCATACTGCCGAAGCTTATCTCGGTTTCGGTAGCATTAAGCAGCTAGGAATATTTCTACTCCCCCCTGAATGGGATGCTAGTCCATCGCAGGTTTACCCACCAGCATTATGTCGCCGGTACCCATTTATACACCTGGGTGGAGAGAGGCACTATGAGAGTAAAGTATCTTGCCCAAGAACACGGCGCAGTAACCCCGGCCAGGTCCCGAACCCGGACCGCTCGATTCGGAGTCCAGCACACTAACCGTTAGGCCGCCGCGCCTCTCACTAGAACCTGATTACGACCATATATATTATAAACCTATTTTAACACGCTTTTAAAGCGAATATAGAAATGAAAGATTTTTACCATTCTGCCAATTTGCATCTTACCCAGAGTAATACCCCTAGCTCTCGACTCTATACACCTTTTCATTCCTTTTACACCATAACAAATTCATTTTAATTCCTTTTCTTTCATTTTTACCCAAATAGATTTTATGTTTTTACACAACGAATCAGATTATCACCCACGCATAACCCAAATTCATTATGCTTATTTTAATCTTATTCCTATACTAGACACAACAACTCTTTCCTAACTATGGCTACTGCAGAGACTACAGAAGAATCAACTTTACTATTCTATGCTTCGCACATCCGACCTCTCAACAGACAACAAATTTCCAACCGGCGTTTACAGCTCTTCAACCTACTTAATGGCGATTTATTTTATCCTTTAAACATCTGGCCAAAAGACATTAAAGCACTTTTTTGGAAAAAACCCATAGGAGACTGTGACACTTTCAAACTCTTATTATTTTTCATTGGCAATGGCTGCTCACCTTGTATAATTGCAGAATGGATCTTAACTTCGCAAAACTGGGCCCCGCAATCCAAAGGAGAAAAGCGAGCAAGGCAAATAGATTTTGTCAAAGCTAATCTTGGTTCCAAAAGTGACAGATGGTTCTATTTTGACATTCACCATGAAGAATGGCTGTACCTAAGCGGAGAAAAAAGAGAGTGCAACATTGATTAAAGTTACCGTGAATGTTTCACCATTCTTATTGCATTTTTTTCTGGAATAAAAAGTATTTTTAAAATCTAAAACAGAAGAACGAAAAATAAGTAATATATCAAGATTACTCCTACTCATGTACATTACATGTATATGCAACATTACAACATTTTAACCTAACCCTTCCCCACCTTACAAAACCTCAACCAACCCCACAAGTTAAGCTATTTTTCTACTACATGAAATAATTTTTACCTCCAAATTTAAATTTTTACTTGCCCTCAGGTCTAACGCGAATCCATAAACCTTAATCTAAACTCCAATTTAAACCAAAAAGCAATTTTGCCTTGCCCCCTTACCTTAAATTTTCCCCTTAGAGATAGTTTACACTACTCTCAGCTTAAACCAACCAAGGAAATCCTTTCCCTACCCTCTAACCTAAAGCCTTTCCCCAACCTTAAACCTTAAACCTGTAATATAACATAACATAAAACTGTTTGTAGGTTTTAACATACAAGCTAAACCTTAATGATGTTTTAAGATATTCTTATTAAATGTTTTGTTATTACTACTATTTTATTATTCTGTGCTAAATTTCAAATTTTATTTTGATAACAATTACTTAATATTTTATTTGATTTTATTCATTTTATTATTTCATTTCATTTGTGCTGCCTTGTGTTGGACGTGGCTGCATCGCAGTCTGTTGGTCCCTCAACGCTAGTGCAAATTTTATCTTTGTTTTAATTTTACTCAGTTATTTTTGTTCATTTCATTTGTGCTGCCTTGTGTTGGACGTGGCTGCATAGCAGTCTGTTGGTCCCTCAACGCTAGTGCAAATTTTATCTTTGTTTTAATTTTACTCAGTTATTTCTGTTACTTTTGTTCATTTCATTTGTGCTGCCTTGTGTTGGACGTGGCTGCATCGCAGTCTGTTGGTCCCTCAACGCTAGTGCAAATTTTATCTTTGTTTTAATTTTACTCAGTTATTTCTGTTACTTTTGCCATTTCCTGCACTACCTTGTGGTAGACGTGGCTGCATTGCAGTTTGTTGGTCCCTCAACGTCAGTGCAGAGTTTTATTTCATTTCACACTTTTTAGTACTGCCTTGTGATGGACGTTGGCTGCACTGCAGTTTGTTGGTCCCTCAACGCAAGTACATTTATTATTTTATTTGACATGTACATACAACATTTCCCCTTCCACATGCATACTTCTCCCCTCCTTATTCCCACTATTTTTAGTGGAGACTTGGGAACCCATTAGCTTGGGATTCCATACATTAACACCTGGGATGCCACAAAGGTTGCTAGTGAAACTACTGGTTTTGTTTGCTTGTTTTTTTTTTTTTTTTTTTTTTTTTTTTCGACAACAGTGAGGAGAGCTGTGATGCTGCTCACTTTATGTAGCATGAAATTATTATCAATAATTAATGTTGAATTGTGAACAGAAATTTCCTTTCTAATCCATCTAAATACTTTTTTTTAACTATAAACCCAATTTGTTCAGTCATCATCAGTTGAAAAGGTATTCTAGCAAAAGTATTTTGATGATCGTGTATTTTTTGTCGTCTCTCGTTGCTGTTAACAAAGTCATTTTATCGAAGCTCTTCTAGTCGGTATCGCCGGTCCTGATCGGTTTCAGCGCACATTTTCTCGTAGAGTTTGTATCGCTGAGTTTATTCTCATTATTCAGTCGGTGTGACTGAGTTTTAATCTCGAAGACCTTGTATCGATTCTTGCGTTGTTGGGGAATCTCGTTTTGTGGTAGCGCTGTGCTATTAAGCTAATTTTAAACTACGTTGTCTATGTTATAAGATTCTCGCCTGTGATATTCCAGTCTCCTGTTTGTGTCCTGCTGACGGCTTTAGTCTTCGCTATGCTATTACTGGTAAACTATGTTCTCTACTCATGCTTTCTTGTCGTCGACTGTTTCGCCTTCGTCGTTTGTGCTGAATTTTACGTTGGCGTTCACGCTGAGTTTCAGTGGTAAATCTCCCCCCGAATGGATTTCCAGCCACTTGCTAAATCAGGCGTTGCAGTCTTTGCTCGTGTCCCTCATTTGCATCAGAAATTGGTCCAGTAACTTGTTCACAGACGATGAATGAACATATCAGCACGCAAACGTACGCAGCGAAGAAACATGAGAGTGCGCAACTGTCAGCGGTCGCGATTTGGTTTTGTTGCTAGGTAACTGTGCGGACACCTTCCAAATATATATATAGGCAGATCGAGATTTGACCGCCCTAAGCGATCCCCGCGCGATCCCACGCGACAAATTTATAAACCTCGCTTCGTGAAGAACAAAATTCGGAACGGCCTTGTTGACTTGGGAACCCAAGGCGTTATGCGTCCACAAAGGAGACCACCAAGGCACGTGAACTGTATATGATACAAGTCCCATTCTAACATAAAATTACCACCAAATGTCATTCGTTCCTTGAACTGGACCGGCTGTGGTGCCACCTTGGCCAAAAGCCAACTCAAGCCATGTGGCGACCGTAAACTGTAAACTGTAATCTCAGGCGATGTGCTGACCGAGTTTGCAGCAGAAAACCGCGAAAAAGATAAAGTCGAAGGCAAATTTCGTAACTTGTATTTTCGCCTTAGTATAAACTTCAGTACTCTAGCTCGAACAATCGCTTGCTACACAAGCTAAAGCTTTTTAAAGAAACCTCTTTCTCAAAAGCAACGATGGTCATGCGATTTCCCGCCAAGAAAAACGCTGGTTGCCCAAAAGCACCGCGCGAATTCCTGCCAAGAAAAGATGGCATTCTCCTTCCCCGTCGGGTTGCCTTGAGACTTCCTTTCCGCTCCCCCAGGGTCTGTGCGGGCGTACGGACGTACGAGGGCGTCACAACCCAAAATTTCTCGGATCGATAGGTTACTCATGCTGTTCCGCTCTACGACCTTCGGCCGCAAAAAAGCTCCGCTAAGAAGGAGGTGGGCTATTCAGGAAAGAAGAAGATGAACGTCCACATTGTTACCTGGTTTAACCCTAGTCTAACGAGCTGTGCATAGCAGAACCGACATTTCTGCACATTCTCAAACGGCAACAGGTTAAAGTCATGCATGTCTTGCGAGAAGCACACCTTTTTGTGTTCAAATGTAATGTGATAAGATCAATCAAACAAATCATGGTGAGGCAACATCTGTCAAGTTCATTTGAAAGCAAGCACCAATTATAGTCATACGCGACGAATATTCGTGAACGTCTTTAAACATTCAAACACTCGAGCAGCTAGTATATCGAAGCTGGATAATGCCCGAATCTGAACGATTGTCTAGAAGTTATAATTAATTAAGTCATTAATTCTATGAACGTGGAGGAAAAGATGATCGTGTCAATGTAATTTTTTTTTGCAATGTAGCCCAAGTCATGCCCACCTTTTTTTATTTCCGCTTTTTTAAGTTCATGTGACAGCCGCTTATTCTGTAACTGTTACGTTGGTCAGTCCAGCTTGATTGCTCTTGTTTTTGTGGCACAAAAACAATGCAAAAATCCAGATTTTTAATTAGTTTGATTACTTCATTAAGTTTTTTAGTTCATAAGTCTTTACTGTATCGCAAAAAGAGAATGAGGCATTGCACAGTTGATGAAGAGTGAAAGCCCAAGTTCTACAAAGACTATAACACCGTACAAAATCGGATATTTCACCAATATTAATTTAACCTAAATTTTAAAAGCATTAAGCATTGCCTTGTTTAGATGCTAGAATTTTGAACATTTTAGTGGTACAGACACAAGCGATTACATTTTGATACCAAATTACTAACAGCGTATCAGTCATCCCTTTTCGTGAATTTTCTAACCTCTCACTATTTTAGCGATTTAATTAATAATTAATTAGCTCGGTTTGATAGCACAACCTCTACTAAAACTAAAAAATGCAAATAATAAAAACTACATGTATTGACAAGCGCTTAGACAGGAGACACAGCTTAGCTTGCGATTGACTGATTTCCAGCTTGGGTACGGACTGCATGATTACATGTGTGCCTTCGGTTTAGGGTTTGATGTTGAGCAAAATGTGCAGTTAAAATTTCAGAGCCCCTTTCTCAAATTTTATCAGTGTGTTTAACGGTGTCTAATTGGCAACAGTTTTGTTGATCCAGCTTGGTTAAAGTTGTATTTTTGGACAAAAAACACTGCAGTGTTTCCATGATAGAACTTGAGTTAAACAAACGTCAATAATCATGTTTCTTGACTAAAAGCGTTCTTTATTTCCTCGGAGTTTACAACAAGTGAACGTGCAAGCTAACTTACGCGACAAATTTCAAATATTCAATAATTATTAGAATTATTAAATGCTTCGGCTCCAGAAGCGGCAGAAGTCTTGTTGAATTGATAATCCTCGAAACGAAGCCGCATGCACATTAAGGACTTTCTAAACTCAGGAATATAAGCAGAATTGACTTGAGTATATAAGCAGAATTGACACAATATTATGAAGATGTTTTAATTTTGGCAGAAATTGTGCCTTTTCACGTGGGACCAAACATCATATTATTCCTCAGTGACCAGTAAAAGCAATATGTGTAGAACTTGGTTAACATGCCATCTTACTTGAGCTAACTCAAACCACACTCATTACTGTTGGACGCTTTTCCTACAATTTCTTTTATCTTGTCTGGAGCTTGTAGCCGAGTATAACATTTAGATTACTTCCCGATTTGCGTGCGATTTTGGTTTCGTGAACACTGTGAAAGTTTTTCACTTCTAGTGGTTTCTTAGAAACACTGTCAAAAGCAATATGTGGAGAACTTGGTTAACATGCCATCTTACTTGAGCTAACTCAAACCACACTCATTACTGTTGGACGCTTTTCCTACAATTTCTTTTATCTTGTCTGGAGCTTGTAGCCGAGTATAACATTTAGATTACTTCCCGATTTGCGTGCGATTTTGGTTTCGTGAACACTGTGAAAGTTTTTCACTTCTAGTGGTTTCTTAGAAACACTGTCATTATCAGTGACAGACGCCCATAAGTAAATAATTGCTAATTACGACTGATAGGTGCTCTTATTCTTTCAACTGGAAGTCTATGTTGATCAGGCAGAGTCGCAAAGGCATTAAGGACTAGCATTCGATCTGTTGTGTTGCTGAATAAAAGAACTGAAGGTGAGTGTTGGAATTAAAAAAAAAGAAAAGATTCTCTTTTTCTTTTAGATTAACCTTAACAATTCTGAGTTGATTTTGCTTAAATGTTACAGTACATTTTGATTAGCCCGTAAGAACGCATGAAAATCAGTACAAATTTACGAAGCCGTAACAGTATCTTCCTCAGGCATTATCAAATTGCAACACTAGAAATCCAAGCCAAGCCACTTCACATTGAATTATAATTTGAAAACAATACAGACACTCCTCCTTTTTTCAACTTTACGACGTTTTTACTGTTATAAAACGGAAGGCTTTCGATCAGATTTACCAAAATTAATACTGACGATAAATTTAGGTAAATTGGCCATTTCGTGCATGCTATCTTAAAATTACATTAGCTTTTTCCTCTTTTTTCCCTGGTGGATAAAAGTTGGGAATATCGCGCAAAATTTTCCACTACCATTTTATCCTCAATAGGAGGTTAATTTACGCAGGGAATATTATTTCTAACAGTTTTCTGTGAAGTAGTGCTTTTAAAGATTTGCTGCTGTGGGATTTACGCAACAGTTCTTTCTTCCATGCCAAGAGATGTAAAAATAAACACTATACATTAAGTTCCTTCCTGCATACTTTTAAAATCCTTAGTGTTATTTCCATAGGCAACGTCGATCGAGGTTTATTCTGAGTTCTTAGTTCGTGCAACACCACCGTTTGGTTTGCCTGACTGATCTTAAAATACCCAAATATTCCGATCTAAAACTTTAATTTAAAACGTCAATCGATGGAGCAAAGCATTTACTAATAAAGTTGGAAAAAAACAGTTGCTCCAAAACTACACGCTAACGAAATCCTAAATCTTGTATTACTTTTTAGTTAACACGAAAAAGCCGACGCGCACTTTTGGTGCATACTCAGTGTAAATTGAAAAGCGCACTGTACAGAGATTCGTGTTTGTGGAAGGGATACTGTGCCTGTTTTCTTGCCTATTTCTCTTTTCTACTTGCAAGTTCAAATGGAGGAATCTATTATCCCCTTAATAAATCATGCAACTTTTTAAATTAAATTTAAGCAATGAAAGCTCGACGAGACTGCCAGTTGATTTAAAAATGTCACTTTGGTAATAAATTTTTGCGTGCGCACATTTGCAACGACGCTCTAAACATTCAAGCAGGCAAACGCCTTTCGAAACTAAGAAAACACAGTGGGTACATGGATATGAGATCCCAGGTGGCATTGTCTTGTTTAGATGCTGGAATTTATGAACATTTTAGTGGTACAGATACAAGGCGATTATATTTTGATATCAAATTATCAGCAGCTTAGGAGTCGTCCGTTTTCATGAATTTTCTAATCTCTCACTATTTTAGTGACTTAATTTTTAATTAATTAGCTTGGTTTGATAGCACGCCTACTAAAACTAAAAAATGCAAATACTAAAACTGCATGTATTGCCACACGCATAGACAGTAGACACAGCTTAGCTTGCGATTGACTGATTTCCAACTTGGGTACGTACAGTAAAAAGACTGAAAAAGCTGTGTGATCACATGTGCGCGAGTATCACTCAGAGTTTTGTTAAAGTACCACTGAGACGAAAATTCGTAGGTCTATTTCGGCCAAATTCTGTCGCAGAATATCGCGTTGTGTCTATATTTACCCAGAAAACTGAACAAGAAACCGTCCATCCTAATATTTTTAAGCTCCAAAGTTGCGTAAAATGTGTCCGCCATTACTGAAAACGTGTTCCTGGGTGATTGCGCAATTTAATAGCTTGTGACGTCAGAGGCTCACCTCAGTCGCGTTTCCTTGTGTTTTGACTCAAGATACCTACCGTCGACTGCGAGTCCTCCGAAGAGTATTTCTATAATTCGAAACAGTCTTTAGCTTCCAAAGCATCAGAAGATTCATTTCATTCGGCGATTGAAGAATTTTTCTTACCGTACGATGTAAGAACTGATGTCAGGAGATTTCAGCTTATAACAAACTTGTAAACAAACTGTTCAAAGTTGTTTTTCTCGCCATGCGGAAGTTCAAAACATGCGCAAAATGATGCTTACAGTGATTACAGTTCAGGCACAAGTTGCTCAAAGAGCACGAGATAAATCGTTGTCCAGCTATTCGAAAAACTGATGTTTTAAGCTTTGGAAATTTAGACAAAACACCTATAAAAACTCTAGAATTTGATGCCTGCGAATTCTCAAGCATAGTGAATTGATTTTATTGTTCGCTTCGTTGGAGAAATAAAAGAAGCTATATTTTGTCTGCTGTTGTTTATATTTATATTGTGAAGCATTGAGATTTTTGGCCATTCTTAGCATAGCATGGGAAAAATTCTTGAAGAGCCGTAATGCTGTAGTCATCTGGCAGTCAGCTGATGAAGCCTATCGTGTCAATCATAGTACAGTGGTCGCTTGCATAGAGACACAAGTGCTTGGGTTTCTAAATATTTTGAACAGTTTTTGTAGAATTCTTAACTTGAGCCGAAAAAAGTGAAATAAACCAAGACCTTTTTTTAAGAACTGGAGGCCTTGTGTGACCGGAATCTAAATATTTGTCGTACAAATCAAAGCCACAAGGAAAATTTTCTGCTGCTCAACAACAACATGCGGACCTCCGAAGAAACGAAGCTTTCACTTGCTTTATTCATTGCGTAAAAATAATAACTTGATATCTAATCATTTTTCTTGGTAGTTCATTTACTAAGATTGCTATGACAGTTAAAAGAAATAACATTGTAAACCCCTTAGACAAATAGTGGCGTGTGATATTTTTTCCCAACCACGCGGCATATCCTAAAAGCTGGACTGGACCCTGGACTCTGGACTCTGGACTCTGGACTCTGGACTCTGGACTCTGGACTCTGGTTTTTTTTCCTCTCAAAACTTTATCCCCCCCCAAAAAAATGTCTATATCTCCCCCCCCGAAAAACCTCTATATCTCCCCCATGAAACTCCCCCCTCCCCCCATAAACATTTCTTCCCCCAAATATAGTGTGCGTGTTTTCAAACAAACAACGTTATTCCCCCCCACCCACCTCCCCAAAAAAGCCTTTATGTCTCCCCCTTAAAACTGCCCCCTCCCAAAAACCCCCCTCCCCTCCCCCAAATAAAAAATACAACTACATTGGAATCGATTGAACAAACACTTGTCGTCTCAATGTTCTTCCACAAATCGGTATTGAAATCACGAACGCCATCGAACGACCCGACCCCAATCTTTTAAAAAAAGTATTGGGCGTGCGAACGTGATTGCATTACACAACAAGCAGAGATCAGATAAAATTCTCTATTCATCGATGCGACGTGTGCAAGCTCTTATCAGCTGCCAGTGACAATGTTGTTTACCTAAGGTGTTAAGTTACTCTTGTTTTCAGTCAAGCATAAAGTATTGTTTGTCCTTGAAATAAATTGCGTTTTTTTAGAACGTTACTTGTTCGATGGTCATACTAAAGCTTGTTAATTGCAGCCGCTCAGAGGCTCTTTCCGACCCCAATCCTTAAAAAAAGTATTTGGCGTGCGAACGTGATTCCATTACACAATAAGCAAAGATCAGATAAAATTCTCTATTCATCGATGCGACGTGTGCAAGCTCTCATCAGCTGCCAGTGACAATGTTGTCTACCTAAGGTGTTACAGTTACTCTTGTTTTCAGTCAAGCGTAAAGTATTGTTTGTCCTTGAAATAAATTGCATTTTTTTAGAACGTTACTTGTTCGATGGTCATACTAAAGCTTGTTAATTGCAGCCGCTCAGAGGCTCTTTCCGCGCACAGATAGGTTCTATTCACCGACACGTGCAAGGCATTGCGTACTTTTATCAACTAATCTGATAACCAGCTTTTTAAAAAGCATACGCGTAATTAACTGTCCAGACAGAGACATTGGTGTCTCAGTTGACCAAGTTTAGGTGCTGTGATTTTAATTATTTATTAGCAAAAAACCCTTTACTGCAGGCCATACATTATACATAAGACGATAGGTGATTTGCCGAAACACACGTACAAAAATATTTTAACGGATAATACGGATAGCACTCTTCTTCGAGTAACAAAACAACTTCTCAACCTAAGAAAATTGACGTTCCTGTATCAGTACTCCCTAATTCATTTGTTCATACAAAATAAATTCGCAATCAATTCACCTATTTCATTTATTTTAGAAGTTTAGTTCCGGGGGAGGTTTACTCCTCTATAAAAAAATGACGGGTTGCTGTTGTACCTGTTTGAGGGTTAATTTGTGGATTGGTAGCGCTTAGGGCGCTTAAGTATAAAAAAGACTGTCTTTAAAGCTTTGGCAGTATCTTAAAAAAATTGATGGGATGTATTTGTCACTTTGCCACGCACTTTTTTGCGCCCGCCCCAATTTTCTCGCGGTCAGAAAAGCGAAAAGTGCATCGAACGTGCGGAAAGCCTTACCGAAACGCTTGCTACGCAGGCTAATGAAATAGGAGAATTGATTGCGAATTTATTTTGTATGAACAAATGAATTAGGGAGTACTGATACAGGAACGTCAGTTTTCTTAGGTTGAGAAGTTGTTTTGTTACTCAAAGAAGAGTGCTATCCGTATTATCCGTTAAAATATTTTCGTACTTGTGTTTCGGCAAATCACCTATCGTCTTATGTGTAATATATGGCCTGCAGAAAAGGGTTTTTTGCTAATAAATAATTAAAATCACAGCACCTAAACTTGGTCAACTGAGACACCAATGTCTCTGTCTGGACAGTTAATTACGCGTATGCTTTTTAAAAAGCTGGTTATCAGATTAGTTGATAAAAGTACGCAATGCCTTGCACGTGTCGGTGAATAGAACCTATCTGTGCGCGGAAAGAGCCTCTGAGCGGCTGCAATTAACAAGCTTTAGTATGACCATCGAACAAGTAACGTTCTAAAAAAACGCAATTTATTTCAAGGACAAACAATACTTTATGCTTGACTGAAAACAAGAGTAACTGTAACACCTTAGGTAGACAACATTGTCACTGGCAGCTGATAAGAGCTTGCACACGTCGCATCGATGAATAGAGAATTTTATCTGATCTTTGCTTGTTGTGTAATGCAATCACGTTCGCACGCCCAATACTTTTTTTAAAAGATTGGGGTCGGGTCGTTCGATGGCGTTCGTTATTTCAATGCCGATTTATGGAAGAACATTGAGACGACAAGTGTTTGTTCAATCGATTCCAATGTAGTTGTATTTTTTATTTGGGGGAGGGGAGGGGGTTTTTGGGAGGGGGTAGTTTTAAGGGGGAGACATAAAGGTTTTTTCGGGGAGGTGGGTGGGGGGGAATAACGTTGTTTGTTTGAAAACTCGCACACTATATTTGGGGGAAGAAATGTTTATGGGGGGAGGGGGGAGTTTTATGGGGGAGATATAGAGGTTGTCTCCGGGGGGATATAGAGGTTTTTTCGGGGGGGGAGATATAGAGGTTTTTTTCGGGGGGATTAAGTTTTGAGAGGAAAAAAACCAGAGTCCACAGTCCAGAGTCCAGAGTCCACAGTCCAGAGTCCAGAGTCCAGGGTCCAGTCCAGCTTTTAGGATATGCCCAACCACGCAAGACGATCCGACTGTTGAAGCCTTTATATATTTCGAATGATAATGTCAATCGACTCTTCACCGACAGGGAATAAGGAGAAAAGTTTCTCCACAGTCAGGATGGTATGCTATAAAATAAATGACCATGCTTCTAAGCGATTACTGCTTTGAAATTAACACACACGGAATTAAAAATAACTAAGCAATACAAACTATTGGCTCAATCGCAGCGGTTCTGCATTCGCCCAGGATGCATTTTATGAGGACTACGCCGGAGATCTTCGCCCTAGCAGACGGCAGAACTGAAAGGGTTTTCCACAAGAAAAATAAACTTTAAAATACGTTAAAAGAAAATAAGTTTTGCAAAATGGTGGATGTGTTGAAAAAGAAACAAACTATCACTTCAACTGCGTTAAGATTAGCTACCTTTCGTCTCGTTTTTTCCGGATCTTTTTTTCCATATACTTGGAATGGACAATGGAATAATCGACCTCTGGGATCCTTCGAGATGAACAGCCCGCTGGAAACACTCGTCCGTGAAGTGATCAGAACAGCCGACAAAAATACCTCTCGGGTTAAAATTTGCACTGTGTGTGATTGCAAAAATTATTCATTTTTCCATTGCCGGTCCGCTCGTAAGGCTTTGATGAAGCGAAATACCAGCTCGGTGGTTGGATTTATTGTTGTAGCATTGTACAACATAAGTAATATCCTTTATAACTGCTGCAGCAACGAAAATTTCAAGGCCGTACAGCAAACAGTTGGCAGGAAATCTTCCCTCCACGACAGTTAAATTTCTCGCGGCAAGTAAACGTATGAAGGTATTAGGTTTGAGGTGAGCCTCTAACGTCACTTCCGCTAATTCGCAAGCCAGCTTCCGGAACAACGGCCAGTAATGGCGGCCGTAAAATCTCGACAAAAACCGTCCGAAAAAAGCGACTTCCAGTCGTCGTAATGAGTTGAAATTTGGCATGGTGACTAACAACCACAGACTATTTTCGAAAATGCAAAAATATGGAATACCAAAATTCTGGTCCCAGTGGCACTTTAAGAGTTTAAACCTTCGGTTTACTGTTTGATATTGAGTAAAATGTGCAGTTAAAACTTCAAGGCCCCTTTCTCAAGTTTTATCAGTGGCTTAAACGGTCTCTAATCGGCAACTGTTTTATTGACCCAGCTTGGATTGAACTTGTCTTTTTGGACATAAAATTTTAAACACACTGCAGTGTAGCCATTATGGGATCAAATTAAACGAACTTCAATAATCATTTTTTTTTTACTAAAAGCATTCTTTATTTCCTCCCAGTTTCCAAAACGTGAAAGTGTAAGCTAACTTAAGAGATAACTTTCAAATATTCTCAATCATTAATTATTGGCACAACCAATAATATATAAATTTAAGCCTTAAAGCGGAGCTCCTAAGGAATAACCTGGTGTTCGTTTCCCAAGAATAGTCCTGAAACCTTTCGGTCCCAAATACATTTCGGGGGTTCTTTTTCAGAGTGTTTCTCAAAAAGCCCAAAAGTGTTCCGAATTGTCCTCCAATATTTTGGGGATCCGAGCTCGAAAGGTAATTCTAGAGGCTAAGCATCGCTTGATTTAATACTTTTTCGGCCATCAAACTAAATTAAAACTCTCGTGAGCCGTCTTGCTTGGTGTTTGCAATGTTTCCATATCCTGTCATTTAACTGTCAAGGCTTGTCAAATCTCTTTGGATTATTGGCTGTTCGCTTGAACGAACTTAAAACGGCGTTCATTTTAATACAACAACAAAATATCTCTTTGGGTTTTCATCGTGTTCGGACGTTAACAAATAACACGAACTGCCACTATTAGTCTAGTCAAAAATTTATTCTGGCATTTTACTGAGATTAGCCGAAAGAAAGGATTTTGGGAGCTTTCAGGCACTTGCATTAAAAATTAAGCTTATCAAAGAAATGTCTGGTAAGTTTAGTCAGTTTAGCGACAGTGAAGAAATTCGGGCACTTTGAGGAACACACAAAACCGTTTTCGGAAGTTTATCGGATAAAATACTATTAAACCGAAAACTGCTTCACTTAAAGTTACTTAAATAACTTTTATATTTCGTTCTCTAACTAGAGACCATCGAGATTGAAAACAAACAAACACCAAACATGCTTAAACTATGGCATAAGTTAAGAAGTCTTAAGCTTAAATAAATTTGGGCGCTTTGAGGAAAGGGGAAAACTGTTTTCGAAAGCTTTTCGGATAAAATAACTTTAAACCGACAACTGCCTCGCTTTAAAGATTATTACTATTGAAAACTTCTAGGGCATGAAAATCGACAATTGCAAAAAGAGATGGATCTGACAGTCAAAACTGAAAACAATTATTCGCCGACATCTCACAGAAGTGATGTTTGTACACGGTAGACAACAGCACATGTGCTATTGTCTACCGTGTTTTGACCTACTGTTAGGAATAAACAAACACAAAATGATGGATCGCATGGACAGAGAAATCATTTTTGCAAAAGTTTATTCGAAAACCCGTAAGTCTATACTTAAATTCGCGTTACACTTTCTGCATCGTGATGGCAAAATATTCAAGACTACAACTGTCTCATATCTGAGCGCGTTTTCTAATATTTTTTTTAAGTCAACGCCGAAAAAAAAATAAATGACACATTTCGAATGACAGAAATTAAATTTCCATTTCAAAACGAAATTTCTTTGACCGTAATGCTTTAAAAACTTCACTCACTCGGTTGTGTTTCAGAACAGGGCAAGCTCTCGGCCGTGGAACAAAGATGAAGTCCTTCGAGGGCAGCTTTCGTAACTTGAACCTTGCACCTTCCACCAGTATTTTTTTTTAACTTTTTCTTTCCATTTATGGATATAAGATGTCTTTTCTCAAGATAAAAACTTCAGTACTGTGGAGCAATCGTTTTGCTAAATAAACTTAAGCTTTTTGAAGAAACCTCTTCGTCAAAAGCGACGATGGTCATGCGATTTCCCGCCAAGAAAAGCACCGGAGCACCGCGCGATTTCCCGCCAAGAAAAGATGGCATTCTCCACCTCCGTCAGGTTGCCTTAGGGCTCCCCTCCCTCTCCCCCAGAGTCTGTACGGGCGGGCGCACGCTGACGTCACAACCAAAATTTCTCGGATCGATAGGTTACCAGATTTGTTTACCCATGGTGCTCCGCGAGCTCCGCTATTAAGCATTAACAACGAGACATTGGTAAGCAATGCAGGTAATGGCAAACTGTTGAGCGTACTCATCTGTTAAAGCTACAACCTGGCATACGAAGCTTGCGCCCGCGGTGCTAGCGGCAGTGAAAACCGAGTTTTCCTACGTCATCATCCCTAATGGTAACATTGGGTACATTGCGATATGGATTACAGGATGTCACTTGCTAATTGTCCAGTTTTTCCAACTCGAGCCAGAGGGCAGGAAAGCAACGGGAGCGAGTTGCATAAAAGTTAACGTCCGGCGAAACTTGTAACGCCAGACGTTCACTCCAGTCAAAGTCACTGTTTTAACGTCCGTCATTAGCTGTTACGTCCAGTGTTAGGTTTTTGCAATGATGGATAACTAACGAGGTGCATAGCGGCGAGCTGGTTATAATTATTCGATACCCAACAAGTCCGAGTAGAATAATTGTTTTATTAAACGTCGACCACTATAGCTGTTATAAAATAAAACGAGTAAGAGATAAAAAGGCCAAGAATTGGTCACATGACTGAACGAAAACGGCGCCAAAAGCTTGCTAAGTGTGCAGCGTTTCTCTCCAAAGCTGAATGAATCAAAATGAAACTGCTCCAAACCAAAGTAAACGAAGTGGCACAAGTTTTGGGAAAAAATCTACTAATTTTTGGCTCTGAAAATGCGGTACGTGTTTGATTTTTCTTGAAACATTGTTATAATCATCGTTCAGAGTGGATTGAAGCTGTACGATTTCACTATATTAGCTGCAGGAGTTGAAACGGAGCAAGATTGTAATCTGTTCGCACAACGGCGTCATCATGTGCTTGTTTAGTCAAACTGAAGACAGAATTTTAACTTGAACAGGTCATCTCTATGCAGCTCAGAAACAGGATTACCGTAGTGAGGAACGTCGGAATTCACCTGTTCTCAGTTTAGGGTTGTGGACGGAATGGTAAAAACAACACTCAAACAACTGGGAAGCGATTCAACTTCTTTTAGATAGCATCCGATTTGTATCAGAACATTTGGAGCTTTTGGAACAGAGAGCTACAACGAGTGCAGGTAAAACAGAGTCAACTTTGTGTGGTATAGCCAAAAAATGTCGCCCTTTCTTCCTTCTTTCTTGGTAGTTTGTTCGGTTCTTGCTTAGATTGCTTCTTGATTTTCGTACTGACTCGCCATGAATGTGTGACAGTTTTTATTAAATGCTTCTCTTTCATTTTTCTGTGTTTTATTTTATGTCTTGTCTTGATACTTCGGAGTAGAAAGCCTTTCTGACTGATCGAACCCACCGCTTGTAATTTTTTTTATGATCGACGTGACGATGAAAGAAATTATTAAGCTGAATTGTAAACACAACGCTAACTGCTTAAATTTCTATTTCTACACAGTTTCTTGTCGTATTAAGAAATTAGGCACTCTGGAACAATTTTGATTTGTGTCTCAGTGACGCTGTTGGAATTTCTGCTTAATTTGAATTCGTCGCAAAGTGATTTTTCTCGTCCATTTTTCTCACCAAGTTGCTTGCTCATATTTAAAGATGAAAAACAACAAGGGAAAACATAAACGCAAAAACACAATGCAGACCGCTGAGGAAACAGTAAAGTTGACTTATTTTCCTTCAAAAATAAGACTTCAGCAAGACATTCGCCGACAGCGCTTTTTGCAGCATTCTTTGGAAAGCTTATTAAGGTCAAGAAGAGTACTCGTGAAACTACAGTTGCTCTGTTAAAAAAAAAAACGAATGAACTCACTTAGTGTCGCTCCCGGCAGACGGGGAGCGACTCGACAGACTTTGCAATCTAAATACCGGTAGGCATTTTTCACTGATTCGCATGCCCGCTGGCTGTTTAGTTCTGTCATTCATTAAACAACTTTGCTAAAATAAACAATATCGCCCAGGCATCAGGCCGTTTACTGGGAAAATTCATCTGAAAAATGTTTTCTGAAGCTTCCAAGCACAATTATGGAGGGAAAATGGCACAACTTTTTCGCCCGCGAAGTATTTCTCGGTGTTTTAAAGAACACACCCTAAACTATTTTTCGGAAGCTTTTAGAGTCTCTTTTTGGACAAAATAGCTTTAGAGCGAGAACTGTTTCACCCATAGTTACTTGAATAACTTTTTCATTTCGATTCACAGATACGCTACAAAACCATGCTACACTGAACTCACTCACTAAATCGGCGATTCTAATTTACTTTAGTCTCTAATTTAGGACAGAAATGGCATTCACTTCAAGTGAGGAAGCTGAAAATATAACATTACAGGGAGCTGATAAAATATTCCACGACTGAAAAAACATAGAGCTTTACACTAAGACTATAAAATTGACGACAGAGCGACTGACTCTTCAGTTTGTTGGATAATTAAATTAGCAATCAGTCAAAACAACCCAACGTGCGGTGACAAATACTAAACTGGATTGAGAAAACAACACCTACCCAGTCTAAAATAGTCACACTATCTAATTTTGAGATAAAATGTAAACTAGTTGCGAAATGAGAATTGCTTAAAAAACGAACTTTAACGAAAAAAATCTTAAAAGACTACGCAATGAACTGCAATTTTTTAAGCTTACATCAGATCGCTTATTATTTTACGAAATCCATTTTATATGATTAAACGTAGAAAATGGGACAACTGACTTTCACAAAACTAAAACTACATTAAGATAAGCACTTGCTTGCCTGCATTCATACATATAAATGTAAATCTAACTAGAATCACTGGTGTTGCTGGTAAACGAACACAACACGATGCTCGACTGAACAGGCGACAACCTCGTTCCCGGGTCCTTTCTCCTTATGACGTAGGAAAACTCAGTTTGCCCCGCGTACTGAGCTCTGATTGGTCAATTTCAATTTCAGTCGCGTGCACCGTATGCCAGGAAAATATTGCCCCACAACTTTTAAACAGGGATAAGCAAATTCCATGAGATTGGCATAAATGCATTGTGTTTTGGTCTGATATCGAGAAAAGTGCACGGTCAAAATTTTTGAAGTCATTGGTCACTATCAAAGATAAAGATACTGAAGTTCACAGTTCGTCTTTTAGGACAGGGAATTTTAATGACTTTTCATAACCACGTTTAAAAACCGTAAGATATTTTTAAAAGGCGAAAGGTCATTTTATCTGGTCTACATTTTCAAGAGGCATAGCCGAGATTGTCTGGATGACCGATGTCAAATAACGGTAGGATCTTGTTACAAAATAACAGGCTCTGTAAGAGTCAATGGAGGATAGATTTCAGTCGATTCTATGTATATACAAATTGATAAAGTTAACGAATCTGCAACTGCTCGCTAAAGCTCAGACCTTGGCAGACCAGCTAGACGCAGCTCAATAACCCATTCAATTATTTTTCATATGAAATCACGCAATCAAAACTTAAATAACATTATACTGTACTGTCTTGAAGTTACTCTCGTAGGAATACCGAACATCACACGAACAAAACCCATCCATACCAGAGCTCTCAAGAAAAACCACGGGAATGCACCAAGCCGATCACAATATCTCTTAGTTGCTACCACGAGATAAAAACAAAGGTCCGTAAAATGTTCTCCAGTGAGGACGAAAGATAGGAGTTTTCTTGACAATGTCAATGACGCAAAAATGGGTACGCCGCAAAATGTACGATACCTCCAAACAATACCGTAGCTTTTTGTCGAGTGAAGGCTAGCTTTCTTACCTGCGAACGAAAGACAAGTGCTTGTTGATGTTGTCTACGATACAAAGCAATAGACATTGTCCACAATCTATGCAAAGGGACGTGAAACCTTAACTCTGTCCAAATTTTACCTTCTTTCTCATCATTTCAGGCTTTTACCTCGATAATGAAGACATCGACGCAGCTGCTGCCGGCGATCCTCATTCTGATATCATTCTCTCTGACGCCATCTGTGGCATTTTCCGATTACGATGAGGTGATTCAGGATGGCGTCTGTTATCAGTACTGTGTTGGCGGGTACTGCAACAACATGGAGTGCTTAAAATCGCCACATTACCATTCATGTGAACAGATTTGCATTGGCAAGTACCCACTTTACTTGTTCTCATGGTAGACCGTTTTAAGCATCGATCTATCTTGTCAGTGTAGGATAGTACTTTTCCATTATTATTTTTGTTTTATTTTGTTTTTATTTTTATTTATTTATATTTTTTTTCTTAGAAACAAGGCTAATCTCCCTCGACAGGATTTAAGCAAGGCAAAAGTAATTATTGAGCGTGTATAAGGGTAAACAGGAAGACGCCGGGAGTGAAAATGTGTCAGAATTGCCTATAACGTTCTTGGCCTTAAACCGTATTTTCTTTGATTAAAAAAGATGTCCCCGGGCTTCCTGGTCCCTTCCCTAGGTTGGCCACTGTTTCCGTTGAAACAAGTATAACTATTATCATTTATTTCCATCATTTACTTGGGCATCCTCCCCTCTAATGAATGCAAAATATAGATCTTAAGTTTGACGTAAAATTGTGGTTGTATGAAAAGAGATGAAGCTGACTGAAGTGTTGCTTCTATATTTCAGGTGAAAACTGCAACATGAAATGCTCAGCCGACACAAAATGCACCCAAAGCTGCACTGGTGGCGGATGCAAGAACGTCGTTTGTCACGCTAATACTTGCGATATGAGCTGCAATCGTGGCGGATGTGGGATGGTATGCTATGGGAAAAACTGCGAGCAAGGCTGCGAGTCGGGAAACTGCCAGCTACAGTGTCCAAATTACACGGATAAGTGCACACAGTGGTGCACTGGGGGCGGATGTGATCTTAAGTGCCGCTTACTTAACTGCGTGCAAATTTGCAGTATGGGGAACTGCAACCTCCAGTGTTCGTCTGACGCGCAGATATGCGAGCAGTGGTGCCGTACAGACAACAGGGACAAGTGCGTCGTAAAAAGGGTCAATTAAAAACTGTAATAAACTGGTGCCCATAAAACAAAAGTAAAAGACACAGATTTAGATCTTAAAACCATAGAGTAAAAAATACAGTGAAAGTCCTCGAGTTCTTCTTGAGCACTGTGAACCTATGTAGTGTACCTTCTGCGGTAGCATTGATAAGCTTGTTTAATCTACTGCAGTAATATGTAATACGCACAAAAATGAATAAACTTAAGGAGTGATAAGAGATGGAGTTCCTTTATTGTTTAGGCTCAGACTTGGACTGCAACCGCCGGCGGCAACACGTTAGTATAGCGATCTCTTGATATCAGTGTACTACTGACAATACCATTACACAAACTTCACAACGGCCTTGTTGACTTGGGCACCCAAGACCTAATGCATCCACAAAGGAGACAATCATGACACGTAAACTGCATGGGCTACGAAGTCCCATTCTCACATTCAAATTACCACCAAATGTCATTCGTTCCTTGAACTGGACCGGCTGTGATGCCACCTTGCCAGTAGCCACTGACCATACCCTAAGTTTTTATTTTTAGGCAGCTGCTCAATTTTTGACTTTTTGTTAAAAGCACCTACATTGATCCTCACGAGAATCTTCACTAAGAAGGAGGTGTGCTATTCAGGAAAGAAGAAGATGAACTTTGCATAGTAGAACCGACATTTCTGCACACTCTCAAATGACAACAGGTTGGAGTCACTCATGTTTTTTCGAGACGCACACCTTTTTGTATTTAAATATGATATGACCAATCAAATGAAACGTGGTGAGAAACTTCTTTCAAGTTCATTTGAAAACACGCACCAATTATGGTCATACGCGACGAATGTTCGTGAACGTTTAAAACAATTAAACATTCGAGTACTTAATATATCGAAGCTGGACAATGCCCGAGTCTGAAAGATTGTCCAGAAGTTAATTAATTTATTAATTCTACGAACATGGAAAAAAGGATGATCATGTTAATGTAATTTATTTCCACTTAAGTCATGCGCTTCTTTTTTGATTTCCGCTTTTTTAAGTTCGTGTGACAGCCGCTTATTCTGTAACTGTTACGTTGGTCGGTCCAGCTTGGTTGCTGTTGTCTTTTACGGAACGAAAACATTGAAAAAAGCCAGCTTTAAATAGTATTATTAGTTCATTAATTTTTTAGTGCATTAGTTTTTTTCTGAATCGCAAACAAAAGAATGACGCATTGCGCAGTTGATGAAGAAGAAAGCCCAACTTCTACAAAACACTACAACACCGTACAATATTAAACCAATAGTTAAAAGCACTAAAAATAGTAAGATAAGACAAGAAAAGATGTTTTATTTATATACGATAAGAATTAAAGCAATGCTTTCCGGAACGTGTGCTAATTAAATACTAGAAATAACTTGGAAGGCTGATATGAGAGTAGCAAAATTTTAAATGAACAATTAAAGGAAGCTACAAAATGATTTCTATTTTATTTTTTCTTACTGGGTTTGAATTAATAGCAACATTCAATGCATTAAAAGTGACAAACTTTATCTGCAATTATGATTTACCTATTTTGACAAGCAAAACGGCCAGCAAAACCGTACCAACATTTCTGCGCACTCTCAGACGGGGCACGAACAACGTTGTAATAGAATGACGCCATCTTGAAAAATAACGGGCTATTAATTAGCGGTACTCAACGAGGCAAGAAACGCATACTTTTGCACTGACGAGTTTTCTCCCGCATTTGATTCGGTTTTCAGGTTTTAGAAAACTTACTTACTATGAGCACTTATGTAAAGCCGAATCTTTTACAGTAAATGAAAGGAAAGAATCCTCATACAAAAAACGTCCAATGTCCAATGATGACGCAGACAAACAATCTCAAAACTGGGAACGGTTGCCAGGTGGCGCAGATATTCGTTTCCGATTGCCTTTCGTGTAAATATAGTTTTATTGAGTTCATCAGTTTAAAATATATACATATATGTGTCAAAAGTCCGTATCAAGAAATCCAGTTTTTAAATATAGATAATTAAAAGACATAGAGGTGGGTAGAGAGAAGCTAGACTGCAAATAGTTAAAGAAACATACCCGGTAAACAGAAAGAACTAAGGCCATTTGTGCGAAAGGTTAAAAAATTAATAGCCACTTGTCCGTTCAAAAGAAATTATTGAGCGTTTTCACTTATTTCGATAATTCTGTGGGACGGATGTAAAATTGAAAGTTGATGATAAAGCATTCGTTCGCTTAGAAAAATATGGAAATTTTTTATAGTTCGCGGATAGGCATATTTTCATGGAGATGAACTTATGGTTCGCGGATGGCCATATTTTGAGATTAATTAACTTTATGGTTGGCGGATGACCACATTTTGAGATTAACTGTGTGGTTCGTGGATGGCCATATTTTAGGATCCACTTTATGGATCGCGGATGGTGACATTGTGAGATTAACTTTATGGTTCGCGGATAGCGACATTTTGGATCAACTTTACGGTTTGTGGATGGCCACATGGCAAGGGAGCCGTCTTTGATAAACCACTGGCTTTCTTGTAGCACAATTATACAAATTTTCTGAGAAACTTTAAAATGAATTTCATATATTTATAATTTCATTTACAATTACTATTTGGTACTAGCTCTAATTAAGAAAGAAATATAATTTTTGAAATTTTTGAAAACATTAACAGTTGGCCGAGTAGCGAAGCTTAGGGGCAACTGTGAAATTCTGAGGACACTGATTTGGCTGCTTGGTTTTCTATCTAACTCTCAAAAACAACAAAGAATACACATCTGAGAAAAGCCACAATTTTTTTGTTTTGTTTGTTTTTTCGGGAACGCATCCCTCCTCCCCCTCCCCCTCCCCCAGGGAAAAGGGTATTCGGCACTCGTTCGCAAGCATCCAGACCAGGGGCTTAAATCAGTTCTACGAACAAGGACAAAGGATATTTTTTTTTTGACGCAATTTTTGGCAAGGTAGACCGATTCGCCCTTTTCTCTTTCTGCATTCTCAGCTTGTGTAACACTAATCTGTAAGTGTTATGTTGGTCAATCCAGTTTGTTTGCTGTTGTTCAGTTTAAGACACGAAATCACTGCAAAAATTCAGCTGTGAAAATCAAATTTAAAAGGATTTTTAAAATCGTTTTTAAGACCTGCTTATTCGTTTTTTTTGTCTTAAACAAAAAGTGAAAGCTTACCTTCTACCAAAACTGTAAAAATGTAAATGTTCTACGACTTCTGACAGAACCAACATTTAGAAGCATTAATAGCAATTAGATAAGTCAACATAACATAAGATCCTTTATTTATACACGGTAAGAATTAATACGGTAAGAACTTGCTTGTGGGGTCCAGCGCTAAATACTAGGGTTAAAAAAGGCTTAGGTGAACGACTGAAAGATAAAATAAATGATAATGAAATAAGATTACAACTTGATTTTTACCAATAAAATTTAGTATGTGACTACCACTTCTTCCTGGGTTTAAATTAATAGGAATATCTAAAGCAAGAAGAAAGGATGAGTTCTTCACTCTCAATAATTAAAGCATGAGAAAGAACAAACTGCCATAGCGATTTACTAATGTTAACGAGCTGAACAGTACCATCATTTCTATGAACTCTCAAACGGCGCAGTTGTAGTAAAATGACACCGTCTTGAGTACTGATCAATTGATGGCCTATTAATTAACGATATTCCACCAGACATAGAAATAAATGCTTTTGCATTGACAATTTTTTGCTGGCCTTTGGTTCGCTATTCAAGTTTAAGTAAACATAAATTAAAGGCTCTTACTATGGGCACTTCAAATAAGATCTTCTAAAGAAAATGAAAGCAAAGAGTCCTTATATACAAAAAACGTCTGAATTATACACGTTTACTGATGAGCAATCAACACACTGCAGCGAGGTTGCCAAATTTGTAGTCACACTGTAGTCCCCCCCCCCCCAACCCACCCTCTCTTTGATACATGAAGATCAGAGATTAGTTGCTAGTTGAACATAACAAACAATTTGACGACTTTTCAGGATTTATTATCAGTTGAAACATTGCGCTATATCCGTGATGTGTTTCAACTTTACAACATTCTTTAAAGTCGAGCGTGCGGATTCACTTCTTCCCAGAAAATCGTCAAAGGTAGATTCTCTTCTGCTCCTCTGGAACAACCTTCCTAGAGACATCAGTCGAACTGTTGTGTTGCTGAATAGAAGACCTGAAGGTGAGTCTTGTAATTAAAAAGAGAAAAGATTTCTTTCTTTTGCGGATTAACCTAAACTAATCTAAGATGATTCTGCTTAAATATTATAGTACATTTTGCTTTAAACTGTAAAAATGCATAGAGTTTATTTCCTACCTGAGCGTGGAGAACATGAAATCAATACAAATTTAGGAAGCCACAGCACTATCAAAATTAATGACAAAATGGAACATTGCAACAAGCCAAGCCACTAAGCATTGAGTTTGAAGACAATGCAGACTCTTCTCCTAATTTTAGTTGTAAAACGCAAGGCATTAGATCAAACTTACCAAACTTAACACTGACGATAAATTTAGGTAAATTTTCCATTTCGTTCTATCTTAAAATTACATTGATTTTTCCCCTGGTCGATAAAAGTTGGGAATATCAACAAAATTTTCCGCTACCATTTTCTCCTCAATAGGAGTTATTAAGCCGGAAATATTATTCCTCACAGTATTCTAGGAAGTAGAGCTTTTAAAGATTTACTGCTGAGGTATTCTGCACAACAGTTCTCCCTGTGATGCGAAGAGATTTAAAACTTTCACTACACTATTTAGTTCCTTCCCACACGCTTTTAAATCCTTTAGTGTTGTTTCCATACACAACATTGATCGAGGCGTATTCTGAGTTCTTAGTTCGTGCAACAACCGCGTGGTTCGACTGATCTTAATGCCCTACTATTTCGATCTAAAACTTTAATTTATGTTCCTTTCTCTTATCCTAAAACTATGTTAGTGTTGGCGAGGAGTATTGCTTTGGGTGAGCTCTGTTTGCTGGGATAGAAATAAATGACACATCCCTTTGGGATGAATTTGGCCACTGGTGTGGCCGTTTATTTAAAACAATCATAGAAAGCTTCAGATATCCAAACATACAAAGCATAATCCCAGCAAAGGTGAGGGCACATCCGCCATCCAGAGGCTGGAAAATGAGAACGAAAACGAGGGAGGGAGGGGGGGAGGGCGATTAACAGATTGCGTGACAGTCACATAAAACAGTTTATTCCTTCTTCGGAATAAATCTCCTTAACGTCAATAACCGCAATCGAAGAGGCACAGCATTTACTAATAAGTTTCGGAAAAACAGTTGCTCCAAAACTACACATAACTAACAAAATTCCAAATCTTCTATTAGTTATTAGTTGTAATACGAAAAAAAACCAACGCGCACTTTTCCGCACACTGACCACACTGACAGCGTAAATTGAAAGGCGCAGGGTATATATAGAGATTCGTGTTTGTGGAAGAGATGCTGTACCTGTTTTCTTGCCTATTTCGCTTTTCTACGTGCAAGTTCAAATGGAGGAATCTTTTATCCCCTATAATCATGCAACTTTTTTCAATTTATTTTAAGCAATGAAAGTTCGACGAGCGCTAGTTGATTTTAAGAATGTCACTTTGATAATAAATTTTTGCGTGCGTACCTGTGCAACGACGCTCTAATGAAACATTCAAGCAGGCAAACAGAGTGACTACATGAATAGGAAATCCCAGGCGGAATTGCCTTGTTTTGAGCATTTTAGTGATACAGATATAAGGCGATCACATTTTGATATCAAATTATCAGCCGTTTCTGAGTCCCCAGTCCCTTTTCAATACTTTTCTAATCTCTCGTTATTTTTGTGATTTAGCTTGGGTGATAGCACAACTGGGTTTACCAAACTGTAATAAAACTACATGGATTGACAAAAGCACAGACAGTAGACACAGCTTAGCTTGCGATTGACTGGTTTTCAACTTGGTTATGGTAATAAAGATTGAAAAAACTGTGTGTTTACATGTGTGCGAGTGTCATTCAGAGTTTTCCAAAGAGTTTTAGTCTACAGTTTAGGGTTTGATATAGAGTATAATGGTTAGTTAAAATTTCGGGGCCCCTTTCTTAAGTTTTATCAGTGCGTTTAATCGGTAACTTTTTTCCATCCAGCTTGGTTTGAACATGTCCGTTTGGACATAAAATTCTTAAAACGCTGCACTGTTTCCATTATGGAACTTGAGTCAAACAAACTTCAATAACCATTTTTCTCGACTAAAAGGGTTCTTTAATTCCAAGCATCCCCAAAAGTGAAAGGTAAGCGAACTTAAGCGATAAATTTCAAATATTTAATAATCATTGGCACAACCATATATTTTAAGCTTTAACAAGAAAAACGCAGGCAGTGTAAGAAATAAATATACGCATAAGTTATACATAACCGGAAAAGTATAAAACGTGACCTTAGGTTAAAAATACACTGACCCAAAAAGAAAAAAAGTCCCTTTCGATCCTGGAGTTTGGCCAGTTTCGAATACAGATCGCTAAGCTCCTGATAAAACCTTTACTACGTACGGAACCCCTCTTTAATGAGGAAAGAACCTGAGTGTAGACCTTTATTGCCCGAAAATTGTGAAGAAATAGCTTGAGAGGAAAACCGTGGAGAATAAATCATTTAATAAGATACAACGGGCAGTAAACAACGCAGGCAGTTTTTAAGGACTCCCTCTCGTTCTTTTCTTTTCCAGGTAAAGGTACGAATGTTACTGCAAAACTTTTAAGCGGGGATAAGCAAATTCCAAGAGATTGGCGTAGATGTATTGCGTTTGGGACAAAAGTTTGCAGGGCAGTAGCCACTTTTGAAAACTAGATATAGAATGACTTCTCATGCATAACCATGTTTAAAAAGGGTAGTAATTTTTAAAATGCAATAGTCATTTTTTGCCTTTTTGCCTTAGAACTCTTGTGTAAACAGCCTTGGAAAAAACAATCTACGTTAGAAGATAGAAAACGGAAAATATCTCTTGACAACACCATACACTGTTAAATGTTCTCAAGTGAGGATGAAAGACGGGCGTTTTTTGACAACATCAATGATATACAAATAACGTACAATACCTTTAAACAATAGCAATAAAATTCCATTTTAATTTCGTCTATGCGGACGAAAAACTATGCTTTTTGATGATGTCAATGATTCAAATGCTCCTTCCGATGTTCTCTTTCACGTTTGAGACAAAGTTTCTATGCTAGCTTAAACTTGAAACAAGGTTAATAAAAATTCCGGCGGACTTCGACAGAAACAACAAGCTACAACAAGCTCTTCTTTTGTGACTAATACTGAACGCTCAAGATATCCGTGCCACATCACCTGCTCAGTGAATGTTTCGCTCAGTGTTGTTACCACTCTTCGCACTTCATAGAAACGCTTTACGAAACCAGATGGACACTAATTACCACGGATCTCACGGATCCACCCTGACTTATTTCTTTCTTGAGCCTTTCTCCTCCGCGGGTGCTTCTATCGCACGTCTCGTTTCGTTTCAATATCAGTTGTCCTGCACCGTTCCAAAGCGGCTCTCTGATTGGTCCGCTTTGCTTCGCTCCCGGGGGGGGGGGGGGTACTCCCTTATATACGCTATATAGGTATGTGCCGCCCGATAGGGTAGGGTTTTTGAGGTGCTCAGTCCTTAAATAGGGTGTCCTTTTTGGTATGTTTTGGTATTGTGATCCTTAGATGTTCCTTAGAAAGGGTCATTAAATTGCAGTATCCACCTCATCGCGCAAAAAGAAAAAGATATGGTCTGTTAAAACTGTGCTACACGCCCCGAATACACGTTATAAAGTTTAACAAAGCGATTTTAAAAGGACATTTATAGCTTGTGTTGCTGTACGTGCGCTCCTCACTTCTACGCAGCCGTCAATTGAGTTATTATGTTTCCCTTAAATAGGGTGCCATTTCTTGGTTTTAGGCCTTTAAAAGGGTATCAATTCTCGATTTTCTACCCTTAAATAGAGTCAGGGTTTGAGAACCTTGGCGGCACACACCTATCCTAAATTGACGGGGGTACCCCCCCGGGCTTCGTTTGGAGCATTTCCGTACCGGAGTATACCGAGCCAATCACATCACAGGTTTAACCAAGGTTTTTGGTCTTTGCGTCTTCGTCATTTCGAAAGCTAATGTTGAATCCATTGTGTTTAATGTATCAAGTAGACGTTTATCCCCCTCCCCCCCGCCAGCTGCTCCCTAGGAAGCTGGTAGTTTCCCGGTGTCCTGGGTTAAGCGATAATACTGGCTTTTACTGCAATATTTCTACCAAGTGACTCTTCAAATTTACCCACAGCAAGTAGACGTCTAATGATCTACCTGCCTATCTACGGGCAAAAGAGTGATTACCCTGCCTTCTTTGGCTGTACCAAGAATACCGGCTGTACCGATTGTACCGGCTGTACCGACTGGGTACCCGCTGTACTGGCTGTTCCGGCTGCACCGAGTGTACCGAGTGTACCGAGTGTACCGAGTGCACCGAGTGTACCGAGTGTACCGAGTGTACCGGGTGTACCGGCTGCACCGAGTGTACCGAGTGTACCGGCTGCACCGAGTGCACCGGCTGCACCGAGTGCACCGAGTGTACCGAGTGTACCGTGTGTACCGGCTGCACCGAGTGTACCGAGTGCACCGAGTGTACCGAGTGTACCGAGTGTACCGACTGTACCGGCTGCACCGAGTGTACCGAGAGTATCGAGTGTACCGAGTGTAGCAAGTGTACCTAGTGTACCAAGTGTACCGAGTGTACCGGCTGCACCGAGTGTACCGGCTGCACCGAGTGTACCGAGTGTACCGGCTGTACCGAGTATACACCGGCTGTACCGTGTGTACCGAGTGTACTGAGTGTACCGAGTGTACCGAGTGCACCGAGTGCACCGAGTGTACCGAGTGTACCGGCTGTACCGTGTGTATCGGTTGTACCGAGTGTACCGTGTGTACCGGCTGTACCGAGTGAACCGTGTGTACCGGTTGTACCGAGTGTATCAAGCGTATCAAGTGTACCAGGAAATGAACAGTCTATTAGTCAGTAAAGAGAATTGATATTTAGATCTTAGCTTAGGAATGAGATCGAGGGATCAAAGTGTCATCGATGAGCGCTGATGAAATATTGAAGCTGAAACGGCGTTACTTACCTAGGCCATAAAACTGCTTCTCACCTCACTTGCCAATTAGAACTGTCATTTTTATGACAGACTTGGTATAATCAAGTGACATGGACAACAAAAGTTCAGCTTCCACAGAGCTTCCCAACCCTGTGAAATTATTGTCTAAAGTATCACCAAGGACGAGCCTCTTGCTATCACACTTTTGCAACTTTGGAAATGGAAGAATTTTCTACCATTTAATCTCCGTAAAAATATAGTTCAGGCTCTAGTTCTCTCTAAGTTATATGGACATCTAGAGCGCGATTTTCAATACTCTCGAAAACAGTTATGCCGTCCCAGACTTTTCTTTGTATTAACTCTTTCTTGGCGAAAGCAAAAATTGTACCATTTTAGAGGACTTAGGAGGACGTATCACACTGGAAAGATTTCCTTATCGGCCTTACGGTAAGGAAAAATTCTTTGCGGCCTGTATCATTTGCACCACCAAACTCAGTACGGCCGGTACACTCGGTACATTCGGTACACTCGGTACGGTCGGTACACTCGGTGCCCTCAGTACACTCGGTACACTCAGTACAGCTGGTACACTCGGTAAATTCGATACAGTCGGTACAGTCGGTACGGCCAGTACACGCGGTACGGCCAGTACACTCGGTGCAGCCGTTACCCTCGGTACACTCGGTGAACTCGGTACACTCGGTGCACTTGGTACACTCGGTACACTTGGTACACTCGACACACACAGTACACTCGGTACACTCGGTGCACTCGGTACACTCGGTACACTAGTTACACTCGGTACACTCGGTGCACTCGGTACACTCGGTAAACTTGGCACACTCGGTATACTAGGTACACTCGGTACTCTCAGTACACTCGGTACACTAGCTCGGTACTCTCGGTACACTTGGTGCACTCGGTACACTCGGTGTACTCGGTACACTCGGTACAGCCGTTACACTTGGTACACTCGGTACGGCCGGTACACTCGGTACAGTAAGCACACTCGGTGCACTCGGTACTCGCGGTACACTCGGTGCACTCGGTATACTCAGTACACTCTTTACCATCGGTACACGCGGTACACTCGGTACACTCGGTACACCCGGTACACTCAGTACACTCGGTGCACTCTTTATCATCGGCACACTCGGTACACTTGATACACTCGGTACACTCGGTACACTCGGTGCACTCGGTACACTCGGTACACTCGGTACACTCGGTACACTCGGTGCACTCGGTGCACTCGGTACACTTTGTACACTCAGTACACTCGGTACACTCGGTACACTCGGTGCGCTCGGTGCGCTTGGTACACTCGGTACACTCGGTACACTCGGTACACTCGGTACACTCGATACACTCGGTACACTCGGTACGCTCGGTACGCTCGGTACGCTCGGTACACTCGGTACGCTCAGTACACTCGGTACACTCGGTACACTCGGTACACTCGGTACACTCGGTGCACTCGGTGCACTCGGTGCACTCGGTACACTCGGTACACTCGGTACACTCGGTACACTCGGTACACTCGGTACATTCGGTACACTCGGTACACTCGGTACACTCGGTGCACTCGGTGAACTAGGTACACTCGGTGCACTCGGTACACTCGGTACACTCGGTACGGTCGGTACACTCGGTGCCCTCAGTACACTCGGTACACTCAGTACAGCTGGTACACTCGGTAAATTCGATACAGTCGGTACAGTCGGTACGGCCAGTACACGCCGTACGGCCAGTACACTCGGTGCAGCCGTTACCCTCGGTACACTCGGTGAACTCGGTACACTCGGTGCACTTGGTACACTCGGTACACTCGGTACACTCGACACACACAGTACACTCGGTACACTCGGTGCACTCGGTACACTCGGTACACTAGTTACACTCGGTACACTCGGTGCACTCGGTACACTCGGTAAACTTGGTACACTCGGTATACTAGGTACACTCGGTACTCTCAGTACACTCGGTACACTAGCTCGGTACTCTCGGTACACTTGGTGCACTCGGTACACTCGGTGTACTCGGTACACTCGGTACAGCCGTTACACTTGGTACACTCGGTACGGCCGGTACACTCGGTACAGTAAGCACACTCGGTGCACTCGGTACTCTCGGTACACTCGGTGCACTCGGTACACTCAGTACACTCTTTACCATCGGTACACGCGGTACACTTGGTACACCGGGTACACTCAGTACACTCGGTGCACTCTTTATCATCGGCACACTCGGTACACTCGGTACACTCGGTACACTCGGTACACTCGGTACACTCGGTACACTCGGTACACTCGGTACACTCGGTGCTCTCGGTACACTCGGTGCTCTCGGTACACTCGGTACTCTCGGTGCACTCAGTACACTCGGTACACTCGGTACACTCGGTACACTCGGTGCACTCGGTGCACTCGGTACAGTCGGTACACTGGGTGCACTCGGTACAGTCGGTACTCTCGGTACACTCAGTACACTCGGTACACTCGGTACATTCGGTATACTCGGTGCACTCGGTGCACTCGGTACACTCCAGGTGGTGTGCGTGCTACGACCGCAATGCACGCTGGTATTTGTTTCGGTTTCGCATCATTTGCTCATGGCGGCCATCGTGTGAGGATCTCTTGTGAACGCCAAAAGTACTTCTTTCCGTTCAAAATATCGCAGCTTTTGTGATTTTTGCGATGGATATCCTAGTTTTGACATGTTGTCGATCTTAGGAATCAAAGATTTCCTCAGACTTCAGTGCGTGGAGTTTAAAATATCGATTTTCTGTGTCGCGACGCCTCGACGGGAGTTGCATGGATTTAAGCCCGAGGTAAGAATCATGATACATAAATATTTAGATAAGAAACCTATATTTAAACACGATGTAGGATGTAAGCTTAAATTTAATGATGTAATGTTCGCAAGAGGGCTGCCCTTTAGCTTCATTAACCACTACGAATAAGTATATCGTATCTTGAATTGAAACAAGGGAAACATATTTTTCACATGTTGATGTTATGGTACGTGTCCTGATTTATTTTGTATTACTTAGACTAAGCATTAAAGCTAGCAATCTTCGTAATTGCTTAGCTTTTGTTTCTAATTTCTAATTCTTGATTTCGCAAAGTACTCGAGGAATTATATCTTTCAAAAGTTTTTTTTTTTTCTCTCATAATGACAGTATCTAGCAACATCGAAGAAAGTTCTGGTTTTACGTAATTGCTTAGCTTTTGTTTCTAATTTCTAATTCTTGATTTCACAAAGTACTCGAGGAATTATATCTTTCAAAAGTTTTTTGTTCTCTCATAATGACAGTATCTAGCAACATCGAAGAAAGTTCTGGTTTTACGACACTTCAAATGTTCAACAAAGATACTTTCTGCAACATACTACGATTTCAGTTTACAGTTATTTAGTTAGATTTACAAAATCATGCTGTGTTCTTGTAAATTAGTTTGATATCATTGTTCGGGTTTGATTTTGATCCAAAAACATATCACTGAGGCAAATTAAAAATATTTGTCTACTGGGGTGAAGTAAATCAGTGGTAGTCTAAATAGCAAATCTATCAGCTGAGTTTTATTTATTAGCACTTTTAATCTGGCTGCATACCTTGCAATGTAGGCTTGATTACCAGCTGCCATTAGGGAAATAAGCTCCTCTGGATCTGGTTCGAAGGATGACTGGGGGTGTTTTGTGTTATCGAGCAAGACACTTATAATCTCACAAGTGACTCTCTCAGCTATACTAGGGCAACCTAATGTAATGCAAGGGGTAATCAGTGATGGACTAGCTTCCAGGGCTGCTAAGCTGCAATGGTGTAGGCCAAGTGCAGTCTTTTTTCACAATTTTAAATAATTGCTGGATGCTTAAAATTGTTGAAGGTATTTGTCTACCATGCTGTCAACCAATGTTTATGTCTGACCTAGCCAGTGTAATTTTGAACCAACCACAGTTATCTGCAAAACTGCTTGTACTTTAACTTTTGTGAAAATCACACTGGAAGCCCTCCTCCTGCTACTGTTGTGTGTATACATACCGTGATAGTTTACTTCGCTTTATTACTGCTACTTCACTTATTACAGAACTGGTTTATAATCAAGTTATTTTTTGTTCTTTATTCAGAGATATTACACTGCAACAGCAGCTGAATATAAAATGCACAGGTCTGGAGGATAACTTTGGAGACAGAATTTTTTTTCTCCAAGGGAAGCTTCATAATCAAGAATAAACCAACTAGATAAAGCAACACATCAAGTGACAACCTATTCAGATACATTTAAGTATCTTTCCTTAAGGTTGCTGAATTTGTGTAAATAAAACATTGTGAAAGAAACACTACATGTATGTCATTTCATAACAATAATAATATTTCCATAGTGTCTTGATAATTTGAGGGCGGCATGGTTGACTAATGGTTAGTGCGCTGGACTCTGAAATTGAGCAGTCCGGGTTCAAACCATGGCCAGGGTAATTGGGGTAATTGTGTTGTGTTCTTAGACAAGACACTTTACTCTCATAGTGCCTCTCTCCACCCAGGTGTGTAAATGGGTACTGGCAAGTTTACTGCTGTGGGGTAACCCTGCGATAGACTAACATCCCATCCAGGGAGAGGATGACATCAAATGAGTAGGAGGCAGGTCTTATTTTTACCAAGCTCGACAAATTAAATGAAATACTTTTGGTCAAACAGCTTGAAGCCTGTGTCAGAGACAAACTAAACACCAGGGTTTTGCTCTTCAGTGATGCAGGCTAACCACTTGCAAAATAATGAATAAAACCCATTTGAACCTCATTAAGTTTCGAACCATTTATTGAGCTTCTCATCTTTCCACAACAGGCGATTTGCTGTGCATGAAGTCTCCACTAATGAGTTGTTGTGGATTCACTTTTTAGTTACAACAGATGCAATAAAACATTTCAAAGTGACCTTCAGTGTATGGGTAATCAAAATGATAGTATGAAGCTCTAATGATGCCAATTACTGACATCAGTAAACCCATTTATCATGCTAGAGCCTGGAACAGGCTACATAGGCCCACTCGGGTAGAAGCAATTCATGCAGCAGAAATAGCAGTTTGTTATCTTCACAGTCCCCTAAATAAACTGGAAAAGACTGAAAAGTTATTTTGGGTGTTCTAAAGGTACTATAATTCCAACTGTGACATCACAGGCAGCCCAAGCTAAGGTTGGGAGCTGCGCATAAATTAGACTGTTTTTTCCACGCTATGCATAATAATAACATCGGCAACATTTAAGAGTTTGTATGGAAATGATACAAAACGTCTCAAATTGCCACAAATCAGAAAGAAGTCGAAATAAAAAAGATTTGTCTTATTACATTGTTTTATTGGTCATTATTGGAGGGTTTCCTGGGCTGGTTTGAAGCTTTTTGGGCGAGAAATTGAGGTTTATATTTTTCATCAGTTACTGAACGTTTAGAATTAATTAAAGGCAGGAAACAGTTTCACACTGCACCTCACTTGAGGTTCGATAAATTCCATCACAATTAACGAATCGCCTTAAAACTTCAAAGGTGTATTCTTGGGTCTTGCGCATACCTCTGTTATTTCTCGTGGGTTCCAGATCCTATTTTAAGCCGTCGAAAATCCCTCTTAAATACGAAACTCGCCTTTCCTGGTATGCGTTTTCATTTGAAGTGCACACATGAATCATTGCGAGCCGCGTTTCGACGACAAAATGTCCCTCAGCCGGGGACAGGCTGAGTGAGATTGTCGACATTAGCAAACACGACACTACGGAGTCCAGAGAGGTCGGTTTACAGAAATAGAGAAATATAAGAACGGCCGTGAAATTCACTCGCCTCACTTGACTTGGAAAACCATAATTTTGTTATAGGGACGAACGAAGAACTATCTTTTGCTGCACTCTAATCAATCCATTCGATGATTTTATGCCGAGTATTGGCGCAAGTGATCCTGCTCACTGCCCGCAAATCAACCTCATTATTTAATTCCCATATATAGGGTTGTCTGCCCTAAAACAAAATATTGCTGTGACCGTGGAAAATACCCACCACAATTTCCATTCCTTTGAAAACCGCTGCAATTTTTTTCTAGGTGGAAACTGCTCCTCGTCTCTGCTCTAAATTTCGACAACATTTTTTTTGCGGTAAACAGGTAAATGTGACGGAACAAATCACTATGCTAATATATTGTCGCACGAAGACATTAAAGCGTGCTCGTGGCGTCAAGTGAGGCGACTAAATTTCACGGGCGTGCCGATAGTTTTCTATCAGGCCCTCAAACCGACCTCTCTGGACTCCGCACTGTCGCCTTCTGCTTGTGGACAATCTCACTCAGCCTCTCCCCGGCTGAGGGACATTTTGTCGTCGAAACGCGGCTCGCAATGATTCATGTGTGCACTTCAAATGAAAACGCATACCAGGAAAGGCGAGTTTCGTATTTAAGAGGGATTTTCGACGGCTTAAAATGGGATCTGGAACCATGAGAAAGAACAGAGGTATGCGCAAGACCCAAGAATACACCTTTGAAGTTTTAGGGCGATTCGTTTATTGTGATGGAATTTATCGAACCTCAAGTGAGGTGCAGTGTGAAACTGTTTCCTGCCTTTAATTAATTCTAAACGTTCAGTAACTGATGAAAAATATAAACCTCAATTTCTCGCCCAGAAAGCTTCAAACCAGCCCAGGAAGCCCTCCAATAATGACCAATAAAACAATGAAATAAGACAAATCTTTTTTATTTCGACTTCTTTCTGATTTGTGGCAATTTGAGACGTTTTGTATCATTTCCATACAAACTCTTAAATGTTGCCGATGTCATTATTATGCATAGTGTGGAAAAACAGTCTAATTTATGCGCAGCTCTCAACCTTAGCTTGGGCTGCCTGTGGTGACATGAGAATCAGTACAGTACAAACAAATAATTCGCTGGCTTCTTCAGTAAACCAGTGCTCTTTTGACGTCCATCTTGATCATCTACGGGAACTTATTCTTCTAAATTGGATTCTCCTAGTCCCAAAGAACACATAATTAAATCATTTTGAAGGAAACTATATAACTCCCCAAAACAGTGGAAGATCGTGGAATGAAAGTGCTTAACTCGACGCATGAAACTTCAAAAGTACAGACGGTTAACACTAAAAAAAGGGACATTTTCGTTCAGTCGAAACGGCGTAGATCGACTGGTGCATACTGGTGCATTATGTTTCCCATATTGGAAAATTTCTAAGCTTTTGATTTATTATAATTTTACGCCAAGCACCACTAGCTGAAAGCCGTGTTAGACAAAAACTTCCGACCTACTAGACGAAGAGAAAAATCGGCCATTTTACCTTGTTCGAGAAATGTCAAAATTTACCACGATAAGCTCTAAATGTAAGAACTTCGACGCCAAAACCTTACTTTACTATTCCCGAACTTTCCAAATCTAATATTGTAGCAGAAAAAAGGCCAGCGAAAGTTGTGCAAACGATGATCAAACTCACCCGAAAAACCGCTCGCATCACAACAAAATTCCGCCATGTTGGAAATTTATCAAAATAATGCATTGCGGTCTTAGTGCGCACACCACCTGGTACACTCGGTGCACTCGGTGCACTCGGTACACTCGGTGCACACACTCGGTGCACTCGGTGCACTCGGTGCACTCGGTGCACTCGGTGCACTCGGTGCACTCGGTGCACTCGGTGCACTCGGTACACTCGGTGCACTCGTTACACCCACTACACTCGGTACTCTTGGTACACTCGGTTCACTCGGTGCACTCGGTACACTCGGTGCACTCGGTACACTGAGTACACTCGGTACACTCGGTGCAGCCGGTACACTCGGTACACTCGGTACACTCGGTACACTCGCGGTGCACTCGGTACACTCGGTGCACTCGGTACACTCGGTGCACTCGGTACACTCGGTGCACTCGGTGCACTCGGTACACTCGGTGCACTCGGTGCACACAGTACACTCGGTACACTCAGTACACTTGGTACACTCGGTACACAGCCGGTACACTCGGTACACTCGGTACAGCTGGTACACTTGGTGCACTCGGTACACTTGGTATAGTCGGTAAAACCAAGAGGTTCAACTGGCACGATCCTTTGTTGTGGTTGAGGTCTTCTCGTTCTTAAAGAATAGGTCAGCCCGGCACCGATCCAAAGTGGCTCTGTGATTGGATAGTTAGCTGGAACTACAGAATACCTTTTTTATAAAATGATGCGATATATGAAGAAAAGGGACTTAACAGCTGGTTTACTACTGAACTAAACAAGTCGACTTGAAAGCGAATGTGAAATAATAAGCGACACATATATCACATCATTCTACGAACAAATATTCTATTGTTCTCGCTAACTAGCCAATCAGAGCCGCTTGGGATCGGTGCTGGGCTGCCCTTCAATATGGGGAGGAGCGGAGACTAGAGAACGAAATACTGAAATACTCAGAGATTGCTGGGAAGAGCCTAGCAGGAAAAGAGGCCAGGGTCAGCTCTCGTAGCTCGTTCCTTCTTCCTGTCTTCCCCCGAGCGCTCTGTTTTTCCTCTTTCGTTTCTTTCCCTTTTTCGATTTTTCTTAACTAAAAGGAGCCTTTGCGCAGGAGAGAGTTCTTGAGCCTGATATGCAACTGATTCTCATCAAACGTCAGTTATAGCAATAGGAGCACATTATTTCGCTCCTTCCACCTAAAGGAAGTTGGAGTAATGTACTCTACACTCTACTAATTTTGCCTAATTTTGAATTTTATCGACTAGAGACGAAATGGGTGACATTTTGCTCCCGTTTTTCTAATCGTATTTACTGTTCACTTACAAAAATTAACGCTGTCAAAAATGATGAAAATACCCTTATTAAATAAACACCGGGCGCCGAATAAACGCTGAGTTCAAATAAACGCCGGCTCTACAACGTCTGGTTTTAAATTAAAGCCCCCGGCTTTAATCGAGAAAACTGATACGGTTGTTTAACGATGTAACACCGTGAGGATGTGCATTTCATCGTGGTGAAGCGCGTTAAGTCTGGTCGAATGTTGCCTATATTTCAGGTGGAAATTGCAACAAGAAATGCGGTTCAGACATTTCACAATGTACCCAAACCTGCAGCGGTGGGAATTGCAAGAAATTTGTTTGCCGTGCTGAAATTTGCAATCAGAGCTGCACTGCTGGCGGTTGTGGTATGAAATGCAATAAGAAACGCTGCGAGAAAATATGCACCATGGGCAACTGCCAACTTCAGTGTCTGTCTGACGCGCGGTATTACGATCAGTGGTGTACGCGGGACAAGGACAAGTCCATCGAAAAAAGGATTTAAAAACTATAATAAACTCGTACGCCATAGACAAAAGTAATTGAACCAAGTCTTTAGGGCGTATGGTGATATAATTGTTCTAAGGAATTATGAAAAAAAGACTGTCTCACAGTTACAAATCGGGGAAGGAAAATTCTTGTCAGATTTCAAACAAGTAAACAGAGAAATAGAAAACCATTATGGCCAGTTCTATAAAACAAAAATTGAAGAAAATGATTCACAACGAAGTTTCGAAAGTTTTGTAGAAAATTTGGATTTTACCCAACTTCAAGAGCATCATAACCAAGAACTAGAAGATGAAATCAGCCTTGATGACTCAGAGGTGCAAAATGCTCTAAAAGGCTTCCAAAATAACAAATCTCCTGGTGATGATGGCTTCACAAAAGAGTTCTATGAAGCTTTTAGAATCTTTTAATGCAGGGTTTGAGAATGGAACGTTGCCTGTATCACAAAGACGAGGAATTATCTCATTGATCCCAAAAGGTGAAAATAATTTGACTACTTTATCTAATTGGCGCCCAATTACTCTGCTTAATGTAGACTACAAGATTCTAGCCAAGGTAATTGCTAAAAGAATTGAATCAGTATTACCGAAATTGATTCATTCTGACCAAACAGGTTTTATCAAGGGAAGATTTATTGGGCAAAATGTGAAATTGTTAAATGACCTACTGGAATATACGGATGTCAAAAAAATACCAGAAATCCTGCTATTTATTGACTTTGAAAAAGCATTTGATACAATAGAATGGCCCTTTATACAAAACGTGTTTAGACACTTCAACTTTGGACAGGTTATTAGAAAATGGGTCTCCATACTCTAGAGCGACGTAGAACGCGCGGTTATAAACAGAGCCGGGTTACATGACCAATTATTTTAAAGTTTCAAGAGGCGTTCGGCAAGGTTGTCCACTGAGTCCTTTATTATTTGTTTTAGGCGTAGAAATCCTAGCCCAAAAGATCAGACAGTCAGCAGGTTGCCGAGGAATTAAATTACCGCAATCAGTAGAAGCTAAAATTAGTCAATTTGCGGACGACACAACTCTCATCTGTAGGGATGTAGACGCACTTAAAGAAAATATGAAGGTTATAAGTGAATTTAATGCTATCTCTGGTCTTAAATTAAATACGAAGAAAACAAAAGCAATGTGGATTGGCTCAGCTAAAAACAATAAGACCAAACTCTTCGGCTCTGAATCTTATCATGAACCAGTCAAATCACTAGGAGTAAATTTATCATACGGTCGTGATAAGAACAATAATTTGAACTTTTTTGTGAAAATTTACAAGATGGACACTAAGCTGAATATGTGGCAAACGAGAGACTTAACTTTATTTGGTCGCACAATATTAGTTAAGACCCTAGGCATATCAAAATTAGTTTATGCGGCCTCTATGCTTTGTGTTCCTGAAATGGTTATTAAGACAGTGCAAGCAAAAATATAATATTGAAATTATTGGGAAAAACAAAAAAGATAAAGTAAAACGATCAGTTTTATATCAACCTCTCTCCCACGGTGGATTGAATTTTCCAAACTTTCACACAGTGATAAAATCACTGCGCTTGAGCTGGCTAGGCAGGTTTTTAAACTGTACAAATGAATCCTGGCAGGTAATTAATTCCAAATGACTTTTTTACCAGGTATGGATGATTATCCTTTCTACTTAAATGCAATTACGATTCTAAAAAGCTAGATGAAAACTTACCTCTTTATTATTTTGAAATGTTTGATTATTTTAAGGAGTTGCGTGCTGGTCATCCTGACATTTATAAAAGCGAATTATTATATAAACTGGAGTGTTTTACAGAGATTTCCACCACTGAGAAAAATCGTAATCGGTACATGTAAAATTACGATAATGGCCGTTTTTATGCTAGAGGCGTTAAAGTCGTCTAGACGTTTTTTTAACGTCTCAGACGTTAATGTCGTCTGGTATAAAAACGGGACGTATTAAAGTAGACGAACAAGTAGAAAAAAACCAAGATTTTCTAAGAAAAGGACTGGGTCCTATTCTTGGAAGACACAAGACGCGACTAAACTCGGCGACAAATCAAATAGAGTGTGCAAAACAACAAATCCATCTGCATGTAAACATGGCGGAGACTTTGCTTAACTGCTTCGTAGCTTCTACAGGTTTGTTTCTCGACGTCGTCGAAAAATAACAGACATGGAAACGCAAATGTTTTTTAAAAAGGCTAAATCAGCCAAGAAAGCCGTTTTTGGAAGAAGCACTTGGCTTGTGCGTCGTGGCCAACAAGAGAGAAAGGAAGGAAAGAAGTGGAGATGAACGGAGGGATTCTTCGTGGTGGAGAAACGGCTAACTAAATTGGGACGATAAAGCGCTTTAGGGCTAAATTCGTCCCAGATAAGGTCGTCTCGTTTTTATACTAGACGACGTTAACGTCTCAGACGTTAAAGTCGTCTGTTATGTTCGACGTTCAGTCGCACTTAACAGAAGACGTTAATATCGTCAGACGTTTAAGTCGTCTGACTTATATTCCGTTTTTATACTAGACGTTAATGTCGTCTCGAGACGATAATAACGTCTTAGACGATATTAACGTCTCTAGCATAAAAACGGCCAATTTTTACATGTGAAAATACGGCCAATCAGCTTTCGCGACGTCACGCGCCTTCTTTCGCGCAACTTTTGACAACGGTTCTCTGTTCGCTTGGCTCGTTCGGAAACAAAATAAATAACTACTAACAGTTTACGATGGCCTCGAGCAATACACCAGAAAAAACAGCCAAAGTTTCGTCAAGTGAAAGATTCGTGTCCCTCACCGACGAAGATGTTGAAAGATTTGTCGAAGCGGAAGCCAACAAAAACACTCAAAGAAAGATGCACAGCGACGTAGTATTGATGAATTCGTTTTTGGGTTTACCTCGGTGTAAGAACGTGACAAGATTTTCTTTGTTTGTTAGCTTTTGTTTTGCTGTACGGTATTGTTTAAAATGTCTTGTTTCCTTTGTTTTACGTCATCCGTGAGTTTCACAGGTTCTTACACCGAGGTAAAGCCTCGTTTTTACCAAATGAAAACAAAACGTGACAACTCCAAGACATACCGCCGCCAGAATTAGATGCTTACCTCAGCAGATTTCTATTGTCTGTGAGAAAAAAGTCTGGTGATGAATATGAGACAACAACTAAGAGGAATTTATATCGCTTCTGTGGAGAGTTATTTGAAAACCCAACGCTACAGCGAGTCTACCATCGAAGGACAACGTTCGACAGTTGAGTTGTTCGAGAGGTAAGCGAATTTCTCAATTTAGAGAGGACACTGTAGTTTAGTTTGTGTGGAGGCTTCGACAACAAGCGGCGAGTGGCGACTTTGCCGAATTTAATTCATATTCGGGTTAATCGATAAGTGCTATCTCTCGGCTAGTCATTTACGTCGCAAGTTTAATCTGGAGCAAGAAGGTACGGTGACTTTAGATTGCCTACTAATGAATACCGACAAATAAAGCAATAAAGAGGAGCAATAACAAAAAGAAAATAACATAATAGTGACGTTTTCTATTGTGCTAATGAATGTATTTGAAAATTGTTTGTTTGAACCAGTTGAACTGGAATTACTTTCACCTTTGCGCTTACTGTTGTTGCCTTTAATAAATAAAAATTGTCTCAGTAATATTGTGGGCTTTTTTGTTTATATAATAAACACAATAATACATGGTTGCTTGGAGATACAGAATTTCTCTTCTCGTGTTAATTCGATATTTCACTCGTTCGCTACGCTAGAAGAGAAATTCCATATCTCCGCGCGCCCATGTATTATTGTCTATTTCATTCTTTGGAACAATAAAGAAATTACAATAGAGAATAAGTCTATATTTTGGGCACATCTGTCAGAACAAGGAATCTGTTTTGTACGTGATTTACTTGATAAAAACGGCAAGTTTCTGTCTCTTGAAAATGTACAACGCAAATATAATGTACACCTGAACTTCTTTCAATATTTTCAACTTATTGCTGCGATCCCAAGTTACTTGAAGAAATATGCTCAGGAAACTGCCGTAACCAGTAGGAAGATACTTAATGAAAGGGACGTATTCTATCTGTCCGAAAATAAAGCACTCTATTTAACCAAACTGCATGAGGTGCAAAAACTATTACAATTTATTTCAGGAAAACAATATGAAAGAACCTACCGCTGTGAAAAGTTGGACCAGACTTTTTCCCAACTTTGCTCATAGTTGGAAACAGATATTTAACACAATCTACCAAACGACCGCAGACACTAAGTTAAGAGAATTTGGTTTTAAATTTCTTCATAGAATTTTAGTAACTAATAGAGAACTCAAGAGATTCATAATCAGAAATGATGACATTTGCGCTCAGTGTAAAAATTCTGACTCATCGGAACACACCTTTTTAGAATGTCCTTTCAATGTTAAATTTTATCAGGAAATTTTATCGTAATTCAATGCAATCAATAGAACGTTTATAAATTGTCAACTGAGCAATTTCTATTTCAGAACTACCCCTCTCCTTCTATAAACGGCAACCTTAGACGCCAACTAGATCTACGCGTCTTGCTAATAAAAAAGTACATATATCGTTGTAAAAATGGTGAGATAAATCCTAAATGTTCTCCATTTATAAATAAATTAAAAATTCAATGGAAAATTGAGATTTCAAGTTAAAACTGATCTCTCCTTTTTTGATACTTTGTCAATAGACCCTCTCATATGCTTCTCCCTTTGTTCCTTCTCTGTATTATTTTTTTCATAAGAAATATTATTGTAAGCACAATTGTGTTAATGAAAAAAAAAATAAAAACAAAAAAAATTTAAAAAAATTTAAAAAATAAAATAAAAAATTAATAATAATAATTGTTCAAGAGTTCTTCACATTATGGCCTATTACGCAATGTTGTTAAGGTAATATTCCCCTATTTCTCCCACTTACCGTCACCTTGGAAATTCCTCTTCCCGTCTCTCTATTCCTGCTTCCCGTTCCCGTCCCTCTTTTTCCCTGGTTCCAACTCCCACCCACTTCCCTCCCTCCACATCCCCCTATGAAACATTCTTGTAGCGAACGAATCGTTGGTGCCTTGTCGTTTTCTCTGCGATTTTCTGTTTTTTAAATGAAATATTTCAGGTAAGAAGCAAAATACCGAGGAAGACTCGCACCTTAAGTCACCCAATATACCTCAATATACCTGCTATGTTGAATAAAACTACTATGATGCACTGCTGGCGTGTTTCGAAAGGCGAATGACCATTTCTGACCCAGCGTTTGCATCCGTAGATGGAATGAAAAGCTATGATATATCATAGGGTTGGCTGAGAGAAACTAGCTAGCTATATTCGCGGCGTACCAGAATTGTTCAATACGTCTTCGCGCGCCTAACAACATATATTTCGATAACGTTCTGCGCGATTTTTCAATTTTTAGTGATCAGATCTGCTCATAATGTTTCGTCTCCAGAAGAGGCGGAATTCTCGATAAGCCGATATTCACCGAAACAAAGAATTCAGTGATTTTTTAGTTACATTAAGGGCTATTTATCTTAGGAATATAAGCAGAATCAGTTTTTGAGCTTTTGGCGCAATATTATGGAAATGTTTTAATTTTGGCAGCATGTGCCTTTTCACGTGGGACCAGACGTCATGTTACTTCTCGGTGATACATGAAAGCAACACGCCATCTTAGTGGAGCCAATAAAGCCACACCCATTCCTATTGGACGCTTTTTCTACAATTGCTTTTTTGTCTGGAGCTTCTAACCGGATGTAACATTTAGATTACTTCCCGGTTTGCGTGCGATTTTGGTTTCGTGAACTCTGTTCAAATTTTATAGGAGGCGGTCGGTACACGTAGATTGGTCTGACAGATTCTTGAAGGTATATTTTAGAGTTGTCTAAAGAGTAAGGTTATAGTTTTTGCTTTCTAAGAACAAATTTGACAGACATTAGTTATTTGAAAACTCGGACGAGTAAAAACCACAGATATTTTCATATGAACTACGAACGTTAACCTAAGCAAGGGAGAGAACATATAACACCGACTACTCGTTGCATCACCTGTATAATTCAGTAAGTGAGTTCACGGCCAAAACTGTATTCATTTCTTGTAGTCTTAAAAAAAAACCCGAAGCATTTATGCCTGAAATAAGGTCAGATATTTTGAGAACTGCGCGGTACGCACGATCCAGGACAGAATCTGAACGAGTAATTTCCGGAACGCTAAAAATACAGCACCCAAATCAACTAAAGTTTCCGCAACGCTTACCTTCTGTGAGTAAACAGCAGATAGCCAAAAATCCTAAAACAACGTAATAACAAACAAAATTGTAAACACTCTTCAATGTGTGAGACATCCTTTAGCAGGTTTGTGCCCAGAAGAAAAGCTCTCAGGAAAGTTTAAGATGCTAAGCAAAAAATCAAAACTAGTTGAACGACTGAGTGATCTTATCGTGTTACAAGTGTATGAATAACCGCTGGGGTAGGTCACCATCGGCTGTCATATTACATTTGTTGCATCTGAGTTATTTATTTTTTTTTTTTTGCCCTGTTTACTTTATCTTCCTTTTGTCAGTTGAAAGTTTGTACAGAAAACAATTTAGCGTGTAACTGTAGAAACACCAAAAGACACGCGAACAGGTAAATGGTGTTTTAAAGGTTTTTTCGAGTTCTTTAAACTTACGACTGTTTACACAATATCCTGTGAATATAGCCGCCTTTCATTCATTGAAAGGGTATCAGCGAAAAAACACCCCGGGAACCCTGTGCTGAACTGGCATTCCACCCAGAGGAATAGTAGTACTCCTACTTGCTTCACTCTTCAGAAACCGTCGTAGCAGCACACAGGCTCTTTGTGAAGCGCGGCTTTACCTGTTTCTTAAATAGTGGGAGCAGGCGAGGAGTTGGGGGGGGGGGAGGGCGCATCTGAGTCCACCTTCTTATTTCCTAGTACCTTGTTGAATTGAATTGATAACTTTATTTAGACACGGTAAAAAATCCTTCAGCATACATTTATAAAAAAATAAAATGAAGATCTTATCCGGTTTCCGCCCCTTTTTTGCTGGTCCCCGCCTCTTTGCTCTTGTTAGATTGCAAAATTTTATGCAATTTTTTCCTGCTCTTCTTTGGGAATTTTACTTCCCGACCTCTCTTTTCCAGCTTCACGTACACTGCCGGCCCCCTTTTCTTCAGGTTCCATGCGCCCCTCATCCCCCCCCCCCCTACTGTTAACTCCGCCATCATGCTGCGTCTTTAGGAATCCATATAGCTGTCCCGGATTGGCGTGATGCAAGTGGACGGAGGTCATGATTTTCATGATTTTGATCCTACTTCCTCTCCCCTCCCCCCCCCCCCCCGCCCCGCTCCCTTCCACCAGAAAATTGAACGTTCGGCACTCGTTCGCACACACCCAAAAAAGCATCCTGGTCACGGGTCCTCGAATTAATTCTACGAATATGCCGGAAATGACAATCATTTCAATGCAATTTTTGGCCACGTATTCGTGTAGCCCAAGTCAACCTTTTCGCTTTCTGCTTTGTTTATCACCTCGCGTGACGGCCACTAAATTTGTAACTGCTGCGTCGGTCATTTTAGGTTAAATTGCTCTTTACTGGTACCACACGAAAACAGTGCAAAAAATCCGCTATGAAAATCAAATTTAACAATCGAAGCGTCTCTTAAAATAGTGATTAAGAACCGTTCACATGATACATCGCACAGCTGATGAAGAGTAAAAGCATAAAATCCGGCTACCGAAACTATAAAAATGCAAATGTTCTTAAACTCCTGACAAAACCAATGATCTAAAAGTGTTAAAAGCAATAAGATTAAATAAGATCCTTTATTTTTACACGACAAGAATTAAAGCATTACAATGCTTGTGTGATCGTGAACTAAATACTAAAATTAAGACTGGAAGTAACAAAGTAAAGATCAAATGAAAAACAATGAAATGAAATTACAAATTGAGTTTTAAGAATTAATTTTAAAATGTGATTGATGGCAATATCAGTTGAGGTGCCTTTGAAACAACGATCATGCCTATTTATTTGAAGGGCTTTTCAAAGTTAAAGAAGAGCAGAAGCCTATCACCCCTACGTGATAAGCTGCTGGGAAGGGTAATAAAAAAGGATGGTGTTTTCCCTTTTGTAATGGCTTTTGTCGTCAAAGATATTCAAGTTAAAAGAGATAACATCATAAGTGGTCACAATTTTAGGGAGACAAACCATGCATAAGAATGTAACGTACCTTGAGAAAGACAGAAAATAAAAGTTATGCATAATGTGACGTTGCTATGGCAACAGCTCTGCTTCCAGATCTCTTTCAAAGAGGAACCGCATTTCTCCTTTTGGGGGTTTACGAAGCCAAGAAGCCCCTGGGCTTTACAAACGTTATCCATTCCTTAATGGTTAATGAGGAGACGAAAAAACTATGGGCATTGTATATGTTTCAAACAGCACCATCTCTTTCTCATTAAAGAGGGTTCACAGTAGAAAGAGACTGGAGCCAAGACTGTTGCCATGGAATGAACTCAATATGAACCATCTTGTGTATTTCTTCAGGCACAATACCGGGGTGAAGTTTGAGTACCTGAATTTTTTCATTTTAGAGTTACTCGTGATTTTGTGATTTGTCTCCATGCTGTAATCACTTAAGACGGCAACAATTTTCTAATTTGCGTAACACAAAACCTTGAAAATTTCTCGAACGAGAGAAGACATTGCGAAAGCGAGAATACCATTCTTCTTCATTCTACAAGGCTTTCTAAAAAGCTTCGCTTGTTTTTCACTTCATAGGCACTTCGAAAGCATTAAAAACAACCAACTGAAATTACAATTATGATCTACTTATTTTAACAAGCTTAACAGTACCAACATTTTTTTACGCTCTCATGCAAATGGTGCATGTAGTTCAAAGAAGGATTTCCGTACAAAGGACGTACCAGAATTGTTCAATACGTCTTCGCGCGCCTAACAACATATATTTCGATAACGTTCTGCGCGATTTTTCAATTTTTAGTGATCAGATCTGCTCATAATGTTTCGTCTCCAGAAGAGGCGGAATTCTCGATAAGCCGATATTCACCGAAACAAAGAATTCAGTGATTTTTTAGTTACATTAAGGGCTATTTATCTTAGGAATATAAGCAGAATCAGTTTTTGAGCTTTTGGCGCAATATTATGGAAATGTTTTAATTTTGGCAGCATGTGCCTTTTCACGTGGGACCAGACGTCATGTTACTTCTCGGTGATACATGAAAGCAACACGCCATCTTAGTGGAGCCAATAAAGCCACACCCATTCCTATTGGACGCTTTTTCTACAATTGCTTTTTTGTCTGGAGCTTCTAACCGGATGTAACATTTAGATTACTTCCCGGTTTGCGTGCGATTTTGGTTTCGTGAACTCTGTGGAATCGAAGTTCTTCACTTCAGGTGGTTTCTTAGAAACGTTATTACCATTATCAGTCGACGCCCATAAGTAAATAATTGCTAATTAAAACTGATAGGTACTGTCGTTCTTCAATTGGAAGTCTACATTGATTGGGCAGAGTAGCAAAGTCATTGAGGACTAGCGTTCGATCTCTTGTGTTGCTGAAGAAAAGTATTGAAGGTGAGCATTGGAATTGAAAAGAATTTCTTTTCTCTTTTAGATTAACCTATACTATTCTGAGTGAATTCTGCTTAAATGTTATAGTGCATTGTGATCAGCCCGTAAAAACGCATAGAGTCCCTTTCCCACCGGAGTTTAGAGAACGTGAAACCAATGCAAATTTAGGAAGCCATAACACTATTAACCTCAGGCATTATCAAATAAATGACAAATTGAAACACTAAAAGACCAATCCAAGCCACTAAAGCAATGAATGTGAAGTCAATACTGTCACTCCTTCTTCCTTATTTATTTATTTATTTCCTCCAACTTTACGCCGGGGCCGTTTTAGTTTACGTAAAACGCAAAGCTTTGGGTCAAATTTACGAAACTTCACGCTGACGATAAGTTAATTTTGCGAAATTTCGCCATTTCGTGCTACGTTAAAATTACATTATTTTTTCCACTGGTGGATAAAAATTGGGAATATCACGCTAACTTTTCCACTACCATTTCCTCCTCAATAAGAATTATTTACGAATTAGGTAACAACATTTCTAACAATTAAAGTACCTGGCTTTACTGCTGTGGTATTGTGTACAACAGTTCTCCCTACCACACGAAGAGATTTCAAGATATACACTCAATCATATGAGCCGGGTCAATGAGAGATGTTTTAATTTCTTAACATCCCAAACGCTGGATCTAACCAGCCCAACTCTATATTTAGTTCCTTCCTACACACTTAACATCCGTTAGTGTTGTTTCCATAGGCACGAAGCTTTACATCGATCGAGGTTTTATTCTGTGTTTTTAGTTCGCACATTAACTACTTGGTTTGACCGATCTTGTCTTTAAAAGCATGATAATGAAAATATCGCAACTATTCCGATCTAAAATTTCAATAAGCGTCAATAAGCGTTCTCAATTTGTGACGCACGATCTCTTCTGATAACGTGGGAAAATACAGGTGCGCTAAGACTAAACCAACATTAAACATTAAACATAACTAACTAAAACCTAAATTTTGTATTACATAACAGTTTCAACAACCAACAAGCACTTTTCCGCACACGCATTATAAATTGAATGGCGTAGGGCATAGAGATTCATGTTTCTGGAAGAGTTGCTCGATGTGCAGTCATTCAGACTGCCTGTTTTAATTTCTCGCCTATTTCGTTTCTCCATCCGCAAGTTCAAATGAAAGAAGCAATTTTTTTCGAATTAAATCTGAACAATGAAAGTTCGGCCATTTCAAGTTAATTTTGAAAATCACTTTGGTAATAACGTTTGGGTGTACAGCGACGCTCTAAACATTCAAGCAGTCAAACGCCTTCTGAAACTAAGGGAAACACCGACGGTTAATACATGGATACTTAAAGGAAATCCTGAGTGGCATTGCATTGTTTAGATTCTAGAATTTGAAGGCGATTGCATTTTTATATCAAACTAGAAATACGTGACTCGCAGAACCTCGCGAAGCTCAGGCACGGGTGCACCACAAAATTGAGCGATGGGGGTGGGGAGGGGATAGAATTTTGCTTTAACTGGAGGTGTGGATGGGTGGCCACAATGGTCCCCAATTGGGAGTTAAGATCGACATTCTGGTTCCCATTCGCTTCTATGTAACTTGCATCCAATCCTCTGTCATGTATAGGAAAATACGTTCAGCCCCTCCTCCCCCACCTCTCTTCATTCTGACATAAGGTAAATTGCTCTCTAGAGAGGACGTATAGTATTGCTGTGGACCTGTTGTCCAAGACAATATGTGTGGTGTTTCTGTTTATTTTGGATGGGTGAGAGTAGGTTATCAGAAATGCAGTTCAAATTCCAGTTGGAACTTGTTATCTCCAACATTAACCCGGCCATTTCCTTTGGATTCTTTTGTACAGTTTTTGTTCTATTTACTGGGTATTGACAAGTGTCAATAGCTAAAACAATACATTATTTCCCTTGACTGGTTGAGATACTGTAGTAGGAGTCTCTTACTGCTGAAGAGTGATGTGGTGCATTAAAAAAATTATCCATTTTTACCCAAAAATTGAAATGTGAATAATACAGAATAATGGCAAGCAAAGCACAGAGTTTCATATTGATGTTGTAACATGTTTATTCATTCCCCAACATACTATAGAAATTGGATTAGATAACTGTCACAATAATATAATACATTAACCCTTGAAGCCCCAGTGACCAGCATCTCCCTACAATAACAATGCTTTAATTAGGTCATCAGAATTAAGGAATTGATCACCAAACATGAATAGTGTTAATGTCAGTAGAAAGAAGTTCTCTGCACTAGTACTACAAGAAATGTATGAAGACCAGTAAGGAGAATTTGCAGGTTTACATTGGGGCTTAGGGAGGTCAATTGGTGTGAAAAGCAAGAGTAGCTAATTAAGGGAAAGGGTGAGTGTAGATTATAGCATGTGAAACCTTCAGAAGTAAGACAAACTTTCACATAGACAAATCATGTTGAAGGTGATCAGGATCTCAATTCCCATGAATTTGGTGCTTGTTTGTGCACTGTGAGGAGAGCTGTGATGCTGGTCACTGTATGTAGCATGAAATTATTATCAATAATTAATTTTAAGCAGTAATGTTTGTTTCACATCAAATACATGCAGGTGTGTACCTATTCCCGCTACACATTTTAAAGTGGTAATTGTCAGGCAGAGCAATACTTGTAAGTGCATTTCCAAACCAAATTGTGAACAGAAATTGTCCTTTCTGTACCATCTGAATATTATTTTTTTTACTATTAACAGGGTCAAATTATATCCATAACGGAAAACATAAACTTTTATAAATTCCTACTGATCCAATATGAATTATTTCTTTCAAATATTTTTTCGGGAACGTCCTAAACTTAAAATTTAAATTCTTTTTACTGCTCATACACAAATATGCAAGTTGTTTGGGGAATTGAAACCTATGTTGTGAATAATTACATTTCTCTTGTGTAATCTGTAATTTTGATCATACTTGGAAAAGTAATTATACGTTAATAATAATTACTGGTACATCAAGAGCAAAGATAATGGTAGAGAGAGGAAATAATTTTGAGCCAACCTGTTCAGTCACCGTCCGTTGGAAAGGTATATTTCTAGCAAAAGTATTTTCAATGATGATCGTGTGTTTTTTCCCGCCTCTTGTTGCTTCTATAACAAAATCATTTTGTCGAAGCACTCTTGTCGGTGTCACCGGTCCTGATCGGTTTCAGCACACATTTTCTCGAAGAGTTTGTAGCCACTGAGTTCATTCTGACCGGTATTATTCAACTGGTGTGACTGAGTTATAATATTCGAAGACCTTGTATCGATTCTCCTGTTGTTGGGGAATTTCGTTTTGTCGCAGCGCTGTGCTATCAAGCTAAATTTAAGCTACGTTATGTATGTTCCAAGATTTCTCGCCTGTGATATTCCAGTCTCCTGTTTGTGTCCTGCTGATGGCTTTAAGGTCTTCGCTAGGCTATTATCGGAAAACGATGTTCCATACCCGTGCTTTCTTGTCGTCGACTCTTTCGCCTTCGTTGTTCGCGCTGAATTTCAAGTCGGCGTTCACGCTGAGTTTCAGTTGTAAATCTCCCCCGGAATGGATTTTCAGCCACTTGTTAAATCAGGCGTTGCTTGCTTGTTCACAGACCATGAATAAACATATCAGCACCCAAATGAACGCAGCGAAGCAAGCAAGAAATGAAGAAACACGCCGAAGAAACATGAGAGTGCACAACTGTCAGCGGTCGCGATCTGGTTTTGTTGCTAGGCAACTGTGCGGACACCATCGAAATATATATGGGCAGATCGAGATTTGACCGCCCTAAGCGATCCTCGCGCGAACACCACGCGACAAATTTGTAAACCTCGCTACGCTCGGAGGGCCTTCGGCCCTCCTCGCTTCGCGAGGAATTATCAACAACCTGTATAGCTTTAAGTTGTCCCTTTTCATGACCCTTCTACTTTCTGAATATTTTTGCGGATTTAGCTTGGTTTGATAGCTCAACATCAACTAAAACTAAAAAATGCAAATAATAAACCTACATGTGTTGACACACGCATGGCAGTAGACACAGCTTGCAATTGACTAATTTCCAACTTGAGTTTGGTCATGTAGATTGAAAAAAGTGCTTGTTTACATGTGCAGAGTTTTGCTAAGAGTTTTAGCCTTCGGTTTAAGGTTTTTTATTGAGTAAAATGTGTGGTTAAAACTTCGGCGACCCTATCTCAAGTTTTATCAGTGCGTTCGCTCTCTAATCGGTTACTGGTTTTGTTGATCCAATTTGGCTTGAACGTGTCTTTTAGAGCATAAAATTAAAAAAAAAAACACTGCAGTGTTTTCTTTATGGAACTTTAGTTAAGGTGATTCCATCGAAAAAGAAGTTGTAATGAGAATTTGTTGAAACTTTGCACAGTTACTAATTACACCTAGTACATTAAAAAAATAAAATAAAAAGAGGGGGTCACCGTGTCTGATTTCACGCTACGGGGCTGTAGTATAAAGGTACTTTGCTATCTTTAGACAGCAATATTAAAATTATAATTCCATTATAATTATAACTTGAGTTAAACAAACGTCAATAATCATGTTTCTTGACTAAAAGCGTTCTTTATTTCCTCGGAGTTTACAACAAGTGAACGTGCAAGCTAACTTACGCGATAAATTTCAAATATTCAATAATTATTAGAATTATTAAATGCTTGGGCTCCAGAAGCGGCAGAAGTCTTGTTGAATTGATAATCCTCGAAACGAAGCCGCATGCACATTAAGGACTTTCTAAACTCAGGAATATAAGCAGAATTGACTTGAGTATATAAGCAGAATTGACACAATATTATGAAGATGTTTTAATTTTGGCAGAGATTGTGCCTTTTCACGTGGGACCAAACATCATATTGTTCCTCAGTGACCAGTAAAAGCAATATGTGTAGAACTTGGTTAACATGCCATCTTACTTCAGCTAACTCAAACCACACTCATTGCTGTTGGACGCTTTTTCTACAATTTCTTTTATCTTGTCTGGAGCTTGTAGCCGAGTATAACATTTAGATTACTTCCCGATTTGCGTGCGATTTTGGTTTCGTGAACACTGTGAAAGTTTTTCACTTCTAGTGGTTTCTTAGAAACACGGTCATTATCAGTGACAGACGCCCATAAGTAAATAATTGCTAATTACGACTGATAGGTGCTCTTATTCTTTCAACTGGAAGTCTATGTTGATCAGGCAGAGTCGCAAAGGCATTAAGGACTAGCATTCGATCTGTTGTGTTGCTGAATAAAAGAACTGAAGGAATGCCTTTTCACGTGGGACCAAACATCATATTATTCCTCAGTGACCAGTAAAAGCAATATGTGTAGAACTTGGTTAACATGCCATCTTACTTGAGCTAACTCAAACCACACTCATTACTGTTGGACGCTTTTCCTTTAATTTCTTTTATCTTGTCTGGAGCTTGTAGCCGAGTATAACATTTAGATTACTTCCCGATTTGCGTGCGATTTTGGTTTCGTGAACACTGTGAAAGTTTTTCACTTCTAGTGGTTTCTTAGAAACACTGTCATTATCAGTGACAGACGCCCATAAGTAAATAATTGCTAATTACGACTGATAGGTGCTCTTATTCTTTCAACTGGAAGTCTATGTTGATCAGGCAGAGTCGCAAAGGCATTAAGGACTAGCATTCGATCTGTTGTGTTGCTGAATAAAAGAACTGAAGGTGAGTGTTGGAATTAAAAAAAAGAAAAGATTCTATTTTTCTTTTAGATTAACCTTAACAATTCTGAGTTGATTTTGCTTAAATGTTACAGTACATTTTGATTAGCCCGTAAGAACGCATGAAAATCAGTACAAATTTACGAAGCCGTAACATTATCTTCCTCAGGCATTAACAAATTGCAACACTAGAAATCCAAGCCAAGCCACTTCACATTGAATTTTAATTTGAAAACAATACAGACACTCCTCCTTTTTTCAACTTTACGACGTTTTTACTGTTATAAAACGGAAGGCTTTCTCGATCAGATTTACCAAAATTAATACTGACGATGAATTTAGCTAAATTAACCATTTCGTGCATGCTATCTTAGAATTACATTAGTTTTTTCCCTGGTGGATAAAATTAAAGTTGGGAATATCGCGCAAAATTTTCCACTACCATTTTATCCTCAATAGGAGGTTAATTTACGCAGGGAATATTATTTCTAACAGTTTTCTGTGAAGTAGTGCTTTTAAAGATTTGCTGCTGTGGGATTTGCGCAACAGTTCTTTCTTCCATGCCAAGAGATGTAAAAATAAACACTATACATTAAGTTCCTTCCTGCATACTTTTAAAATCCTTAGTGTTATTTCCATAGGCAACATCGATCGAGGTTTATACTGAGTTCTTAGTTCGTGCAACACCACCGTTTGGTTTGCCTGGCTGATCTTAAAATACCCAAATATTCCGATCTAAAACTTTAATTTGAAACGTCAATCGATGGAGCACAGCATTTACTAATAAAGTTGGAAAAAAACAGTTGCTCCAAAACTACACGCTAACGAATTCCTAAATCTTGTATTACTTTTTAGTTAACACGAAAAAGCCGACGCGCACTTTTGGTGCATACTCAGTGTAAATTGAAAAGCGCACTATATAGAGATTCGTGTTTGTGGAAGGAATACCGTGCCTGTTTTCTTGCCTATTTCTCTTTTCTACTTGCAAGTTCAAATGGAGGAATCTATAAATTATCCCCTTAATAAATCATGCAACTTTTTAAATTAAATTTAAGCAATGAAAGCCCGACGAGACTGCCAGTTGATTTAAAAATGTCACTTTGGTAATAAATTTTTGCGTGCGTACATTTGCAACGACGCTCTAAACATTCAAGCAGGCAAACGCCTTTCGAAACTAAGAAAACACAGTGAGTACATGGATATGAGATCCCAGGTGGCATTGTCTTGTTTAGATGCTGGAATTTATGAACATTTTAGTGGTACAGATACAAGGCGATTATATTTTGATATCAAATTATCAGCAGCTTATGAGTCGTCCGTTTTCATGAATTTTCTAATCTCTCACTATTTTAGTGACTTAATTTTTAATTAAAGGTCAAATAAACCCAAATTTTGATAATTCCGCTTTAGCCGTTTAAACGCGTCTTGACACAAAAAGAAATCATTATAAAGCCAAACTGGACCGAAATTTTCCTTCCTGAGACCTTATAAGGAGTAATAAAGCCAAAAGTACGAAGCTATCCGAAGGTTTCACGAAATCGTTTCTGAAATGACCGCGCGCTTAAATAGAAGGAATGGAAACGATCGCTGATTCTGTGACGTCACTGTTGATGAGCAAAGCCAAAGGCGAGTATTGAAGAGTATTGTTATAATTTTTTGGAAAATTCTCTGTTTTCACCCGTTTTCTTTGCGTTGAAAATGGCCGAGGGGCTCAAACCTGTGGCATTTAATGTAGAGCCATGCCAGTTTGAGCTAATTGTCACAGAATCGGACTGCAAAATCTCAGATGATATTCGACCGACAGCAATGGCTTCGAAAGTAAACGACGGAATTGGTTAAGTTTAATGGTGAGCGTTTAAGCTTATTTATTCATTACCACTTTATTTGAGGCATTTTTGTTGTTCTTTGCAGCCATTTTGTACACTTATCATGATCGATGTTTGTTGTTATGCCTTACTGACTAGACTGACTAGAGTAAAGCAAAGCTTCTTATACATGTATCCATTATGGGTCCTGTGTGAGTACGGTTTTCATCCTCGCGGCAACAGCGGCAGGAAATCCAGCTCAAATTTTGAACATAGCCGAAAACATATTACAGTTCTTGTTGAATGTATTTGAATCTTGTTGAATGTATCTGTCTACATCGCAAAGTGTTACTAGTGACTGTGTTTGTTTGTTGTTTTGCATGTATACAATCTTGGGCTCAAAATTTAGGTGCATTTAAATTTTGGCAACTGTGTACTAATGCCAGCTGGGCGAGAAAGTGTTTTGCTGTCGTGCTATTCCCAAATCCTGTGATAAGATACCACCTGCTATGTCCTAGAGACAGATGAAGAGAATTTCTTAAATCCAGTTGTCACATAATCAGTATTTTGAAAATGAAGGCCGGAGGACGTACATATTAACGTAATTTTGCTTTGGGCTCTTTTTTTTGGGGGGGGGGGAGGGGGGCAGAGAACAAACTCCATGTATAGATTGGTGCAACCCAAATGAGTATGGTTTTAAGGCCTTTTTGGTTCTGAAAATAGTTGTTGACTTAAAAGTCAGGTCTGAAAATGGTAATTGATTCGGGAGTGACAGTTATGTTTTGTCAGTTCTGAAAATGGGTGGGAAGAATTACACATCTGGTTCTCAAGATGGGTAAGGAAAATTACATGTTTGGTCTGACAGTGGGCACACTGAGAGCTGCTTTGTGGTTGAATTTTGTTTGGGAAAAGAGAAAGAAAAACCTCTGGGAGGAGGGGAGGAACCAGGGGACCAGTGGGGAGGAAAATTACATCTTTTGGTCTGAAAATGAATCACCTATAAATTGTGTTCATGAGAAAAGATCCTTCATTAATACATGATGAGATGTTGCACTGCTTATGAGGTTGTGTGCTAAATACTAAGATATTTGACAAAAGGTGACATAAAAGTAGTAAAAGATCAAGGAACAATAATGAAATGACAATTACAAAAACCCTTATTACATGAATGAACATGATTACATAAACAGTATACCTTGTTAAGTTCTTAGCAACCTTGTGCACTTTATGACTCCTTTGATGTATATGGTTTAACAAGTATTGGGTTTACAATCAGTTGTACTACCAGTACAACATATAAGTAATATAATTGTTAGTTGAAAGCAAAAACAAACTCTCAAAGTTTAGCTTAAACAAATCAAATGTGATTTCATTATTTCTAAGACTGTGAAATCGAGTTAATGTTGTTTTTCTACTGTTGTTACTGGTTAGCTAACCTGTTTATTTATTTAATATAGATTTATTTTTGTAGTTGACATATTTATTTAATCCCTTTACTGATGAGTTACCTTTTACTCATCTGTGTATCTTTCTTATGAGTCTGTTGTTTCCTCTTTCGTTCTCAGAACATGTATACAGTAATGTTGCATATAGGCAATACACTTACTGGATACGTATGAAGCTGGGACGACAAATCCCAGTAGCCATTCCATCTTGTCTGGTTTTAAAAATTAGAGAGAGCTTCCCATGTAAAAGTGGAAAGTGAAAGGGCTTTGAATATGTCCATTAACAGCTTGGCAGTCTTGTTAGATAATATTAACACCATATTTGGTTGACAGTTGTACTACTCTTTGAAATGTTTCTAAACTTTGTATTTTCTTCAATTACTACAGAGTGGTACTTAACCTAGGAGGTGAGAGGGGGGGCTCCCATAGTGTAGTGACGGGGTCACCGTGATTACAATTCATGCTTTGGTACCACTTAGGGTGTTTGAATTAAAAATGACCATTGTCAGCGTGTTTTGACACTTTCTAGGGTTTTAAGGTACTATAATGTCAGAAATTCATGCTGGCAGGAACAACTTTTCAAGAGGTATTAGTACTTCTTGGAGTGACAAGGAACATATGCGACACCCACAAAAGAAGTTTTTTTTTTGTTTCAAACAACAATCAATTCCTTCAGTTTTTATGGGTCAACCATTTCCCCCTCCTGAAAGTACTTAGATAGCAGCTGTACGAAGCGTGGATCCCATAATTATATTAAGTGATACACCTATCATAAACTTGATAGGGGCATGTTTGTCTTGATATGATGTCATTTCTGCCTCCCCTAAAAATCATGAACATGGAACAGCCTGAACAAAATGCAAACTTTTTACCTCTAAATTTCTACGTTGTGCAAATGCTGAACACGCAATTGGAATTCCCGTGTGAAGTTGCTCCGTTCTTGGGCGGACATGGATGGTTTATACCGCTGTAACTTACCGCTCAAAACAACCTCCACAAGCTCGGAAAACCGGCAAAAACACAGCAAACACATAACAGGTAAGGTTCTTCAAACTTTATTTGGATTTTTAGGTATTTTCCATGGAATACCGCCGATTATTTTCGATCGAATCGCTTTGGTTACCTGTGGTGTAAACTGGTCTGCACAGACACGTGAATCAGTGTTTTGTGGGTTGAAACGATCCTCCTTTCATTTTTTGAGCCATTCTTGAGGCAGTTCTGGATCTTCTGGAAACTTAAAATTACTTACTTCACTCTCATAGCAGCACAAAAACACCATGATTTTCCGCTCAAGTCCTCACACTTCGAATCCCCGCAATTTTCCAGCTCGCCAACAGTGACGTCACTAGTGTTATTTCCGACAATTTACCGACAACTTTCCCGACCACTCTACGATTATGAAGGCCAAAAAGTAGCACTTTTCACGTGCCATTATCTCTGCGATCCTAAGTCCAGTTGACTTGAAACTTCAGAATATGTTTATTTGATACCAAATCAACACACAAGAAGTAAATTGGATTGAAAGAAAAAATGTCGAAATTTTGGGTTTATTTGACCTTTAATTAGCTTGGTTTGATGGCACGCCTACTAAAACTAAAAAATGCAAATACTAAAACTGCATGTATTGACACACGCATAGACAGTAGACACAGCTTAGCTTGCGATTTAATGATTTCCAACTTGGGTACGCACAGTAAAAAGATTGAAAAAGCTGTGTGATCACATGTGCGCGAGTATCACTCAGAGTTTTGTTAAAGTGCCACTGAGACGAAAATTCGTAGGTCTATTTCGGCCAAATTCTGTCGCAGAATATCGCGTTGTGTCTATATTTACCCAGAAAACTGAACAAGAAACCGTCCATCCTAATATTTTTAAGCTCCAAAGTTGCGTAAAATGTGTCCGCCATTACTGAAAACGTGTTCCTGGGTGATTGCGCAATTTAATAGCTTGTGACGTCGGAGGCTCACCTCAGTCGCGTTTCCTTGTGTTTTGACTCAAGATACCTACCGTCGACTGCGAGACCTCCGAAGAGTATTTCTACGATTCGAAACAGTCTTTAGCTTCCAAAGCATCAGAGGATTCATTTCATTCGGCGATTGAAGAATTTTTCTTAGCGTACGATGTAAGAACTGATGTCAGGAGATTTCAGCTTATAACAAACTTGTAAACAAACTGTTCAAAGTTGTTTTTCTCGCCATGCTGGCGGAAGTTCAAAACATGCGCAAAATGATGCTTACAGTGATTACAGTTCAGGCACAAGTTGCTCAAAGAGCACGAGATAAATCGTTGTCCAGCTATTCGAAAAACTGATGTTTTAAGCTTTGGAAATTTAGACAAAACACCTATAAAAACTCTAGAATTTGATGCCTGCGAATTCTCAAGCATAGTGAATTGATTTTATTGTTCGCTTCGTTGGAGAAATAAAAGAAGCTATATTTTGTCTGCTGTTGTTTATATTTATATTGTGAAGCATTGAGATTTTTGGCCATTCTTAGCATAGTATGGGAAAAATTCTTGAAGAGCCGTAATGCTGTAGTCATCTGGCAGTCAGCTGATGAAGCCTTTCGTGTCAATCATAGTACAGTGGTCGCTTGCATAGAGACACAAGTGCTTGGGTTTCTAAATATTTTGAACAGTTTTCGTAGAATTCTTAACTTGAGCCGAAAAAAGTGAAATAAACCAAGACCTTTTTTTAAGAACTGGAGGCCTTGTGTGACCGGAATCTAAATATTTGTCGTACAAATCAAAGCCACAAGGAAAATTTTCTGCTGCTCAACAACAACATGCGGACCGCCGAAGAAACGAAGCTTTCACTTGCTTTATTCATTGCGTAAAAATAATAACTTGATATCTAATCATTTTTCTTGGTAGTTCATTTACTAAGATTGCTATGACAGTTAAAAGAAATAACATTGTAAACCCCTTAGACAAATAGTGGCGTGTGATATTTTTTCCCAACCACGCAAGACGATCCGAGTTGTTGAAGCCTTTATATATTTCGAATGATAATGTCAATCGACTCTTCACCGACAGGGAATAAGGAGAAAAGTTTCTCCACAGTCAGGATGGTATGCTATAAAATAAATGACCATGCTTCTAAGCGATTACTGCTTTGAAATTAACACACACGGAATTAAAAAAAGCTAAGCAATACAAACTATTGGCTCAATCGCAGCGGTTCTGCATTCGCCTAGAATGCATTTTATGAGGACTACGCCGGAGATCTTCGCCCTAGCAGACGGCAGAACTGAAAGGGTTTTCCACAAGAAAAATAAACTTTAAAATACGTTAAAAGAAAATAAGTTTTGCTCAATGGTGGATGTGTTGAAAAAGAAACAAACTATCACTTCAACTGCGTTAAGATTAGCTACCTTTCGTCTCGTTTTTTCCGGATCTTTTTTTCCATATACTTGGAATGGACAATGGAATAATCGACCTCTGGGATCCTTCGACATGAACAGCCCTCTGGAAACACTCGTCCGTGAAGTGATCAGAACAGCCGACAAAAATACCTGTCGGGTTAAAATTTGCACTGTGGTTGATTGCAAAAATTATTCATTTTTCCATTGCCGGTCCGCTCGCAAGGCTTTGATGAAGCGAAATACCAGCTCGGTGGTTGGATTTATTGTTGTAGCATTGTACTACACAAGTAATACCCTTTATAACTGCTGCAGCAACGAAAATTTCAAGGCCGTACAGCAAACAGTTGGCAGGAAATCTTCCCTCCACGACAGTTAAATTTCTCGCGGCAAGTAAACGTATGAAGGTATTAGGTTTGAGGTGAGCCTCTAACGTCACTTCCGCTAATTCGCAAGCCAGTTTCCGGAACAAGGGCCAGTAATGGCGGCCGTAAAATCTCGACAAAAACCGTCCGAAAAAAGCGACTTCCAGTCGTCGTAATGAGTTGAAATTTGGCATGGTGACTAACAACCACAGACTATTTTCGAAAATGCAAAAATATGGAATACCAAAGTTCTGGTCCCAGTGGCACTTTAAGAGTTTAAACCTTCGGTTTACTGTTTGATATTGAGTAAAATGTGCAGTTAAAACTTCAAGGCCCCTTTCTCAAGTTTTATCAGTGGCTTAAACGGTCTCTAATCGGCAACTGTTTTATTGACCCAGCTTGGATTGAACTTGTCTTTTTGGACATAAAATTTTAACCACACTGCAGTGTAGCCATTATGGGATCAAATTAAACGAACTTCAATGATCATTTTTTTTCACTAAAAGCATTCTTTATTTCCTCCCAGTTTCCAAAAAGTGAAAGTGTAAGCTAACTTAAGAGATAACTTTCAAATATTCTCAATCATTAATTATTGGCACAACCAATAATATATAAATCTAAGCCTTAAAGCGGAGCTCCTAAGGAATAACCTGGTGTTCGTTTCCCAAGAATAGTCCTGAAACCTTTCGGTCCCGGGGCTTCTTTTTCAGTGTTTCTCAAAAAGCCCAAAAGTGTTCCGAATTGTCCTCCAATATTTTGGGGATCCGAGCTCGAAAGGTAATTCTAGAGGCTAAGCATCGCTTGATTTAATACTTTTTCGGCCATCAAACTAAATTAAAACTCTCGTGAGCCGTCTTGCTTGGTGTTTGCAATGTTTCCATATCCTGTCATTTAACTGTCCAGGCTTGTCAAATCTCTTTGGATTATTGGCTGTTCGCTTGAATGAACTTAAAACGGCGTTCATTTTAATAGAACAACAAAATATCTCTTTGGGTTTTCATCGTGTTCGGACGTTAACAAATAACACGAACTGCCACTATTAGTCTAGTCAAAAATTTATTCTGGCATTTTACTGAGATTAGCCGAAAGAAAGGATTTTGGGAGCTTTCAGGCACTTGCATTACAAATTAAGCTTATCAAAGAAATGTCTGGTAAGTTTAGTCAGTTTAGCGACAGTGAAGAAATTCGGGCACTTTGAGGAACACACAAAACCGTTTTCGGAAGCTTATCGGATAAAATACTATTAAACCGAAAACTGCTTCACTTAAAGTTACTTAAATAACTTTTATATTTCGTTCTCTAACTAGAGACCATCGAGATTGAAAACAAACAAACACCAAACATGCTTAAACTATGGCATAAGTTAAGAAGTCTTAAGCTTAAATAAATTTGGGCGCTTTGAGGAAAGGGGAAAACTGTTTTCGAAAGCTTTTCGGATAAAATAACTTTAAACCGACAACTGCCTCGCTTTAAAGATTATTACTATTGAAAACTTCTAGGGCATGAAAATCGACAATTGCAAAAAGAGATGGATCTGACAGTCAAAACTGAAAACAATTATTCGCCGACATCTCACAGAAGTGATGTTTGTACACGGTAGACAACAGCACATGTGCTATTGTCTACCGTGTTTTGACCTACTGTTAGGAATAAACAAACACAAAATGATGGATCGCATGGACAGAGAAATCATTTTTGCAAAAGTTTATTCGAAAACCCGTAAGTCTATACTTAAATTCGCGTTACACTTTCTGCATCGTGATGGCAAAATATTCAAGACTACAACTGTCTCATATCTGAGCGCGTTTTCTAATATTTTTTTTAAGTCAACGCCGAAAAAAAAATAAATGACACATTTCGAATGACAGAAATTAAATTTCCATTTCAAAACGAAATTTCTTTGACCGTAATGCTTTAAAAACTTCACTCACTCGGTTGTGTTTCAGAACAGGGCAAGCTCTCGGCCGTGGAACAAAGATGAAGTCCTTCGAGGGCAGCTTTCGTAACTTGAACCTTGCACCTTCCACCAGTATTTTTTTTTAACTTTTTCTTTCCATTTATGGATATAAGATGTCTTTTCTCAAGATAAAAACTTCAGTACTGTGGAGCAATCGTTTTGCTAAATAAACTTAAGCTTTTTGAAGAAACCTCTTCGTCAAAAGCGACGATGGTCATGCGATTTCCCGCCAAGAAAAGCACCGGAGCACCGCGCGATTTCCCGCCAAGAAAAGATGGCATTCTCCACCTCCGTCAGGTTGCCTTAGGGCTCCCCTCCCTCTCCCCCAGAGTCTGTACGGGCGGGCGCACGCTGACGTCACAACCAAAATTTCTCGGATCGATAGGTTACCAGATTTGTTTACCCATGGTGCTCCGCGAGCTCCGCTATTAAGCATTAACAACGAGACATTGGTAAGCAATGCAGGTAATGGCAAACTGTTGAGCGTACTCATCTGTTAAAGCTACAACCTGGCATACGAAGCTTGCGCCCGCGGTGCTAGCGGCAGTGAAAACCGAGTTTTCCTACGTCATCATCCCTAATGGTAACATTGGGTACATTGCGATATGGATTACAGGATGTCACTTGCTAATTGTCCAGTTTTTCCAACTCGAGCCAGAGGGCAGGAAAGCAACGGGAGCGAGTTGCATAAAAGTTAACGTCCGGCGAAACTTGTAACGCCAGACGTTCACTCCAGTCAAAGTCACTGTTTTAACGTCCGTCATTAGCTGTTACGTCCAGTGTTAGGTTTTTGCAATGATGGATAACTAACGAGGTGCATAGCGGCGAGCTGGTTATAATTATTCGATACCCAACAAGTCCGAGTAGAATAATTGTTTTATTAAACGTCGACCACTATAGCTGTTATAAAGTAAAACGAGTAAGAGATAAAAAGGCCAAGAATTGGTCACATGACTGAACGAAAACGGCGCCAAAAGCTTGCTAAGTGTGCAGCGTTTCTCTCCAAAGCTGAATGAATCAAAATGAAACTGCTCCAAACCAAAGTAAACGAAGTGGCACAAGTTTTGGGAAAAAATCTACTAATTTTTGGCTCTGAAAATGCGGTACGTGTTTGATTTTTCTTGAAACATTGTTATAATCATCGTTCAGAGTGGATTGAAGCTGTACGATTTCACTATATTAGCTGCAGGAGTTGAAACGGAGCAAGATTGTAATCTGTTCGCACAACGGCGTCATCATGTGCTTGTTTAGTCAAACTGAAGACAGAATTTTAACTTGAACAGGTCATCTCTATGCAGCTCAGAAACAGGATTACCGTAGTGAGGAACGTCGGAATTCACCTGTTCTCAGTTTAGGGTTGTGGACGGAATGGTAAAAACAACACTCAAACAACTGGGAAGCGATTCAACTTCTTTTAGATAGCATCCGATTTGTATCAGAACATTTGGAGCTTTTGGAACAGAGAGCTACAACGAGTGCAGGTAAAACAGAGTCAACTTTGTGTGGTATAGCCAAAAAATGTCGCCCTTTCTTCCTTCTTTCTTGGTAGTTTGTTCGGTTCTTGCTTAGATTGCTTCTTGATTTTCGTACTGACTCGCCATGAATGTGTGACAGTTTTTATTAAATGCTTCTCTTTCATTTTTCTGTGTTTTATTTTATGTCTTGTCTTGATACTTCGGAGTAGAAAGCCTTTCTGACTGATCGAACCCACCGCTTGTAATTTTTTTTATGATCGACGTGACGATGAAAGAAATTATTAAGCTGAATTGTAAACACAACGCTAACTGCTTAAATTTCTATTTCTACACAGTTTCTTGTCGTATTAAGAAATTAGGCACTCTGGAACAATTTTGATTTGTGTCTCAGTGACGCTGTTGGAATTTCTGCTTAATTTGAATTCGTCGCAAAGTGATTTTTCTCGTCCATTTTTCTCACCAAGTTGCTTGCTCATATTTAAAGATGAAAAACAACAAGGGAAAACATAAACGCAAAAACACAATGCAGACCGCTGAGGAAACAGTAAAGTTGACTTATTTTCCTTCAAAAATAAGACTTCAGCAAGACATTCGCCGACAGCGCTTTTTGCAGCATTCTTTGGAAAGCTTATTAACGTCAAGAAGAGTACTCGTGAAACTACAGTTGCTCTGTTAAAAAAAAAACGAATGAACTCACTTAGTGTCGCTCCCGGCAGCCGGGGAGCGACTCGACAGACTTTGCAATCTAAATACCGGTAGGCATTTTTCACTGATTCGCATGCCCGCTGGCTGTTTAGTTCTGTCATTCATTAAACAACTTTGCTAAAATAAACAATATCGCCCAGGCATCAGGCCGTTTACTGGGAAAATTCATCTGAAAAATGTTTTCTGAAGCTTCCAAGCACAATTATGGAGGGAAAATGGCACAACTTTTTCGCCCGCGAAGTATTTCTCGGTGTTTTAAAGAACACACCCTAAACTATTTTTCGGAAGCTTTTAGAGTCTCTTTTTGGACAAAATAGCTTTAGAGCGAGAACTGTTTCACCCATAGTTACTTGAATAACTTTTTCATTTCGATTCACAGATACGCTACAAAACCATGCTACACTGAACTCACTCACTAAATCGGCGATTCTAATTTACTTTAGTCTCTAATTTAGGACAGAAATGGCATTCACTTCAAGTGAGGAAGCTGAAAATATAACATTACAGGGAGCTGATAAAATATTCCACGACTGAAAAAACATAGAGCTTTACACTAAGACTATAAAATTGACGACAGAGCGACTGACTCTTCAGTTTGTTGGATAATTAAATTAGCAATCAGTCAAAACAACCCAACGTGCGGTGACAAATACTAAACTGGATTGAGAAAACAACACCTACCCAGTCTAAAATAGTCACACTATCTAATTTTGAGATAAAATGTAAACTAGTTGCGAAATGAGAATTGCTTAAAAAACGAACTTTAACGAAAAAAATCTTAAAAGACTACGCAATGAACTGCAATTTTTTAAGCTTACATCAGATCGCTTATTATTTTACGAAATCCATTTTATATGATTAAACGTAGAAAATGGGACAACTGACTTTCACAAAACTAAAACTGCATTAAGATAAGCACTTGCTTGCCTGCATTCATACATATAAATGTAAATCTAACTAGAATCACTGGTGTTGCTGGTAAACGAACACAACACGATGCTCGACTGAACAGGCGACAACCTCGTTCCCGGGTCCTTTCTCCTTATGACGTAGGAAAACTCAGTTTGCCCCGCGTACTGAGCTCTGATTGGTCAATTTCAATTTCAGTCGCGTGCACCGTATGCCAGGAAAATATTGCCCCACAACTTTTAAACAGGGATAAGCAAATTCCATGAGATTGGCATAAATGCATTGTGTTTTGGTCTGATATCGAGAAAAGTGCACGGTCAAAATTTTTGAAGTCATTGGTCACTATCAAAGATAAAGATACTGAAGTTCACAGTTCGTCTTTTAGGACAGGCAATTTTAATGACTTTTCATAACCACGTTTAAAAACCGTAAGATATTTTTAAAAGGCGAAAGGTCATTTTATCTGGTCTACATTTTCAAGAGGCATAGCCGAGATTGTCTGGATGACCGATGTCAAATAACGGTAGGATCTTGTTACAAAATAACAGGCTCTGTAAGAGTCAATGGAGGATAGATTTCAGTCGATTCTATGTATATACAAATTGATAAAGTTAACGAATCTGCAACTGCTCGCTAAAGCTCAGACCTTGGCAGACCAGCTAGACGCAGCTCAATAACCCATTCAATTATTTTTCATATGAAATCACGCAATCAAAACTTAAATAACATTATACTGTACTGTCTTGAAGTTACTCTCGTAGGAATACCGAACATCACACGAACAAAACCCATCCATACCAGAGCTCTCAAGAAAAACCACGGGAATGCACCAAGCCGATCACAATATCTCTTAGTTGCTACCACGAGATAAAAACAAAGGTCCGTAAAATGTTCTCCAGTGAGGACGAAAGATAGGAGTTTTCTTGACAATGTCAATGACGCAAAAATGGGTACGCCGCAAAATGTACGATACCTCCAAACAATACCGTAGCTTTTTGTCGAGTGAAGGCTAGCTTTCTTACCTGCGAACGAAAGACAAGTGCTTTTTGATGTTGTCTACGATACAAAACAATAGACATTGTCCACAATCTATGCAAAGGGACGTGAAACCTTAACTCTGTCCAAATTTTACCTTCTTTCTCATCATTTCAGGCTTTTACCTCGATAATGAAGACATCGACGCAGCTGCTGCCGGCGATCCTCATTCTGATATCATTCTCTCTGACGCCATCTGTGGCATTTTCCTATTGCCATGAGGTGAGGGATGGCGTCTGTTATCAGTACTGTCTTGGCGGGTGCAACAACATGGAGTGCTTAAAATCGCCACATTACCATTCATGTGAACAGATTTGCATTGGCAAGTACCCACTTTACTTGTTCTCATGGTAGACCGTTTTAAGCATCGATCTATCTTGTCAGTGTAGGATAGTGCTTTTCCATTATTATTTTTGTTTTATTTTGTTTTTATTTTTATTTATTTATATTTTTTTTCTTAGAAACAAGGTTAATCTCCCTCGACAGGATTTAAGCAAGGCAAAAGTAATTATTGAGCGTGTATAAGGGTAAACAGGAAGACGCCGGGAGTGAAAATGTGTCAGAATTGCCTATAACGTTCTTGGCCTTAAACCGTATTTTCTTTGATTAAAAAAGATGTCCCCGGGCTTCCTGGTCCCTTCCCTAGGTTGGCCACTGTTTCCGTTGAAACAAGTATAACTATTATCATTTATTTCCATCATTTACTTGGGCATCCTCCCCTCTAATGAATGCAAAATATAGATCTTAAGTTTGACGTAAAATTGTGGTTGTATGAAAAGAGATGAAGCTGACTGAAGTGTTGCTTCTATATTTCAGGTGAAAACTGCAACATGAAATGCTCAGCCGACACAAAATGCACCCAAAGCTGCACTGGTGGCGGATGCAAGAACGTCGTTTGTCACGCTAATACTTGCGATATGAGCTGCAATCGTGGCGGATGTGGGATGGTATGCTATGGGAAAAACTGCGAGCAACGCTGCGAGTTGGGAAACTGCCAGCTACAGTGTCCAAATTACACGGATAAGTGCACACAGTGGTGCACTGGGGGCGGATGTGATCTTAAGTGCCGCTTACTTGACTGCGTGCAAATTTGCAGTATGGGGAACTGCAACCTCCAGTGTTCGTCTGACGCGCAATTTTGCGAGCAGTGGTGCCGTACAGACAACAGGGACAAGTGCGTCGTAAAAAGGGTCAATTAAAAACTGTAATAAACTGGTGCCCATAAAACAAAAGTAAAAGACACAGATTTAGATCTTAAAACCATAGAGTAAAAAATACAGTGAAAGTCCTCGAGTTCTTCTTGAGCACTGTGAACCTATGTAGTGTACCTTCTGCGGTAGCATTGATAAGCTTGTTTAATCTACTGCAGTAATATGTAATACGCACAAAAATGAATAAACTTAAGGAGTGATAAGAGATGGAGTTCCTTTATTGTTTAGGCTCAGACTTGGACTGCAACCGCCGGCGGCAACACGTTAGTATAGCGATCTCTTGATATCAGTGTACTACTGACAATACCATTACACAAACTTCACAACGGCCTTGTTGACTTGGGCACCCAAGACCTAATGCATCCACAAAGGAGACAATCATGACACGTAAACTGCATGGGCTACGAAGTCCCATTCTCACATTCAAATTACCACCAAATGTCATTCGTTCCTTGAACTGGACCGGCTGTGATGCCACCTTGCCAGTAGCCACTGACCATACCCTAAGTTTTTATTTTTAGGCAGCTGCTCAATTTTTGACTTTTTGTTAAAAGCACCTACATTGATCCTCACGAGAATCTTCACTAAGAAGGAGGTGTGCTATTCAGGAAAGAAGAAGATGAACTTTGCATAGTAGAACCGACATTTCTGCACACTCTCAAATGACAACAGGTTGGAGTCACTCATGTTTTTTCGAGACGCACACCTTTTTGTATTTAAATATGATATGACCAATCAAATGAAACGTGGTGAGAAACTTCTTTCAAGTTCATTTGAAAACACGCACCAATTATGGTCATACGCGACGAATGTTCGTGAACGTTTAAAACAATTAAACATTCGAGTACTTAATATATCGAAGCTGGACAATGCCCGAGTCTGAAAGATTGTCCAGAAGTTAATTAATTTATTAATTCTACGAACATGGAAAAAAGGATGATCATGTTAATGTAATTTATTTCCACTTAAGTCATGCGCTTCTTTTTTGATTTCCGCTTTTTTAAGTTCGTGTGACAGCCGCTTATTCTGTAACTGTTACGTTGGTCGGTCCAGCTTGGTTGCTGTTGTCTTTTACGGAACGAAAACATTGAAAAAAGCCAGCTTTAAATAGTATTATTAGTTCATTAATTTTTTAGTGCATTAGTTTTTTTCTGAATCGCAAACAAAAGAATGACGCATTGCGCAGTTGATGAAGAAGAAAGCCCAACTTCTACAAAACACTACAACACCGTACAATATTAAACCAATAGTTAAAAGCACTAAAAATAGTAAGATAAGACAAGAAAAGATGTTTTATTTATATACGATAAGAATTAAAGCAATGCTTTCCGGAACGTGTGCTAATTAAATACTAGAAATAACTTGGAAGGCTGATATGAGAGTAGCAAAATTTTAAATGAACAATTAAAGGAAGCTACAAAATGATTTCTATTTTATTTTTTCTTACTGGGTTTGAATTAATAGCAACATTCAATGCATTAAAAGTGACAAACTTTATCTGCAATTATGATTTACCTATTTTGACAAGCAAAACGGCCAGCAAAACCGTACCAACATTTCTGCGCACTCTCAGACGGGGCACGAACAACGTTGTAATAGAATGACGCCATCTTGAAAAATAACGGGCTATTAATTAGCGGTACTCAACGAGGCAAGAAACGCATACTTTTGCACTGACGAATTTTCTCCCGCATTTGATTCGGTTTTCAGGTTTTAGAAAACTTACTTACTATGAGCACTTATGTAAAGCCGAATCTTTTACAGTAAATGAAAGGAAAGAATCCTCATACAAAAAACGTCCAATGTCCAATGATGACGCAGACAAACAATCTCAAAACTGGGAACGGTTGCCAGGTGGCGCAGATATTCGTTTCCGATTGCCTTTCGTGTAAATATAGTTTTATTGAGTTCATCAGTTTAAAATATATACATATATGTGTCAAAAGTCCGTATCAAGAAATCCAGTTTTTAAATATAGATAATTAAAAGACATAGAGGTGGGTAGAGAGAAGCTAGACTGCAAATAGTTAAAGAAACATACCCGGTAAACAGAAAGAACTAAGGCCATTTGTGCGAAAGGTTAAAAAATTAATAGCCACTTGTCCGTTCAAAAGAAATTATTGAGCGTTTTCACTTATTTCGATAATTCTGTGGGACGGATGTAAAATTGAAAGTTGATGATAAAGCATTCGTTCGCTTAGAAAAATATGGAAATTTTTTATAGTTCGCGGATAGGCATATTTTCATGGAGATGAACTTATGGTTCGCGGATGGCCATATTTTGAGATTAATTAACTTTATGGTTGGCGGATGACCACATTTTGAGATTAACTGTGTGGTTCGTGGATGGCCATATTTTAGGATCCACTTTATGGATCGCGGATGGTGACATTGTGAGATTAACTTTATGGTTCGCGGATAGCGACATTTTGGATCAACTTTACGGTTTGTGGATGGCCACATGGCAAGGGAGCCGTCTTTGATAAACCACTGGCTTTCTTGTAGCACAATTATACAAATTTTCTGAGAAACTTTAAAATGAATTTCATATATTTATAATTTCATTTACAATTACTATTTGGTACTAGCTCTAATTAAGAAAGAAATATAATTTTTGAAATTTTTGAAAACATTAACAGTTGGCCGAGTAGCGAAGCTTAGGGGCAACTGTGAAATTCTGAGGACACTGATTTGGCTGCTTGGTTTTCTATCTAACTCTCAAAAACAACAAAGAATACACATCTGAGAAAAGCCACAATTTTTTTGTTTTTGTTTGTTTTTTCGGGAACGCATCCCTCCTCCCCCTCCCCCTCCCCCAGGGAAAAGGGTATTCGGCACTCGTTCGCAAGCATCCAGACCAGGGGCTTAAATCAGTTCTACGAACAAGGACAAAGGATATTTTTTTTTTGACGCAATTTTTGGCAAGGTAGACCGATTCGCCCTTTTCTCTTTCTCCATTCTCAGCTTGTGTAACACTAATCTGTAAGTGTTATGTTGGTCAATCCAGTTTGTTTGCTGTTGTTCAGTTTAAGACACGAAATCACTGCAAAAATTCAGCTGTGAAAATCAAATTTAAAAGGATTTTTAAAATCGTTTTTAAGACCTGCTTATTCGTTTTTTTTGTCTTAAACAAAAAGTGAAAGCTTACCTTCTACCAAAACTGTAAAAATGTAAATGTTCTACGACTTCTGACAGAACCAACATTTAGAAGCATTAATAGCAATTAGATAAGTCAACATAACATAAGATCCTTTATTTATACACGGTAAGAATTAATACGGTAAGAACTTGCTTGTGGGGTCCAGCGCTAAATACTAGGGTTAAAAAAGGCTTAGGTGAACGACTGAAAGATAAAATAAATGATAATGAAATAAGATTACAACTTGATTTTTACCAATAAAATTTAGTATGTGACTACCACTTCTTCCTGGGTTTAAATTAATAGGAATATCTAAAGCAAGAAGAAAGGATGAGTTCTTCACTCTCAATAATTAAAGCATGAGAAAGAACAAACTGCCATAGCGATTTACTAATGTTAACGAGCTGAACAGTACCATCATTTCTATGAACTCTCAAACGGCGCAGTTGTAGTAAAATGACACCGTCTTGAGTACTGATCAATTGATGGCCTATTAATTAACGATATTCCACCAGACATAGAAATAAATGCTTTTGCATTGACAATTTTTTGCTGGCCTTTGGTTCGCTATTCAAGTTTAAGTAAACATAAATTAAAGGCTCTTACTATGGGCACTTCAAATAAGATCTTCTAAAGAAAATGAAAGCAAAGAGTCCTTATATACAAAAAACGTCTGAATTATACACGTTTACTGATGAGCAATCAACACACTGCAGCGAGGTTGCCAAATTTGTAGTCACACTGTAGTCCCCCCCCCCCAACCCACCCTCTCTTTGATACATGAAGATCAGAGATTAGTTGCTAGTTGAACATAACAAACAATTTGACGACTTTTCAGGATTTATTATCAGTTGAAACATTGCGCTATATCCGTGATGTGTTTCAACTTTACAACATTCTTTAAAGTCGAGCGTGCGGATTCACTTCTTCCCAGAAAATCGTCAAAGGTAGATTCTCTTCTGCTCCTCTGGAACAACCTTCCTAGAGACATCAGTCGAACTGTTGTGTTGCTGAATAGAAGACCTGAAGGTGAGTCTTGTAATTAAAAAGAGAAAAGATTTCTTTCTTTTGCGGATTAACCTAAACTAATCTAAGATGATTCTGCTTAAATATTATAGTACATTTTGCTTTAAACTGTAAAAATGCATAGAGTTTATTTCCTACCTGAGCGTGGAGAACATGAAATCAATACAAATTTAGGAAGCCACAGCACTATCAAAATTAACGACAAAATGGAACATTGCAACAAGCCAAGCCACTAAGCATTGAGTTTGAAGACAATGCAGACTCTTCTCCTAATTTTAGTTGTAAAACGCAAGGCATTAGATCAAACTTACCAAACTTAACACTGACGATAAATTTAGGTAAATTTTCCATTTCGTTCTATCTTAAAATTACATTGATTTTTCCCCTGGTCGATAAAAGTTGGGAATATCAACAAAATTTTCCGCTACCATTTTCTCCTCAATAGGAGTTATTAAGCCGGAAATATTATTCCTCACAGTATTCTAGGAAGTAGAGCTTTTAAAGATTTACTGCTGAGGTATTCTGCACAACAGTTCTCCCTGTGATGCGAAGAGATTTAAAACTTTCACTACACTATTTAGTTCCTTCCCACACGCTTTTAAATCCTTTAGTGTTGTTTCCATACACAACATTGATCGAGGCGTATTCTGAGTTCTTAGTTCGTGCAACAACCGCGTGGTTCGACTGATCTTAATGCCCTACTATTTCGATCTAAAACTTTAATTTATGTTCCTTTCTCTTATCCTAAAACTATGTTAGTGTTGGCGAGGAGTATTGCTTTGGGTGAGCTCTGTTTGCTGGGATAGAAATAAATGACACATCCCTTTGGGATGAATTTGGCCACTGGTGTGGCCGTTTATTTAAAACAATCATAGAAAGCTTCAGATATCCAAACATACAAAGCATAATCCCAGCAAAGGTGAGGGCACATCCGCCATCCAGAGGCTGGAAAATGAGAACGAAAACGAGGGAGGGAGGGGGGGAGGGCGATTAACAGATTGCGTGACAGTCACATAAAACAGTTTATTCCTTCTTCGGAATAAATCTCCTTAACGTCAATAACCGCAATCGAAGAGGCACAGCATTTACTAATAAGTTTCGGAAAAACAGTTGCTCCAAAACTACACATAACTAACAAAATTCCAAATCTTCTATTAGTTATTAGTTGTAATACGAAAAAAAACCAACGCGCACTTTTCCGCACACTGACCACACTGACAGCGTAAATTGAAAGGCGCAGGGTATATATAGAGATTCGTGTTTGTGGAAGAGATGCTGTACCTGTTTTCTTGCCTATTTCGCTTTTCTACGTGCAAGTTCAAATGGAGGAATCTTTTATCCCCTATAATCATGCAACTTTTTTCAATTTATTTTAAGCAATGAAAGTTCGACGAGCGCTAGTTGATTTTAAGAATGTCACTTTGATAATAAATTTTTGCGTGCGTACCTGTGCAACGACGCTCTAATGAAACATTCAAGCAGGCAAACAGAGTGACTACATGAATAGGAAATCCCAGGCGGAATTGCCTTGTTTTGAGCATTTTAGTGATACAGATATAAGGCGATCACATTTTGATATCAAATTATCAGCCGTTTCTGAGTCCCCAGTCCCTTTTCAATACTTTTCTAATCTCTCGTTATTTTTGTGATTTAGCTTGGGTGATAGCACAACTGGGTTTACCAAACTGTAATAAAACTACATGGATTGACAAAAGCACAGACAGTAGACACAGCTTAGCTTGCGATTGACTGGTTTTCAACTTGGTTATGGTAATAAAGATTGAAAAAACTGTGTGTTTACATGTGTGCGAGTGTCATTCAGAGTTTTCCAAAGAGTTTTAGTCTACAGTTTAGGGTTTGATATAGAGTATAATGGTTAGTTAAAATTTCGGGGCCCCTTTCTTAAGTTTTATCAGTGCGTTTAATCGGTAACTTTTTTCCATCCAGCTTGGTTTGAACATGTCCGTTTGGACATAAAATTCTTAAAACGCTGCACTGTTTCCATTATGGAACTTGAGTCAAACAAACTTCAATAACCATTTTTCTCGACTAAAAGGGTTCTTTAATTCCAAGCAGCCCCAAAAGTGAAAGGTAAGCGAACTTAAGCGATAAATTTCAAATATTTAATAATCATTGGCACAACCATATATTTTAAGCTTTAACAAGAAAAACGCAAGCAGTGTAAGAAATAAATATACGCATAAGTTATATATAACCGGAAAAGTATACAACGTGACCTTAGGTTAAAAATACACTGACCCAAAAAGAAAAAAAGTCCCTTTCGATCCTGGAGTTTGACCAGTTTCGAGTACAGATCGCTAAGCTCCTGATAAAACCTTTACTACGTACGGAACCCCTCTTTAATGTGGAAAGAACCTGAGTGTAGACCTTTATTGCCCGAAAATTGTGAAGAAATAGCTTGAGAGGAAAACCGTGGAGAATAAATCATTTAATAAGATACAACGGGCAGTAAACAACGCAGGCAGTTTTTAAGGACTCCCTCTCGTTCTTTTCTTTTCCAGGTAAAGGTACGAATGTTACTGCAAAACTTTTAAGCGGGGATAAGCAAATTCCAAGAGATTGGCGTAGATGTATTGCGTTTGGGACAAAAGTTTGCAGGGCAGTAGCCACTTTTGAAAAATAGATATAGAATGACTTCTCATGCATAACCATGTTTAAAAAGGGTAGTAATTTTTAAAATGCAATAGTCATTTTTTGCCTTTTTGCCTTAGAACTCTTGTGTAAACAGCCTTGGAAAAAACAATCTACGTTAGAAGATAGAAAACGGAAAATATCTCTTGACAACACCATACACTGTTAAATGTTCTCAAGTGAGGATGAAAGACGGGCGTTTTTTGACAACATCAATGATATACAAATAACGTACAATACCTTTAAACAATAGCAATAAAATTCCATTTTAATTTCGTCTATGCGGACGAAAAACTATGCTTTTTGATGATGTCAATGATTCAAATGCTCCTTCCGATGTTCTCTTTCACGTTTGAGACAAAGTTTCTATGCTAGCTTAAACTTGAAACAAGGTTAATAAAAATCCCGGCGGACTTCGACAGAAACAACAAGCTACAACAAGCTCTTCTTTTGTGACTAATACTGAACGCTCAAGATATCTGTGCCACATCACCTGCTCAGTGAATGTTTCGCTCAGTGTTGTTACCACTCTTCGCACTTCATAGAAACGCTTTACGAAACCAGATGGACACTAATTACCACGGATCTCACGGATCCACCCTGACTTATTTCTTTCTTGATCCTTTCTCCTCCGCGGGTGCTTCTATCGCACGTCTCGTTTCGTTTCAATATCAGTTGTCCTGCACCGTTCCAAAGCGGCTCTCTGATTGGTCCGCTTTGCTTCGCTCCCGGGGGGGGGGGTACTCCCTTATATACGCTATATAGGTATGTGCCGCCCGATAGGGTAGGGTTTTTGAGGTGCTCAGTCCTTAAATAGGGTGTCCTTTTTGGTATGTTTTGGTATTGTGATCCTTAGATGTTCCTTAGAAAGGGTCATTAAATTGCAGTATCCACCTCATCGCGCAAAAAGAAAAAGATATGGTCTGTTAAAACTATGCTACACGCCCCGAATACACGTTATAAAGTTTAACAAAGCGATTTTAAAAGGACATTTATAGCTTGTGTTGCTGTACGTGCGCTCCTCACTTCTACGCAGCCGTCAATTGAGTTATTATGTTTCCCTTAAATAGGGTGCCATTTCTTGGTTTTAGGCCTTTAAAAGGGTATCAATTCTCGATTTTCTACCCTTAAATAGAGTCAGGGTTTGAGAACCTTGGCGGCACACACCTATCCTAAATTGACGGGGGTACCCCCCCGGGCTTCGTTTGGAGCATTTCCGTACCGGAGTATACCGAGCCAATCACATCACAGGTTTAACCAAGGTTTTTGGTCTTTGCGTCTTCGTCATTTCGAAAGCTAATGTTGAATCCATTGTGTTTAATGTATCAAGTAGACGTTTATCCCCCTCCCCCCCGCCAGCTGCTCCCTAGGAAGCTGGTAGTTTCCCGGTGTCCTGGGTTAAGCGATAATACTGGCTTTTACTGCAATATTTCTACCAAGTGACTCTTCAAATTTACCCACAGCAAGTAGACGTCTAATGATCTACCTGCCTATCTACGGGCAAAAGAGTGATTACCCTGCCTTCTTTGGCTGTACCAAGAATACCGGCTGTACCGAGTGTACCGGCTGTACCGACTGGGTACCCGCTGTACTGGCTGTTCCGGCTGCACCGAGTGTACCGAGTGTACCGAGTGTACCGAGTGTACCGAGTGTACCGAGTGTACTGGCTGCACCGAGTGTACCGAGTGTACCGGCTGCACCGAGTGCACCGAGTGTACCGAGTGTACCGAGTGTACCGAGTGTACCGGGTGTACCGGCTGCACCGAGTGTACCGAGTGTACCGGCTGCACCGAGTGCACCGAGTGTACCGAGTGTACCGTGTGTACCGGCTGCACCGAGTGTACCGAGTGCACCGAGTGTACCGAGTGTACCGAGTGTACCGAGTGTACCGGCTGCACCGAGTGTACCGAGAGTATCGAGTGTACCGAGTGTAGCAAGTGTACCGAGTGTACCAAGTGTACCGAGTGTACCGGCTGCACCGAGTGTACCGAGTGTACCGGCTGTACCGAGTATACACCGGCTGTACCGTGTGTACCGAGTGTACTGAGTGTACCGAGTGTACCGAGTGCACCGAGTGCACCGAGTGTACCGAGTGTACCGGCTGTACCGTGTGTATCGGTTGTACCGAGTGTACCGAGTGTACCGAGTGTACCGAGTGTACTGGCTGCACCGAGTGTACCGAGTGTACCGGCTGCACCGAGTGCACCGAGTGCACCGAGTGTACCGAGTGTACCGAGTGTACCGAGTGTACCGGGTGTACCGGCTGCACCGAGTGTACCGAGTGTACCGGCTGCACCGAGTGCACCGAGTGTACCGAGTGTACCGTGTGTACCGGCTGCACCGAGTGTACCGAGTGCACCGAGTGTACCGAGTGTACCGAGTGTACCGAGTGTACCGGCTGCACCGAGTGTACCGAGAGTATCGAGTGTACCGAGTGTAGCAAGTGTACCGAGTGTACCAAGTGTACCGAGTGTACCGGCTGCACCGAGTGTACCGAGTGTACCGGCTGTACCGAGTATACACCGGCTGTACCGTGTGTACCGAGTGTACTGAGTGTACCGAGTGTACCGAGTGCACCGAGTGCACCGAGTGTACCGAGTGTACCGGCTGTACCGTGTGTATCGGTTGTACCGAGTGTACCGTGTGTACCGGCTGTACCGAGTGAACCGTGTGTACCGGTTGTACCGAGTGTATCAAGCGTATCAAGTGTACCAGGAAATGAACAGTCTATTAGTCAGTAAAGAGAATTGATATTTAGATCTTAGCTTAGGAATGAGATCGAGGGATCAAAGTGTCATCGATGAGCGCTGATGAAATATTGAAGCTGAAACGGCGTTACTTACCTAGGCCATAAAACTGCTTCTCACCTCACTTGCCAATTAGAACTGTCATTTTTATGACAGACTTGGTATAATCAAGTGACATGGACAACAAAAGTTCAGCTTCCACAGAGCTTCCCAACCCTGTGAAATTATTGTCTAAAGTATCACCAAGGACGAGCCTCTTGCTATCACACTTTTGCAACTTTGGAAATGGAAGAATTTTCTACCATTTAATCTCCGTAAAAATATAGTTCAGGCTCTAGTTCTCTCTAAGTTATATGGACATCTAGAGCGCGATTTTCAATACTCTCGAAAACAGTTATGCCGTCCCAGACTTTTCTTTGTATTAACTCTTTCTTGGCGAAAGCAAAAATTGTACCATTTTAGAGGACTTAGGAGGACGTATCACACTGGAAAGATTTCCTTATCGGCCTTACGGTAAGGAAAAATTCTTTGCGGCCTGTATCATTTGCACCACCAAACTCAGTACGGCCGGTACACTCGGTACATTCGGTACACTCGGTACGGTCGGTACACTCGGTGCCCTCAGTACACTCGTTACACTCAGTACAGCTGGTACACTCGGTAAATTCGATACAGTCGGTACAGTCGGTACGGCCAGTACACGCGGTACGGCCAGTACACTCGGTGCAGCCGTTACCCTCGGTACACTCGGTGAACTCGGTACACTCGGTGCACTTGGTACACTCGGTACACTTGGTACACTCGACACACACAGTACACTCGGTACACTCGGTACACTCGGTACTCTTTATCATCGGCACACTCGGTACACTTGATACACTCGGTACACTCGGTACTCTCGGTACACTCGGTGCACTCGGTGCACTCGGTACACTCGGTACACTCGGTACGGTCGGTACACTCGGTGCCCTCAGTACACTCGGTACACTCAGTACAGCTGGTACACTCGGTAAATTCGATACAGTCGGTACAGTCGGTACGGCCAGTACACGCGGTACGGCCAGTACACTCGGTGCAGCCGTTACCCTCGGTACACTCGGTGAACTCGGTACACTCGGTGCACTTGGTACACTCGGTACACTCGGTACACTCGACACACACAGTACACTCGGTACACTCAGTGCACTCGGTACACTCGGTACACTAGTTACACTCGGTACACTCGGTGCACTCGGTACACTCGGTAAACTTGGTACACTCGGTATACTAGGTACACTCGGTACTCTCAGTACACTCGGTACACTAGCTCGGTACTCTCGGTACACTTGGTGCACTCGGTACACTCGGTGTACTCGGTACACTCGGTACAGCCGTTACACTTGGTACACTCGGTACGGCCGGTACACTCGGTACAGTAAGCACACTCGGTGCACTCGGTACTCTCGGTACACTCGGTGCACTCGGTACACTCAGTACACTCTTTACCATCGGTACACGCGGTACACTTGGTACACCGGGTACACTCAGTACACTCGGTGCACTCTTTATCATCGGCACACTCGGTACACTCGGTACACTCGGTACACTTGGGACACTCGGTACACTCGGTACACTCGGTACACTCGGTACACTCGGTGCTCTCGGTACACTCGGTACTCTCGGTGCACTCAGTACACTCGGTACACTCGGTACACTCGGTACACTCGGTGCACTCGGTGCACTCGGTACAGTCGGTACACTGGGTGCACTCGGTACAGTCGGTACTCTCGGTACACTCAGTACACTCGGTACACTCGGTACATTCGGTATACTCGGTGCACTCGGTGCACTCGGTACACTCGGTGCACTCGGTGCACTCGGTACACTCGGTGCACTCGGTGCACTCGGTGCACTCGGTGCACTCGGTGCACTCGGTGCACTCGGTGCACTCGGTGCACTCGGTGCACTCGGTGCACTCGGTGCACTCGGTGCACTCGTTACACCCACTACACTCGGTACTCTTGGTACACTCGGTTCACTCGGTGCACTCGGTACACTGAGTACACTCGGTACTCTCGGTACACTCGGTACACTCGGTGCAGCCGGTACACTCGGTACACTCGGTACACTCGGTACACTCGCGGTGCACTCGGTACACTCGGTGCACTCGGTACACTCGGTGCACTCGGTACACTCGGTGCACTCGGTACACTCGGTGCACTCGGTCGACTTGAAAGCGAATGTGAAATAATAAGCGACACATATATCACATCATTCTACGAACAAATATTCTATTGTTCTCGCTAACTAGCCAATCAGAGCCGCTTGGGATCGGTGCTGGGCTGCCCTTCAATATGGGGAGGAGCGGAGACTAGAGAACGAAATACTGAAATGCTCAGAGATTGCTGGGAAGAGCCTAGCAGGAAAAGAGGCCAGGGTCAGCTCTCGTAGCTCGTTCCTTCTTCCTGTCTTCCCCCGAGCGCTCTGTTTTTCCTCTTTCGTTTCTTTCCCTTTTCCGATTTTTCTTAACTAAAAGGAGCCTTTGCGCAGGAGAGAGTTCTTGAGCCTGATATGCAACTGATTCTCATCAAACGTCAGTAAGGAAACATTTTTTGCGGCCTGTATCTTCTACATTAGCCACTGGACCCCATAACCATTTGCACCACCAAACTCAGTACGGCCGGTACACTCGGTACATTCGGTACACTCGGTACGGTCGGTACACTCGGTGCACTCAGTACACTCGGTACACTCAGTACGGCTGGTACACTCGGTAAATTCGGTACATTCGGTACAGTCGGTACGGCCAGTACACGCGGTACGGCCGGTACACTCGGTGCAGCCGTTACCCTCGGTACACTCGGTGAACTCGGTACACTCAGTGCACTAGTTACACTCGGTACACTCGGTGCACTCGGTACACTCGGTAAACTTGATTTACCGGAGAGAGGGTGAGTTTGGCATTTGGCGACATAGAAGTCACTCAAGTCGTCCCCCGGTGGAGCGAAATTTGGCGCTTTGTCCCAGGCTTGACTGTTAGTTTTGACCCTCTTTTCCTTACAAGCCTGTGATGGCGGCGATTTCGAAGAGTTAGTTCGTTTTTAATGCAGGGCTGTACTTCGAGAGATAAACTAATTGACGATTGAATCACATAGAAAGGTAGGAGATTTATCCTTTTTGAAATTTGTTGTGGTTTTAAAGCGCTGACTTTAGATTGAATCGATTGTTAGCGGATATTTTGATCGGGACCTCGAGTGTCGGTTGGCAATTTTGAATTCCCGTTTTCCTACCTTTAGCTCTCTTTAGTACGTGACATGCCGTCGCGTCGACCGTTAAGCAGAAAATCGCCCAAAACGGCCTCCGGAAGCTCGGAAAAGCGATAAAAACACAGCAAACACACAACAGGTAAGGTTTTTAAAACTTTATTTCGATTTTAATGTATTTTCGGCGGAAAACCGCCGATTATTTTCGATCGAATTTCGGCTCCATACAAACTCTCATATTACGCTTTGGTTACCCGTGGATACACTTGGTGCACTCGGTACACTCGGTGTACTCGGTACACTCGGTGCACTCGGTGCACTCAGTACACTCGGTACACTCGGTGCACTCGCTACACTCGCTACACTCGGTGCACTCGGTGCACTCAGTACACTCGGTACACTCGGTGCACTCGGTGCACTCGGTGCACTCGGTACACTCGGTACACTCGGTGCACTCGGTACACTCGGTCCCTCTGTACTCCTGGTACACTCGGTACACTCGGTACACTCGGTACACTCGGTACAGCCGGTACACTCGGTACACTCGGTACACTCGGTACAGCTGGTACACTCGGTACACTTGGTATAGTCGGTAAAACCAAGAGGTTCAACTGGCACGATCCTTTGTTGTGGTTGAGGTCTTCTCGTTCTTAAAGAATAGGTCAGCCCGGCACCGATCCAAAGCGGCTCTGTGATTGGATAGTTAGCTGGAACTACAGGATACCTTTTTTATAAAATGATGCGATATATGAAGAAAAGGGACCTAACAGCTGGTTTACTACTGAACTAAACAAGTCGACTTGAAAGCGAATGTGAAATAATAAGCGACACATATATCACATCATTCTACGAACAAATATTCTATTGTTCTCGCTAACTAGCCAATCAGAGCCGCTTGGGATCGGTGCGGGGCTGCCCTTCAATATGGGGAGGAGCGGAGACTGGAGAACGAAATACTGAAATGCTCAGAGATTGCTGGGAAGAGCCTAGCAGGAAAAGAGGCCAGGGTCAGCTCTCGTAGCTCGTTCCTCCTTCCTGTCTTTCCCCGAGCGCTCTGTTTTTCCTTTTTCGTTTCTTTCCCTTTTCCGATTTTTCTTAACTAAAAGGAGCCTTTGCGCAGGAGAGAGTTCTTGAGCCTGGTATGCAACTGATTCTCATCAAACGTCAGTTATAGCAATAGGAGCACATTATTTCGCTCCTTCCACCTAAAGGAAGTTGGAGTAATGTACTCTACACTCTACTTATTTTGCCTAATTTTGAATTTTATCGACTAGAGACGAAATGAGTGACATTTTGCTCCCGTTTTTCCCATCGTATTTACTGTTCACTTACAAAAATTAACGCTGTCAAAAATGATGAAAATACCCTTATTAAATAAACACCGGGCGCCGAATAAACGCTGAGTTCAAATAAACGCCGGCTCTACAACGTCTGGTTTTAAATTAAAGCCCCCGTCTTTAATCGAGAAAACTGATACGGTTGTTTAACGACGTAACATCGTGAGGATGTGTATTTCATCGTGGTGAAGCGCGTTAAGTCTGGTCGAATGTTGCCTATATTTCAGGTGGAAATTGCAACAAGAAATGCGGTTCAGACATTTCACAATGTACCCAAACCTGCAGCGGTGGGAATTGCAAGAAATTTGTTTGCCGTGCTGAAATTTGCAATCAGAGCTGCACTGGTGGCGGTTGTGGTATGAAATGCAATAAGAAACGCTGCGAGAAAATATGCACCATGGGTAACTGCCAACTTCAGTGTCTGTCTGACGAGCGGTATTACGATCAGTGGTGTACGCGGGACAAGGACAAGTGCATCGCAAAAGGGATTTAAAAACTATAATAAACTCGTACGCCATAGACAAAAGTAATTGAACCAAGTCTTTAGGGCCTATGGTGATATAATTGTCCTAAGGAATTATGAAAAAAAAGGCCTACTCTGGGACCCAAAGTCGCCCAAAGTCGCCTAAAGTCGCCCAAAGTCGCTCTAAGTCGCCTTAAATCCCTTGTATATAGTTTATATATTAATAGTAAACTATGTAAAACTTAATATAGTTTATTTTCAGTTTGCTTGCCAAGGCTGTTGCCTAACCAGAGCCCTATACAATAAAATGCCCAAGGAATCATCCTGGGGCCTCTAAGTTTCTTGTTGTGACACTTACTAACTCACAGGTTTCACTTAATGCCTTACTTTTTGGCCTGTGACCAATTCGGCAACAACCTTGCTTGCTAGCTGTTGTTAAGGTCATTGTTGCATGTTTATGTACTACTAATGTCTTTAGTGTGCGGGTCCATACCAACATCACAAGAGGTCATTAGAAATTCCAAGGGGGGTGGGGGCAGTGGAGGCTCTTGAAAGCCACCAAACTAGAATTTCCAGAAGGGTGGGGTGGAATAGGGGGTTGGTGGAGTAGTCAAACTAAAACATTTTCATGGGGATAGTATGGATATTTTCTGTAACAATGCATTATGGTGTACCATGATGATTCCCATGTACATGTATACCACAACTGTACTTAGGTTCACCTTGGCATTTCCAATTAAGTCACTGAAGGTTACCTAAAATTGCCTAAAGTCGCTCAAAATCGCCCAAAGTCGCCTAAAGTCGCCCAAAATCGCCTTAAATTGCCCAAAATCGCCCGTAATTTTGAACAAAATAAGCTAAAATCGCCTAAAGTCGCCTTAAGTCGCCCAAAGTTACGGCGACTTTGGGTCCCAGAGTAGGCCTAAAAAAAGATTGTCTCACAGTTACAAATCGGGGAAGGAAAATTCTTGTCAGATTTCAAACAAGTAAACAGAGAAATAGAAAATCATTATGGCCAGTTCTATAAAACAAAAATTGAAGAAAATGATTTACAACGAAGTTTCGAAAGATTTGTAGAAAATTTGGATTTTACCCAACTTCGAGAGCATGAAAACCAAGAACTAGAAGGTGAAATCAGCATTGATGAGGTGCAAAATGCTCTAAAAGGCTTCCAAAATAACAAATCTCCTGGTGATGATGGCTTCACAAAAGAGTTCTATGAAGCTTTCTTTGACCTTTTAGGTAATGCGCTTTTAGAATCTTTTAATGCAGGGTTTGAGAATGGAACGTTGCCTGTATCACAAAGACGAGGAATTATCTCATTGATCCCAAAAGGTGAAAATAATTTGACTACTTTATCTAATTGGCGCCCAATTACTCTGCTTAATGTAGACTACAAGATTCTAGCCAAGGTAATTGCTAAAAGAATTGAATCAGTATTACCGAAATTGATTCATTCTGACCAAACAGGTCTTATCAAGGGAAGATTTATTGGGCAAAATGTGAAATTGTTAAATGACCTACTGGAATATACGGATGTCAAAAAATACCAGGAATCCTGCTATTTATTGACTTTGAAAAAGCATTTGATACAATAGAATGGCCCTTTATACAAAACGTGTTTAGCTAGACACTTCAACTTTGGACAGGTTATTAGAAAATGGGTCTCCATACTCTAGAGCGACGTAGAACGAGCGGTTATAAACGGAGCCGGGTTACATGACCAATTATTTTAAAGTTTCAAGAGGCGTTCGGCAAGGTTGTCCACTGAGTCCTTTATTATTTGTTTTAGGCGTAGAAATCCTAGCCCAAAAGATCAGACAGTCAGCAGGTTGCCGAGGAATTAAATTACCGCAATCAGTAGAAGCTAAAATTAGTCAATTTGCGGACGACACAACTCTCATCTGTAGGGATGTAGACGCACTTAAAGAAAATATAAAGGTTATAAGTGAATTTAATGCTACCTCTGTTCTTAAATTAAATACGAAGAAAACAAAAGCAATGTGGATTGGCTCAGCTAAAAACAATAAGACCAAACTCTTCGGCTCTGAATCTTATCATGAACCAGTCAAATCACTAGGAGTAAATTTATCATACGGTCGTGATAAGAACAATAATTTGAACTTTTTTGTCAAAATTTACAAGATGGACACTAAGCTGAATATGTGGCAAACGAGAGACTTAACTTTATTTGGTTGCACAATACTAGTTAAGACCCTAGGCATATCAAAATTAGTTTATGCGGCCTCTATGCTTTGTGTTCCTGAAATGGTTATTAAGACAGTGCAAGCAAAAATATAATATTGAAATTATTGTGGAAAAACAAAAAAGATAAAGTAAAACGATCAGTTTTATATCAACCTCTCTCCCACGGTGGATTGAATTTTCCAAACTTTGACACAGTGATAAAATCACTGCGCTTGAGCTGGCTAGGAAGGTTTTTAAACTGTACAATGAATCCTGGCAGGCAGTTAATTCCAAATGACTTTTTTACCAGGTATGGATGATTATCCTTTCTACTTAAATGCAATCACGATTCTAAAAAGCTAGACGAAAACTTACCTCTTTATTATAGGGAAATGTTGGATTATTTTAAGGAGTTGCGTGCTGGTCATCCTGACATTTATAAAAGCGAATTATTATATAAACTGGAGTGTTTTATAGAGATTTCCACCACTGAGAAAAATCGTAATCGGTACATGTAAAATTACGATAATGGCCGTTTTTATGCTAGAGACGTTAAAGTCGTCTAGACGTGTTTAACGTCTCAGACGTTAATGTCGTCTGGTATAAAAACGGGACGTATTAAAGTAGACGAACAAGTAGAAAAAAGCCAAGATTTTCTAAGAAAAGGACTGGGTTCTATTCTTGGAAGACACAAGACGCGACTAAACTCGGCGGCAAATCAAATAGAGTGTGCAAAACAACAAATCCATCTGCATGTAAACATGGCGGAGACTTTGCTTAACTGCTTCGTAGCTTCTACAGGCTTGTTTCTTGACGTCGTCGAAAAATAAAAGACATGGGAACGCAAATGTTTTTTAAAAAGGCTAAATCAGCCATGCAAGAAAGCCGTTTTTGGAAGAAGCACTTGGCTTGTGCGTCGTGGCCAACAAGAGAGAAAGGAAGGAAAGAAGTGGAGATGAACGGAGGGATTCTTCGTGGTGGAGAAACGGCTAACTAAATTGGAACGATAAAGCGCTTTAGGGCTAAATTCGTCCCAGATAAGGTCGTCTCGTTTTTATACTAGACGACTTTAACGTCTCAGACGTTAAAGTCGTCTGTTATGTTCGACGTTCAGTCGCACTTAACAGAAGACGTTAATATCGTCAGACGTTAAAGTCGTCTGACTTATATTCCGTTTTTATACTAGACGTTAATGTCGTCTCGAGACGATAATAACGCCTTAGACGATATTAACGTCTCTAGCATAAAAACGGCCAATTTTTACATGTGAAAATACGGCCAATCAGCTTTCGCGACGTCACGCGCCTTCTTTCGCGCAACTTTTGACAACGGTTCTCTGTTCGCTTGGCTCGTTCGGAAAAAAAATAACTACTAACAGTTTACGATGGCCTCGAGCAATACACCAGAAAAAACAGCTAAAGTTTCGTCAAGTGAAAGATTCGTGTCCCTCACCGACTAAGATGTTGAAAGATTTGTCGAAGCGGAAACCAACAAAAACACTCAAAGAAAGATGCACAGCGACGTAGTATTGATGAAGTCGTTTTTGCCAAATGAAAACAAAACATGACAACTCCAAGACATACCGCCGCCAGAATTAGATGCTTACCTCAGCAGATTTCTATTGTCTGTGAGAAAAAAGTCTGGTGATAAATATGAGCCAACAACTCAGAGGAATTTATATCGCTTCTGTGGAGAGTTATTTGAAAACCCAACGCTACAGCGAGTCTACTATCGAAGGACAACGTTCGACAGTTGAGTTGTTCGGGAGGTAAGCGAATATCTCAAATTAGAGAGGACGCTGTAGTTTAGTTTGTGTGGAGGCTTCGACAACGAGCGGCGAGTTGCGACTTTGCCGAATTTAATTCATATTCGGGTTAATCGATAAGTGCTACAGTGTCTCTCGGCTAGTCATTTACGTCGCAAGTTTAATCTGGAGCAAGAAGGTACGGTGACTTTAGATTGCCTACTAATGAATACGGACAAATAAAGAAATAAAGAGGAGCAATAACAAAAAGAAAATAACATAATAGTGAAGTTTTCTATTGTGTTAATGAATGTATTTGAAAATTGTTTGTTTGAACCAGTTGAACTGGAATTACTTTTACCTTCTGCCTTTGCGCTTACTGTTGTTGCCTTTAATAAATAAAAATTGTCTCAGTAATATTGTGGGCTTTTTTGTTTATATAATAAACACAATAATACATGGTTGCTTGGAGATACGGAATTTCTCTTCTCGTGTTAATTCGATATTTCACTCGTTCGCTACGCTCACTCGTGAGATATCGCTTTGAACACTAGAAGAGAAATTCCATATCTCCGCGCGCCCATGTATTATTGTCTATTTCATTCTTTGGAACAATAAAGAATTTACAATAGAGAATAAGTCTATATTTTGGGCACATCTGTCTGAACAAGGAATCTGTTTTGTACGTGATTTACTTGATAAAAACGGCAAGTTTCTGTCTCTTGAAAATGTACAACGCAAATATAATGTACACCTGAACTTCTTTCAATATTTTCAACGTATTGCTGCGATCCCAAGTTACTTGAAGAAATATGCTCAGGAAACTGCCGTAACCAGTAGGAAGATACTTAATGAAAGGGACGTATTCTATCTGTCCGAAAATAAAGCACTCTATTTAACCAAACTGAGGTGCAAAGACTATCACAATTTATTTCAGGAAAACAATATGAAAGAACCTTCCGCTGTGAAAAGTTGGACCAGACTTTTTCCCAACTTTGCTCATAGTTGGAAACAGATATTTAACACAATCTACCAAACGACCGCAGACACTAAGTTAAGAGAATTTGGTTTTAAATTTCTTCATAGAATTTCAGTAACTAATAGAGAACTCAAGAGATTCATAATCAGAAATGATGACATTCGCGCTCAGTGTAAAAATTCTGACTCATTGGAAGACACCTTTTTAGAATGTCCTATCAATGTTAAATTTTATCAGGAAATTTTATCGTGGTTCAATGCAATCAATAGAACGTTTATAAATTTGTCAACTGAGCAATTTCTATTTCAGAACTACCCCTCTCCTTCTATAAACGGCAACCTTAGACGCCAACTAGATCTACGCGTCTTGCTAATAAAAAAAGTACATATATCTTTGTAAAAGTGGTGAGATAAATCCTAAATGTTCTCCATTTATAAATAAATTAAAAATTCAATGGAAAATTGAGATTTCAAGTTAAAACCGATCTCTCCTTTTTTGATACTTTGTCAATAGACCGTCTCATATGCTTCTCCCTTTGCTCCTTCTCTGTATTATTTTTTTCATAAAAAATATTATTGTAGGCACAATTGTGTTAATTAAAAAAAAGAAAAAATTAAAAAAATTTAAAAAAAATTTAAAAATAAAATAAACAAATTAATAATAATAATTGTTCAAGAGTTCTTCACATTATGGCCTTTTGTTAGTTGTGTTTAGTCTAGTACTGTAACATGTAATGAGCACGAAAATTAATAAACTTAAAAAAGTGGGATAAGAAATGGAGTTTCTTTATTATTTAGGTAGACTGCAATGCCAATTGATAATAACATAAAATTTCTCTAATGCCCAGTTAGGGGAAGGAGGGCGAAAACGTGCCTCTTGAGTTCCCGTGCTCCGTTAGAAATTGTTCTAAGGTTTTTATAAGTTTTTCAACTTTTTGCATTGTTTGAGAGCATGATCGTTTATTGATTATTCTAATGAGAGAGTTAATCCAGAGAAAGCGACTGTGAGGACGTCGCCTGATTAAACAAACTGAGAAAGCTTTTTAGCCAATAAGAATTGTCTCTCAATTTGTGGTAGACAAAAAGAGGGCCTTTTTTATTGCCGGCTTTTTCGCGCTGCTGAGGACTCGTGAGCCGGATGCGGGTGTTTTGCTGTCATTCTCAAAAATGAACTGTAGTAAAATCATGAAACGTGTGGACGCTTTTCTTGTATTGCCAACAAATCTTATCTAGGCTCCCAGTCCTCGCCCTTCCCCCTATTTTGATTGCAGAATATTACGCAATGTTGTTAAGGTAATATTCCCCTATTTCTCCCACTTACTGTCACCTTGGAAATTCCTCTTCCCGTCTCTCTATTCCTGCTTCCCGTTCCCGTCCCTCTTTTTCCCTGGTTCCAGCTCCCACCCACTTCCCTCCCTCCACATCCCCCTATGAAACATTCTTGTAGCGAGCGAATCTTTGGTGCCTTGTCGTTTTCTCTGCGATTTTCTGTTTTTTTAAATGAAATATTTCAGGTAAGAAGCAAAATACCGAGGAAGACTCGCACCTTAAGTCACCCAATATACCTCAATATACCTGCTATGTTGAATAAAACTACTATGATGCACTCACAGCTGGCGTGTTTCGAAAGGGAAATGACCATTTCTGATCCAGCGTTTGCATCCGTAGATGGAATGAAAAGCTATGATATATCATAGGGTTGGCTGAGAGAAACTAGCTAGCTATATTCGCGGCGTTGGTAGTTCTAAACCAAAACGGTGGGCAGAAAAGCCGCAAACAAGATGTTGGCTATCGTTACGATCTGCTAGCTGGAAGCTCAGATATTCTTTTGCTCTAGCTAATCATAACCAAAGCAAATGACCAATAAGCTACTTGTGCCATTGATTGTTTTGGATGAACTAACGAGCATCGTTCAGTGGTCATATGTACGTCTGCCAATGAGTAGCTTTTCTGGCTTATAAACATAATTCCCGTTTACCATCCCGGCCGGAGGGCTTTCTTAAAAGAGATTGTTCATTTGGTTTGGGTTGGTGTTTTGATTTTCAGAGCTCTTATATCGGATTCACGCTTAAAATATCCGAAATGTCTCAGACATGCAGCGAGAGGGGAAAGGGGTGAGGTTTGTCTAGATCGGTCTTGATAGCACTGGTCACCTTGCAGGGGGGAAGAGGGCAAAAAGTGCTCCACTGAAAACGTTTAAAACGTACGTCCTCTGAAATTGCTGGAAAAGCAACCAAAACGGCCAATTCAATTCAATTTTTGCTATCAAAGACCCATCAGTAAGGATTCAAAGCAAACTCAAAACATACTACAAAACGCAATGGTAACAAACGTTTCTCCTTTGTCACGTGTACCCGATACCCGACAAGGTAAGATTTGCCTGTCTTATTTCAATGTCATTATTAAGCCTGTGCCCAGCTGTACGTTGTACTAATTACGATATTCGAAAAGACGACCAATTGTCCGATGCTTTAGCAAATGTTCTGGTGAACTCGTTAGGGACTTCGAGGAAAAGAAGTTGCGCCTGTTCTGGCCAGGTTACAGAGCACCTTATCTGCATCATCGTTAGCAGCGAAATGGAACTTAAGTCGATAGTTGTCTTAGATGAAGAATTTTTCTTTTTGCTGAGGGAATTCTTTGATTTTCAACAAAGATGTCGTTATAACATTCTACAAACAGTGTTGAGTAACGTATCTGCAAACAGACCACATATCGTCAAAGTCGTGTGAGAACGATAGAGAAAATTACACACCAGTTAAACATCAAACTAATGAATTCCACCCACCCTACCCCTACATTCTTCCTCAGATGGCCCTACTAAGGTGACACATGTATTACATGTGAAATACGTCTACAGCGCGCGTGACAAAAAGGTGTCCAATTTTAAAATGTCTGTCGAAAAAAATTACCGCACAGCGGGTAAACTAACGTTTAATACGTTCACAAAGTGTTCATGTACACTTCGGAATGTGAATGACGTCACTGAATTGTTGACGTCAGTGATGACCTCGTGAGAAGAAATGGTTGAAATTGACCTGCATTATTCATTAAAGCTCATTGGTCTTCGGACTATACACTAAGGAGTTTGGGTAAGTGCAATTGCTTTGACTACTTTGCTCAGTTCTCAGGGATACATATTTAAGTCGATCTGGGATTTTAATATCTCTTAACACTGTATAACTGGCGCTCTTCACTAGACAGTTCAGTTGTTATATCAGTGACTTGTAACACGGTGTTTTGAATAGTATCGGTACACTTTATACATGACCAAGGGACATGATCGCCATTGAGGAATGAGGAATTTACTTTCAGTGATAAGGATAAAGGTTCATATGTTATTTTCTAACACTGGCTGTTCTTGCCAATGATGAAGCACCACTCGAGGTTCTTAACTGAGGGCGGATGACATTTAAAAAGCACTCAGTTTTTTTTTAATTATAGTGAGCTCATAGAGTGAGTTTAAAAAAACAGCGCAAGAATCTTGCTTTGTAAAAGGGCTACCATTAGACAAACAACTGTGTTACACATACAGCTCCGTGCTGCGAGAAAGGTTGTAGATTGTTCGGAAACGCTGTGCAATGCTGCGCGGCATCCCCAGAAGTTTGTCTGAGTAGTAAACCGTGATTGCCAAATTTCCTTCCCTTGGTTCCTTCTTTGACCACCGGATCACGAATGACGCAAGACAAAAGAAACACAAGACAGAAGCACGAAACACAATACCTTCACTAACAAAATAAAGTGTGCTTCGTCTTATCTTGCTTCGCAGATTTTTGGCCGTGAGCTCGGATTCCTACAGGCTTCTGAGTTGAACGCGCTATGTTAATTCGCTGGAACGCTCTCCTGTCGTTTTTGTAGATTGGTTCTTCTTCAGTGTTAAAATAACGCAATAGAATTAAATCTACTAGTCAAAACAGTGTACAGAAAATCGACTGCACGCAGATCCCGCAGAGGACCCGGGAAGGGGGGTACACATTATACGGGGGGGGGGGGCTTGGCCTGAGAGGGGCACTTTATTGAGTCACCAACCTTAAACCTGAAGAGATAGCAGCTAAGTGTAAGGCCGAAATTTGGAAGAATAATGCTGAACTGTATGAGAGCTTGAGGCCCTCAAGTGGCTAAAAGCCCGTGATCGTATAGTTTTTTAAGCCAGGAGCATATCAGGCTTCTGTTTAAGCTCATTTTCGAGTTATAAAAAGGTCCAATTTTCAGTTGTCTTAAGTTATGTGGAAGGGGTACCATTCCAATACAAATCAGTACAATAAAGGCTTAGGGTTTGAACCTTCCCTTATGAAACTTAATTGAGTACATCTCCCCCCGGCTAACCCTAACCCCCGGCGAGGTGAGAGCGATCGGCCTGCACGCCAATCCTGCAGCGGAATACGGATCAGTTTGGTAATTTATTTTCATGACTTATAACGTAGATCGGCTGTATATTATTTTTGCCTATGTTTTTGCATTAACTTTTCTTAACACCACAATAAACCAGAAGCGGTGAGGCGAAAGAATACTGTGTTTAAGCTTCTCAAAATATTGAGTGACGGCTAGTTTCCCAGCTTTCGAACAACCTTTCACAGAAAAGACCACGATTACCTGGTTTTCTTTGATAAACAGTGATCTGAATTTCGTCACGTGCAAATATATCACCAGCCAGTAAGATTTTCTGTACTCGGTGAAGGGAAATCACTTTTTTGCCTGAAGAATTTCATCAGTCAGCTCTCCGTCACCGGTACGATTTGTTATTTTACGGCTGTTTCGTGCAACTAGGCGGATAAGTTTTACCCTAAACAGTGTAAAGAGATTAATTTCCTTTTTAAGACGGAAATGAATAGATACCAATCAATCCAGTAAAACAACTGCAGCACGTAAAAAGTTAATCCTTTAAGCCCTAACAGTGACGAAAATGAAATTTCTCTTAACGTTGTCGGTACTTGTTCAAACATTCAAGTGCTGAGAATAAAGGAAGTGATCACCAAGGATAAGATGGATAAAATGTCTTGATGTTTAGACAAATTCTCCTTACTAGTTCCATGAGAAATGTATGGAGAACAGTAATGAGAATATACATTTTTATATCAGGGCTCAAAGGGTTAAGGAACTTTGAATACCACCTACTGACTTGACTTATTTTAGATAATTCGCCTAGACGGGTAATTTTGCAAGGTTTGTAAATATTTCTGTTTCTGAGTTTTATATTACGCAAGAAACATTTCATAGGCTTCAAACTAGGAGGAATGCAGTTGTCCGGTGACATTCACTTAGGAATACGTGAGCGAAAGGTTAAGACGTGATGTTATTGGCTTGAAGGACTAATAAGAGGTGTCATATTTTGTCAGTTTTATCTCACCGTTTATTGTTAATCTGATTTGATTTTCAATTTGTTCAGTGTAATTTTTGAGTCTGGGTTTTGGTCGAGGGTAGAGGGTAGAGGGTACAAAGTCGAGGGGAGAGGGTACATAGTCGAGGGTAGAGGATAACATGTCGAGGGTAGAGGGTAACATGTCGAGGGGTTTTTTTTAAGATAAATAATAATAACAATAATAATAATAATAATAATAATAATAATAATAATAATAATAATAATAATAATAATAATAATAATAATAATGTTTTAGAAAATTTTGTATTAGCGACCCGGGTCCTGAATTACTTTATATCCTCGCGAGAGTGTTGACGTACTTTTATTTTCGGTTCACTGTACACGCACGTCCACCGTGTACGCCAGATACGTGACGTGGCGTGACTAGCCAAAAATAGGTTTAGTGACTTAAGTTGAATGAATGGACAGCCAAACGAAATATTAGCTTTAAATACACGCGTATAAGTAGCAAACATACAGCAAACATTCCAATATCTTGTTTTGACCACTCTTTGTGATTTCAATGGAAGTATACAGATTAGGGTCTTCGGATAATTTTATTTGGCGTTCGCGCTCGCCCGCGCAGTTAATAACCGGACTGATAGCAGACAAATCTGCCAGAAAGTGAGATTCATATAACAGCAATTCTGTGAATTCAACGAAATAAAACCAAGTAATTAAATGGAAAACATTACATGAACAAAACAAAACAGAAACGGAAAAGAAGTTTCCGAACTGTCTAATCTAAGCCGCGGGACAAGTGACACATGACAAGTTCTTCTCTCTCTCTTTTTTTTCTTTTGATGTACCTTAGGCGTAGGTCGCACTAGAGCAAAGTTTTCAACATTTCTGGCAAAAGCGAGGGCAAAACCTTGAAACCGCAACCGGAAAGCAAAATTTTTGCAGTCAACTGCAGGGTCGCACTCGTGGGAGATAATTTTTATTGAATACACCTAACGTCAACTGAAGTATACCATGTACCAGTTGCGCACGAGAGTAAAAACCCAAACTGCGTCCTGCTGAATTGAAGGTTTGGAGATTATCAAATAATGTTTTTATTCTTCCAAAAATCTGTAACAGCTTTTCTTGTTGAGCATCTTGTATGAAAGAAACGAATGTTATTCGTGGTCAGCTTCTCGACCTGTGTGATCATGTTTTGATTTTTCGACTTTTACGATCCAACGGTACCGCAGCAATTCTTTCGCGAACAGCTAAACGTAACAAGTACTATATTCAGACGCATTTTAAACAAGTACTGCGCACAAAATAAAGGAGATGCGCGCTTATTTGATTGTGTCGTAAATGTTCTGTTTTTTCTTCCATTGACAAGCGTTTACAGTTGCCGCTGTGATTCCTATTGTTCAGCTCGATTTTTCCAAAATCTGCCTGCCCCACCCAAGCACTACGGCGTCTTTGATGTTTTTGCTGATTTTCAAAGTTTTTGCGAACCGGAAAAGTTAGGGTCGCACTAGGAAAACTACACTGTTGACAGATTATGACCGCAAAGTCAATAAACCTTCGGAAAAATTTGCCAAGTGCGACCCATGCCTTATCTATAATCGTCAAGGATATTTCCGTTCGCAGACTTACTATCTCGTTTCTGGTTTTATATCAGTGTCAGCGAGAGAACACGTGTGCTACTCGTACCTTTTTTGCAAGTTTTAGTGGATTTAACGCCTTATTCATCTCTTTGAGGTATATCAATAACTTGTCAACAATAATTGTTAATTGCAATCAGAATTCCAAACAATTACCAATGAGTTTGAGAAGAAGTAGTGAACACTGTTCTGAAAGAAATATTCCACATATCTTCATCTCATTTTTTGTTAGCGAGAACTGACGACAACCGGAAATACGTCTGCTTACGTTCGCAGGCTAATGATTTTTATATCCCACTGTGACAAGAGTGTGTTTTCTTTTATCAGTTTAAAAAAAGCATTGCATCCATCTGATTTTTAAAAACAGAATAACCTCCTACGCAGACGTTCTTTTAGCGGGCGACGCGAGATCGAGGGGCAAACCCGCAAATTATCTGATTTATTTTACGGTCACACGTTGAATTTCCGAAAAAATAAAAAATAAAAAATGGAATTCTCGCAGTGCAAGTTCTTTTGGCTCGTCTCGTCTTTTCTCCAAATGAACTTCTGCGTGGGATGCTATTAACAGGAAAGGCAATTACAAAATAAGGCAAGCTATTTTATTATTACATTAAATTGAGAAGACTCTACTAATTGTCGGTAACGGGCATCCAGAGAGTTGTAAAGATCTGCTGCAAAGTCACTAAACCTATTTTTGGCTAGTCACGCCACGACACGCATCTGGCGTACACGTGGACGTGCGTGTACAGTAAACCGGAAATAAAAGTACGTCAACACTCTCGTGAGGATATAAAGTAATTCAGGACCCTGGTCGCTGATCCAAAATTTTCTAAAATATTATTATTATTATTATTATTATTATTATTTATCTTAAAAAACCCTCGACATGTTACCCTCTACCCTCGACATGTTTATACCCTCTACCCTCGACTATGTACCCTCTACCCTCGACATGTTAGCCTCCACCCTCGACTTTGTACCCTCTACCCTCGACTCTGTACCCTCTACCCTCTACCCTCGACCAAAACCCAGACTCGACTTGAGAGTGTACTTCGGCTCCTTAGAAGTAAATGCGTTACCATGGCCACAAAGTAGGCTACGTGAGCTGAAATTAAACCCGTTCACATCTGAAGTAAGGTTCAAGTGTACTTGAGGTCTGCTTATATTTACTATGCTAGTATGAACCCACCTAGTATTCTTGAGTTTGCAAGTCAGTCATTTCAAGGTTAGTGTGATTGGAGAATGTTGACATCGCGTCTTAAAGGTCAATTTTCAAAGTTTAAATCGTTTGAGTTATTCTAACAAATGCACAGATGAGTATTTACACGTCATCTTTGTTTGTTATATTTTTCAGGCGGTGTTCGCGTAGGCTGCCAACTGACTGACTCACAGTGCAGGTTGCGCTGACATATAATAAAAGCAATTGTGTTTGCTTAGACGCCATTCTAGGTCATTTTATTGGCCTGAAGCGTTACATAGTGCAGGTTGCACTACTGAGACTGAAACGAGATACAAAACAGTTCTGAAAAGTGCACTGAAAAGTATACTGAGAAACAGTACTTAAATATCACTTGGAAACAAACGTTGAAATACGAAGTGCAGTGACCATTCTAGAATATATAATCAAGTCAGTGTTGTTACAATTAGCTGCATCGATCTACATGTATTTACATTACTAGAACAGCTGTTCTGATTACAGGAAGCCGATTGTCAGTTCGTAATTGTCAAATGAGTATATTGAACAAGTGCCACGATACGTTTGTCAAAACAAAGGTCACTTTATCGTGTTTAAAAGGACGTTCTTGCAATATTAAGTTAATGATGTTTTATTTGAAAGTATTTTACTCGCCAAAACTGAGAAATGTTATCCGACGATACGAAATGTGGCATCAACAGAAATTCTGGTTTATGCAAATATGTTACAATGTTCACATTCTTCTGCTAATAAAACAAGCAAATGATCTTGACGAAAATCCAGGCCCTAAGTTACTTGATATTATTGACCCATCAAAGACAGTTTGTGCTGACTATAGTCAAGGGAATCAATCACTTTTTGGTGAAAATGCTGGTAGCCAGTGTGTAGCAATGTCACCCATTGCTATTCTTTATCGCCAAATAAAAGATGTTAATTTGTGGACTTGTTCTACGATGAATGATATATTAATAAGTGGAAATAATCTTTACAGTTCTATAAGATGTTACGGGAGAAACAATGATCTTTTGTTATTAACGGATCTTGAGGGGGACATGGGGATTTGCGGTGTTGCGGTGCCGCTAATTTTTTTGTGCGGTGTTGCGGTGAATAAAATCCCATCTCGCGGTGTTGCGGTGATCTCAAATCGTACGGTGTGCGGTGTTTTTGATTTTAAACCTGCGATGTTCGGTGAAAAAAAATGTCTTGCGGACTCTTTGCGGTGTTATTATTTGACACATTTGACTGACCTACCCTTGTATAGCGGGCCATCGTAGTCAAAAGTAGATATACAGAAATCTCTTAGATATCTCATATTTTCGGGATATCATTTTGAGATAAACGTCGTTTTGCAAAATCTATTTGCATTCACACCTGTCTATTCGTTTTGTAATCCGATTTTCTTTTTGGTTTTTTCTTTTGTGTTAATCCTTGTTTTTGACACCTAATTGACTTTTGCGCAAAGAGATATCTTGACACTTAGGGGCCAACCATTTAACTTCTGAAGGGGGGGGGGGGGGTTGGGTGATTTTGGAAAAAAATATCCTGCAAGTGGATATGGGTAAGAAAAAATTACCTGCACAAGACTATTGTCCAAAAAAAATTCACGCACGTACAGTCGGCTGGAGAAAAAAATTCTGGCAAGATGTTTCCTGGGTTGACACATTGAACTTTATCAGCAGACTGTTAAAAGATTTTAGCATCTGGACTAGGAGAAGAGGGATTCATAGCACAATAATCTGTCCCCCTCAGATTGCCTTTTCGTTACATTTATAGCACCTGAGGTTACCAATCTTGATACATGTTTTCTGAACCTTAAGAACACGGCTGGTGTTGTGATTTGAAGAACAATGTTTTCAGTGCACTCTAAATCAAGAATGCCAGAATAGCTGTTGGAATATGAAGTTAACTTTATTAACTATCTATTTGTCACAAAACTGGAATGAGTTCTCCAGTAACATTAGCCTGAACGCTTGTCAAGTAAACGTGTAGGGATAGGAGGTGTGTCTTTTAATATAGAAAGTGTCGTATGCCTTAAATACTGTATGTATTCCCTCTCTTGTGGAATATTAGTATACAACCTCGTTACGTCCAGAGATTCAAGTATTGCGCTCTCTGGAACATTAGACCTGTCAATGAAATTAATGGAGTCAGTTGACTGTATCAATCTTTGAGATACGACTTCTGTTGTTGTGCTAAAGGCTGGAGTAGTATGGCAACAAATGCTGATAACTTCTCTGTTGGACCCAAAACTCCCTAGCTCTCCCAATTAAGTCGGTTTGTGGATTTTCGTAAGGGTATAAAATACTGGAATTCGAGGTGGGTTTGGTGTTTGGCAAAGCCATTTTTCAGTCATTTCGTTAATGTGGTGTTCATTGTGAAGTACTGTAATCAATTGTTGTACTTTGCGGGATGTATCTTCATCCATGGGTACTGCAAGATGCCTCAGTAGTTTTCCATGTTCGTGCATGTTGTCTAATTGAATTTGTCCCTCTTTTTTCCCCAAGAAAGTCTGGGATGAAGCCCAAATAAAGTTTGAATGTGAGGAAAATGATGAGAAATCATCATGCAGTTTTCGGCTGGGGATATCTGTCATCATTGAAGCTAGGGAATGGCACCCATAAATTTGGTAGGATAAATGACGTGGCCAAAACAGTTCTGATTCTACCACATTCAAATGCCGGTGAAGAGAGAGTTGTGTCTCTTATAAGGAAAACAAAACAGCATTCCGGCAGCATCTCTCCAGGTGGACGGAACGTTGGCCTTTTTGCTTACTATCAAAATGGCCAATAAAGAGTCATCTTTTGAACCACCTGCGGATTTGTTGGCCACTGCAAAGAAAGCTACTTGAAACTACAACAAAGAGCATCATCAACGCTGTTTTTCAGCGTTATGGCATGTTAATTTGACTTCTGGATAAGTCAGAATGTTAAGAAAGAGCTGATATTAGTCCAATTAAAAGAAAAATCTGGGATCTAAATAGATACTTGCGAAGGGTCACATTTCCTCTCAGAATAAAGGAAACCACGTCTTAGCTACTTCAATTTTTCAAAATTTTCTGGGGGAGCATGCCCCCAGACCCCCCTACAAAGATCTCACTCTTTGGCAACAAAGCAACTTAAGAGCTCTGTGCAGATTATTTTGGGGCCTTGTAATGTGTACTTCAGCTGTGAGTTGGATTAAACCCTTTCTAGATAGCTCTCTAAAGCAGGTTATTGTTGTACTGGTGGTTATCAGTTTGATTTAACAAGGAAAGGAGGTGGTTCATTGTCTTCCCGTAAAATATGTACTGAGGGCGCATTCGCGCTATGCACTGTACTGTTCTGTAGCTCTATGCATGCACTATGTACTGTACTGTAGGCACATTCGCCTTGCAAAATGACTAAAGTCCAGAACAGGTCTGACTCTTTTCATCAGTAGGAAGGGGTCACCTCAATGTTTTACATTCGGTCTTAAAATTAATGTACTGTATTATAAAAATCAGATCCAGATCCTTAACCTTTTATAATTTGATTTATAATGAAGCCCCACTAACCCCATCCACACACCAAAAAAATTTCATGCAGAATGTTGGAGGGAGAAAAAAATATCTTGCAAGCACATACCCCAAGAAAAAAAATTCATGGGGAATTAAGGGGTTAAAAAAACATTCATGCCTATACCAAATCACCCAACCCCCCCCCCCCCCTCAGAAGTTAAATGGTTGGCCCCTTATCTTAATTAAACGCCATTCTGATCTTAAATCACCTCGTCCCTTCAACAGCTGGTTCATTAAAAAATTGCCAGGCAGACATCTGCTGATCCTGCTGATCAGTCAAGAGTGCAGTTCTACTCGCGACCTGTGCTTTGCCCGCTAAACATGTTGGGTATCATTTTATGCATTTTAGTCAAATTTTCGGCCATGGAGAGTAGAGCGAGAAAGATGTGGGTCGTAAGCGGAAATGACCGGCACGTGCTAGAGATGGGCAAGACCCAAGACGCGACCCAGTTTAGAAAACCAGCGCTATTTGTCATAAACTCAACATCTGATTGACTGTTCTTTGCGTTTAGTCCTGTACCATATAACCTGGCACGCATTATTTTCCGGACAAGGTTCACTCATTTAGACATTAAACTCGTACGTATACTCAGTGTATGTTACGGCAAGGCCTCGGATCAATGGGGTTTTTAAAATCTTCAGTTGTGAACGGTCCAAAATCTATCCATCAACCGAGAAAGCAGGGTCATATTTTTACTGCTACAGGAGAATTCCAGAACTTCTAAATTCTAAATTCACAGTCTCTCTTTCCGCTCAGGGAAACGCTTGAGGGAAACGAAAATCTGCCGCGCGTGTCGTTTGTTCACAGGCGTCCCAAACCCACGATTCGAGAAATCGATCGAATAAATGATTTATGTAAGCGTATGAATGATTTATGTAAGCGTATGAGTGATTTATGTAAGCGTGATCGAGTGGGACGTGACTTCTTGAAGTGCTCGGTGTTGTGTTACAATTTAGGCCGTTGGAAATTTGAGGGCTCTATAAGACTTTGTATGGAAGAAAAGCTAAGACTGACACGGAACTCAATTGCAAAATTACAAGCACAGGTCGCGAACACAACTCCATTCTTGATCAGCGCAAGGAGATGTCTGCCTGGCAATTTTTTAATGAACCAGCTGTTGAAGGGACGAGGGGATTTAAAATCGGAGTGGCGTTTAATTAAGATAGGTGTCAAGATATCTCTCTGCGCAAAAGTCAATTAGGTGTCAAAAACAAGGATTATCACAAAAGAAAAAACCGAATAGACAGGTGTGAATGCAAATGGATTTTGCAAAACGTTTTGCAAAACGTTTATCTCAAAATGATATCCCGAAAATATGAGATATCGAAGAGATATCTGTATATCTACTTTTGACTTCGATGGCCCGCTATACCCTTGTCGAGTAACTGGTAAAACCTGTTTATATTCGTCAAACCGTCGATTATCACCCTTTTTTGGAAACAAAGGCGGTATCAAATCTGTGTCAAGGAGTGATCGTGAATGCCAGGCCATTTCCGTTTTCATTTATAAGTAACTTGACCTTTGCTACGCGGACTGTCAGGGATCCTGTCAGCCTCCTTGTGTTTCACGGCGCGTGGTCAAACGGCTGCAACATGGAAGAGGTCGAAGAGGTCATTGAGCCTACAACAGAGTGCATAATCGACTGTGTAGGTTTTTTTATGAAGAGGGAAAAGGGGGGGAAACTACCGGCAGAAAAACAATTTAGGTGTCGGATCAACAGAAGTGAAAAGTGCCTGACGAAGCTCAGAGAATCTATTTGGTAAGTTCATAACACGCTACCTTGTACTGTTTATATCTGCACGACTGAAAATAGAGTTCTTAGAGTTCTTAGGAGATCTAGGCAGCTCAACCACCTTTCTGCTAGGCGCAAGGTCACGCTTTGGAAGAGCCATTCGATTCGACAATCGCCTCCTGTCCTAAGTGACTATCGTTAGTTATACAAGGTAGTATATATTACGCGTGCTGTGATTGGTCGTTGCCCAAGATTTATTAGAGTACAGGCACATGGATGCCGTGATGGGAAACTTGTTTTATTTGTTTTGTCGAACATGGCGCGCGGTTTTGAAAATGTTTGCGAGATTATTTCGGATTAAGCAAGTGAAGGGCCCGAAAAATGTTTAGCAGGAGCTGTTTACAAGTAGGAAAAACGGAGAAACCGATACAAAAAGAGCTCTTGACGGCTTGAAAATGCCTTAACTGGAAGAAATCTTCACAGCAGTGACATCTTGTGTCATCGCTACGAGAGTGTCGCAGTTGATACATGAATTCGGGAAGAAAGCCAAGTGAAGGCGTTGAAATGCTTTTCTGAGAAACTGTATACAAGTAAGATAAAGAAGAAAAGATGAACCAGAGACGCCGCCTATTTGTTTAATAGACGATAAAGGAGCGCTATCATCCCAGAAAACATTAAAACGCGAAACTATAAAGTAAGTGAGCTCGTGGCAACCACGACCGCGCTGTTCAGCGGGAACGTTACCTGTTCATCTTTGTCGCCATGTACATACGACAAAATGTTGGCTACAGCAAGAATACAAACATCATCAGTATCCGCGTGATTTACGTGCAGACCACAAGGTGAAAACAGTATGGCTTTGTGACTGTTGAGTGGAAAATTGCTGAGGTAATAACATTTTAAATGAAAAATATTACATCACGTGAGGACGTTTTCCCTTTTCCAAGTAGCTTTTCAGATCATTTAAATCGTAGGACAAAAATTGAATTGCGGTGTCGGTGTTTCGTCAACTTTTTTTGCGGTGATACGGTGTTCGTTATATTTTTTCTGCGGTGTTGCGGTGATGACAGTCCCCCAATGTCCCCCTCGATCTTCCAAAGACGATTTCATTTTCTAATCGGGAAAGAAAGAGTCTCCTCAGCTTTCTGATCTTTCTCGACCCTTCCCCTGGGTTGTTATCGGTTGATATATTTTCAATAGAAAATCGAACATTGTCAGATATTAAATACATGTACATGTAAATCTTAAAATAACAAAGTTGCGTGACATAAGTTATTTTTCAGGCGGACATATTTAGTTACATGACCGCTTGTATGTACTCATCGAAAGTTTCACATGTAAATACAGACGTAAACTGAAATGTTACAAGTACCGTTGAACGCTTTACCTTCGATAACCTCCAAACATATTCGCGCAATGGTCCTCTCAACGTCTTTTAGTTCGCGGCTTCGTTGATAAATGTCGATTTCCGAAATAAGCAGACAACACGATTTCTAAATTTAAAAGTGGCAGCATGGACATTACACAAAACTTCGAGAGTGACTCGCCAAGGCATTGTTCGAGAGAGAAATGATTTAAGTATCCAGTAAATTTAAATAGCGTGTTTCTTTCACGGACATATAAATTTGAATGTTGTATGCCGAGTGGTTCTTCATCGAAGGCGAGAAGGTTAGAATGCCAACTGGACGGCGAACTGCAGGTTGACCTATGTACCAAGGAGTCGTGCATGCTTCTCTAAGACTTCGATCAAGGATTTACAATAACTCCTTGGGCGAAAGGTTGCGTTTTCGAGCCTGGAACCTCCTCGTTCGAAACAAACTTCTTCGCAAAAAAAACGCCCTTGGGTGTCAAAGCGCGGTCATTTGGTTCCATGAAAGCGAGTCAAAGTATGCACCAGTTCCCGGCCGAGGTTACGCCCCGGCAAAAATCTTCGGGGGGGGGGGCTAAATTGGTTTCCGTCCATCCACTACAGAGATAATCTCGATTTCACTCCGGCCGGGATTAGGGTTGCGTTCTCCTATCGTCGAACGCAATTATATCCGCTCTATTGATGTCGTCGAAGATTGCTTGTAAGGAGAAGATAACTATTGACATCGGTTCACTGGTGTCTGTTTACTTAAAGTCCTCATTTGGCTTTTACGGGAACGTGTCACTCGATAAAGTATAGTTTTCTGTTATCTATTTGTTTTCTTAATAGGGTGCTAGACACAGCTCTTTGGAGTTAAATACACGAATGTAAACTTAACCTACTTTCTAAGACATCGGTGCGGCGCCGCCGCTGGAACGCCGTCCTGTGACCGTCTTAAACAGGGTCACAAAACGAAACAATTTGTCTTCACTGAGGTCCAATCCCTCTTCTCAAAGTTAATTTTAAATCGATCACTACATTCCATGCCAGTCAGATCTCGATCACGTTTTGGAGAGGTGCAAATTGATTGGGGTACTGATATTTGCTGTTTAGATGATGCTACACTTTCCGACATGCTAGTCCACCTACAAAAAAAGTGCACACGCATCCCTCATCTCAGCATGGTATTTGTCTCCCGTCCTAGAGCTACGACTACGAGCCACGAGAATCAGAAGCCCGTCACCCATCCTATTCATTCTTGTAATGATGAAAACGCCACTCTGCACAGTACGTTCTAGTGAGTTTGTAAATGGCTCTCAGCAATGTGATTCGCTGACCATTCATGTTCAAGTCCTCCCAAGTCTGAGTCGAGATAAGTTCAGCGACAATTGTGGTACAACATAACCGCACCTACAACCTTCGCCAGAAGTAGTTGGAAAGGGATAAAATTATTTCAGACCTTTACGTTAAAAAAGCACTTTTCATGTTCAAACTATCTGATGTCCCCTCCTCTCCCCTTTCAATGCTAGCCCTTTGCAGGCCAATCCCGAGTCAGCAAACTCGGTTGGCGCTCAGCATTGAGAATAGCCGGGGCAGGGTGACTTATTGGTAGCCATGCAAAATTGCCGGTCACATACCCAAAACGTTTGGCAATAGTTTTAGTTCCTGAGGGTTACGCTATATCCATATTTTTGGCCAATGGCCAGTCGGCACCGCAAAAGGCGACCGTCTGTTTTCCGCATTGGATGGCGCGCGCGTCACTGCGTTAAGGAAAATCATCGACCTTGATCCCTGAACTGTTTAATAAACCAAAAGAAAAAGTGACTCTGAAGAGCATCTCGATCTTGTCAAACGATTAGATATAAGTTCTCAGCACCAACGAGAAACAAGGCTTATATTTCGATTATTTCAAAACCATTCTCAAAACCGTGATGACATGATAGCGAGCATGAAACAAACAGACAACATCATCATGAAACAAACCGTCAGACAGCATGACGTTGTAACTGTAACTGACTGATTTACTTGAAGGAAAACAAAGGAGCACGTACGACTGTCCTCGACAAACTGCCATACAAGGAATGTAAAACACGGGTTCTCCGATTCACTATTACGTACTCTGTTTCCTTCAGGCTTTTACGCCAAAAATGAAGACATCGACGCAACTGTTGCCGGCGCTACTCATTCTGGCGTCCCTCTTCCCAGCGCTGTCTGTAGCAACAACAAGGTGTAACAGGGTGAGGAACAACGTCTGTTACCAGTACTGTGTTGGAGGGGGCTGCAAAGACATGGTGTGCTCAAAATCACCTCGCTACCATTCATGTGAACAGATTTGCACTGGTGAGTGACTGTTAACGTATTGACGTTTTTGTACCTACGGGTATTCGCAATTGATACTTTAGCAATCGAATTCATCCCTCTCTTGCTCCAGACCTTACGTAGTTTCCGTTGTAGGACATTCATTTGTCCCTTCTTTTGATCAATCGGAGGTGTTCGAAAAGGTTTTAGAAATTGTCCCAAGACTTGAGGTTTTGGAAGTTCTAGAAAAGATTTGGTAATTTTTGCAAACTGCCGAGTAATCATTGGGCAATCTTCGGCCATCTGTCCTTAGACATGATCATATAACGACCTACCGCTTAAAAATTTGTTAACCTTAGAAAACTGTAAGCCATTATTGGGCAAACTTCGACCATCTCCAGAAATATTCATCAAAACATTCTCGAATTGTTCTAAGAGACACATGAAGTGTTGGTTTGGTGTGCCCCATTCTATCTGAGGTAGTACAATGCATCCCACTGATCCTCTGAGTGCTTCCTGATATTCCAGGTGGAAACTGTAACATGAGATGCTCAGCTACCACAAAATGCACATTCAGTTGTACCCGAGGAAACTGCAAGAGAGTCGTTTGTGGAGCCAACACTTGCGTTCAGAGTTGCACTGGTGGCGGATGTGGTCTGGAATGCAGCGGAAAACGCTGCGAGCAACGCTGCACCATGGGAAACTGCCAGCTCCAGTGTCCGGGTCACGCAAGCAGCTGCCAGCAGCGGTGTACAGTCAACAGGAACAAGTGCACAGTAAAGAAACTGGGGGTAACTGCCACTCCTACAACACTCCGAGTCGTTCCTAGAGAGTGTCGTAGAGTGACAAATGGTATCTGTTACCAGTACTGTGTCGGGGGAGGCTGCAACCTGGCATGCTTCAAATCGCCACGTTACCATTCATGCCAACAGGTTTGCACCGGTGAGGAACTAAATCAAAATATATTATGTGTTTTTGTTTTCTAAGTTCTTTTCCTTGACATTGTTATACAGCCATAGTATTCTTGTATTTCATGTTAGTATCAGTTTGTTTCACATAATTCTAGTCGTGATCGTCTACCATAGGACACAGTCACATAATTTGGTAGTACATGAAGGAAGAGTTTCGTGGCCTTTGGAGAACGGTGTAATATATCAATCACGGAAAAAGAGCGACTCATCAGGATATCCAAACAGCGAGAAGTGGGTTGAAACAACGAGGCGTAGCTGCGTTTTATAACCGAGAGCCTAATAAAAAAATGTTTCAGTAATCTTCGGAACAATATCGTGACAAGTTGTGAGGAACGTGGAAACCTGAACCATGTTTCCATTGAATCTAGATATAAAAGGAAAAAATGTAGCGGTTCAGTGGTTCCGTGTCAGTGATCATTTACGGTGCTTTGTAAAGTTTTATAATGCGTCTGACTCATCCTCTGAGTGCTTCCTGATATTTCAGGTGGAAACTGTAATATGAGATGTTCAGCTCCCACAAAATGCACATTCAGTTGTACACGAGGAAACTGCAAGAGAGTCATTTGTGGAGCCAACAGTTGCGTTCAGAGCTGCACTGGTGGCGGTTGTGGACTGGAATGCAGCGGAAAGCAATGCCAGCAAATCTGCACCAGGGGGAACTGCCAGCTCCAGTGTCGGGGTCACGAAAGCAGCTGCCGGCAGTGGTGTACTGTCAACAAGAACAAGTGCACGATAACAAGACTGGGGGTAATTACTACTACTACTACTTCTCCTACCACAGCCTCAGTTGTACCTCGCGAGTGCCGTAAGGTAAAGAATGGCGTCTGTTATCAGTACTGCGTTGGAGGAGGCTGCGACATGGCGTGCTTCAAATCGCCACGATACCATTCATGCGAACAGATTTGCACTGGTTAGTATCTACATGATGATGTCCTATTTGTTGTTGTTGTTGTTGTTGTTGAAACTGATGTTTTTTCACTGCTGTATCGAGAAATTTCTAGCTTAATTCCCGCTTAATTCAAGTCCTCTTAAATTAGACACAAATGACTCGATATTTACTGAGAAGGAGAGCATCTGTTCTCTTGGTGTAAGACAATCAATGGCTTTGCAAACCTTATCTTCAAAATCAACTGCTTTCCATTTGGACATCTTCGTAGGCTATTCGGAAATTGTCTCAAGTCTATGAGGTTTCCAGTTGGGTAGTTACCTTCGAGTAATCATTGGGTGACCTTTGAATCTCCTGTTTCCATTGAAACTAGTAATAAAAGACGTAAATGTAACGGCTGGTTTGGTGTCAGCGATCACTTACTGTGCTTCATAAGGTGGTACTGAATGCGTCCTACTTGTATTTCAGGTGGAAACTGCAACATGAGATGTTCAGCTCCCACGAAATGCACATTCACTTGTACACGAGGAAACTGCAAGAGAGTCATTTGTGGAGCCAACACTTGCGTTCAGAGCTGCACTGGTGGCGGTTGTGGACTGGAATGCAGCGGAAAACAATGCCAGCAAAGCTGTACCAGGGGAAACTGTCAGCTCCAGTGTCCAGGTCACGCAAGCAGCTGCCGGCAGTGGTGTACTGTCAACAGGAACAAGTGCACGATAACGAAACTGGGGGTAATTACTACTACTTCTCCTACCACAGCCTCAGTTGTACCCCGCGAGTGCCGTAAGGTAAAGAATGGCGTCTGTTATCAGTACTGCGTCCAAGGAGGCTGCAACATGGCGTGTTTCAAATCCCCACATTACCACTCATGCCAACAAATTTGCACTGGTTAGCATCCGTGCAAATTATGACGTCTTATTTGTAGTTGTTTAGCGTTGTTATTCAAGTTGTCGTGTGGTAACTGTCGTATGGTAAAATTCCTTGAATGCCATGCTTGCTTTTATATTATGTGTCACTCACTCATATAATGTGCTTCTTGACGTGGTATAATGAGTCCTACTTATCCTCTGAGTGCTTCCTGATATTCCAGGTGGAAACTGTAACATGAGATGCTCAGCTACCACAAAATGCACATTCAGTTGTACCCGAGGAAACTGCAAGAGAGTCATTTGTGGAGCCAATACTTGCGTTCAGAGCTGCACCGGGGGTGGATGTGGTCTGGAATGCCGCGGAAAACGCTGTGAGCAAAGCTGTACCAGGGGAAACTGCCAGCTCCAGTGTCCCGGTCACGCAAGCACCTGCCAGCAGTGGTGTACTGTCAACAGGAACAAGTGCACGATAACGAAACTGGGGGTAACTACTACTACTTCTCCTACAACAGCCACAGTTGTACCTCGCGAGTGTCGTAAGGTAAAGAATGGCGTCTGTTACCAGTACTGCGTCCAAGGAGGCTGCAACATGGCGTGCTTCAAATCGCCACGTTACCATTCATGCGAACAGATTTGCACTGGTTAGTATCCACATAATGATGTCCTATTTGTTGTTGTTGAAACTAATGTTTTGTCGCTGTTGTATTGAGAAACTCCTTGCTTAATTCCGCATAATTAAAATTCTCTTAAATTAGACACATATGACTCGACATGTACTGAGGAGAAGAGCATCTGTTCTCTTGGTGTAAGACAATCAACGGCTTTGCAAACTTTTCCTTCAAAATCAATTCCTTTCCATTTGGACATCTTCGTAGGCTATTCAGAAATTGTCTCAAGTCTTAGTATGAGGTTTCCAGTTGGGAAGTTACCTTAACATTTGTTTATCGTTTAAGTGAAAAAGAAAACCTTCGAGTAATCATTAGGCGAACATCGAATTTCCTGAACCCATTGAAGCTACAACCCTGGCCATTAGTCTTGGGAAACTTTGCTCAAATTGCGTCCCGTTACCGTCATTTGAAAAATAATCTTGCCTCGTCCCCCCGCCCCCCCCTATAAAATGTTGAAGTCGGGTTTTAAAAATGATGACTGATCTTCAACATTGTTTGGGGAGGTGGGGAGGTGGGGAGGTGGGGAGGGGGCACAGGTCGTCATAAAACTTGTGAAAGACTTCCAATGACAGTGGACGTTACATTTTCTTACTTCTCATTGAAATGTTACCCAAGTGTCCCAAGATCTAATGGCCATGATTGTAGTTATAAAAGACGACAACGTAACGGTTGGTTTGGTGTCAGCGATCATTTACTGTGCTTCATAAGGTGATACTGAATGCGTCCCACTTGTATTTCAGGTGGAAACTGCAACATGAGATGTTCAGCTCCCACAAAATGCACATTCAGTTGTACACGAGGAAACTGCAAGAGAGTCATTTGTGGAGCCAACACTTGCGTTCAGAGTTGCACTGGTGGCGGATGTGGTCTGGAATGCAGCGGAAAACGCTGCGAGCAACGCTGCACCATGGGAAACTGCCAGCTCCAGTGTCCGGGTCACGCAAGCAGCTGCCAGCAGCGGTGTACAGTCAACAGGAACAAGTGCACAGTAAAGAAACTGGGGGTAACTGCCACTCCTACAACACTCCGAGTCGTTCCTAGAGAGTGTCGTAGAGTGACAAATGGTATCTGTTACCAGTACTGTGTCGGGGGAGGCTGCAACCTGGCATGCTTCAAATCGCCACGTTACCATTCATGCCAACAGGTTTGCACCGGTGAGGACCTAAATCAAAATATCTTACGTGTTTTTGTTTTCTAAGTTCTTTTCCTTGGCATTGTTATACAGCCATAGTATTCTTGTATTTCATGTTAGTATCAGTTTGTTTCACCTAATTCTAGTGGTGATCGTCTACCATAGGACACAGTCACATAATTTGGTAGTACATGAAGGAAGAGTTTCGTGGCCTTTGGAGAACGGTGTAATATATCATTCACGGAAAAGAGTGATTCATCAGGATATCCAAACACCAAGAAGTGGGTTGAAACAAGGAGGCGCAGCTGAATTTTTAACCGACTTCGAGATGTTTGGATACCTGATGAAACACTCTTTCACGTGTTTGATATAGCCTCTCATACCCTTAATAATCCTTGGAGAAATTCAACGCAAACGTTCGCAAAACTTTACTCTGATTAAGATCAGCTAGTACCCAAACCACCGTCACGGTAGTGACGGTCCATGAGGTTTCCAGCAGCATGGACAGTTACAAAAAAACAACAACAACAACTAACGTGGAACCATCATTCAATATCTTTAATAAATAACTCATAAAAGACAATTAGTTATGTGAGCCATCTACTGTACTTTCTAAGGTACTAGTATAATGTAGCTTACTTATTATCTTTTGGGTACTTGCTTATATTTCAGGAGGAAACTGCAACATGAGTTGCTCAGCCCCCAGAAAATGTGAACACATCTGTACCGCCGGCAACTGCAAGAGAGTCATCTGTGAGGCTAACACTTGCGATCTGCACTGCACTGGTGGCGGATGTGGTATGGCATGTATGCGCGGAGAGCACTGCAAGCAGAGTTGCACTGGTGGCGGATGTGCTTTGGAATGTCAGGGAAAAAACTGTGAGCAAAGCTGCACTACAGGAAACTGCAAGCTCCAGTGTCCAAGAAATGCACTAAAGTGCCAGCAGCAGTGCACGACCAAAAGGGACCAGTGCATAGTAAAAAAGATATAATTACCTTTAATATCCGTGCGCCTTAGGCAGGTAACATTTACTAAAACATATCTTTTAATGCTCGTGACAATAAGGCCTGGGGAAATCCGACATAAATTTTGACAGGGAGAATCCGTTACCGTTTTAAAAGGACTACGGGCGTAGCAGTCTAATTCATTTTCAGGCATAAGAGATGTAGTTCTCTCTGACAAAAAGTAATAATAATAATAATAATAATAATAATAATAATAATAACTGCTTATTCCCTTTTTCAATCATGAAAAAGTGAAAGAGAGATAAAAAAAGGTTCTCCCTTTCTAATTTTTTTCCCTTTCATATCTTTTTTAGATCTTACTACTATAAAAGGAGCTGGACGGTAACAGTAGTGATTTCACATTGAAGCACCCAAAGCTAGCGAAAAACCGTACCAAGCACGAATTCGTAGCCTTTAAAGGTATATATCGAGAAGCCCCGTCACTTTTGTACTCCCCCCCCGGGAAAAGCGGTTAAATAGTTCAACAGCAAGTCTTTAAGTAATGTTGTTTGTCTCTTTTATTATGTAGTCAAATATAATAAGCACGATTAGAAATGAAGTGAGAGTGGTTTCAGTAGTGAGTTTCCTTGCTGCTTAGAACTGCAATGAGCGTAAACACTCTAGCTTAAAAGGCGCATTGATCTAGGAAGATGGCTCAATGGGTCCAGGACCCCTGTACCCTCCTAAAACATGTACTTGCCTTTTTATTATGAAATCAAAGAGAACACAGCGAAAGAGAACAGCATACACCAGTAGACCAAGTTTACCAGAAAAAAATCGTTTTGATTGTTTTGATTTGCTAGGCTGAGCTGTCCTTTGGTTTTTGAAGTATCAAGCTAGTGCAAGTTACTATTTGCCCCTCCCTTCCCCCTCCCCCCCACCCCCATCAAAACTCCTGGATCCGCCCCTAACAGATCTCTGAATGGCTGACACCGATGCTGGATCGAGGAGGTTACATGAAAAGAGGATGGGAGACTCAAAATGTTCCTTTTCTGCATCCGTCACGAAACAATTCTACTTGTGAAGAGTAAAAAAGCCATGGCAATTCTAACGCACGACCTTCGGGTGTCCATTCCACTGCTCTATCATCTTCTTTTGTTCCTTGCATGTCATAGAGCTTTTTGCAGGTATCCTCTTCATAAATGAAAGGTCAGATGGAATTCATCCAACTGCTGTTGTCATCCTAGGTTTTTAGCTCGAATGGTATAGTAACGGAAAGGTCGTACGTTTGAATCCAACCTGAGGTGCTGAATTTTTGAGAGGTCAGAATTTATCAATTTAAAATTGTTTCTTCGATCTGGATAAACTCTCCAAGCTGCAGGGCTAATGTAGCATGTAATAACTAATTAAAACAAAGAAGTAATTTTCCCAATTACCTTATCAACTAAGTTGATAAATTCAAAGTTTTGTGTTTCACTTGCCTACGGACGCAGCACCACAGTTTCTTTAGAAACTAACCCCCTTGTACATTTATAAGGACCTGTGGTCCATGAAAAAAGTCTATAGGAAGAGAACATTTAGCAATCTATAGCAATTAGTATGCTTTCATCATTTTGCCTCTTTGGTAGACCAACATGACAGCCATAACACTAACGAGAGGGCAGGTCTTGACATCGTTACCATTTTCTGTCACTTCGCAACTCTTTAGATACCACTTGGTAATTGATTTCATATCTGAAAATTAAAAAAACGCGAAAAATTAGTATTTGAGTGATGTGCTTGATTTAAATTTCACGACGTCTGGAGCTCCAAGCCATAACAGGATACTCATCATTTAAGAAACTTACTTTTCATAAAGAGGATTTTCCGTTTTTGATCCTCTGTCACTGAAGCGATCATAACTGAAGAGTAAAGAAATAAGGCAGTAAGTCTGGATGTAATAAGTAATTTCATGCACATGCGCAAGTTGTGGGAAGGGAATGGAGGTGGCAAAAAACCCAGAAGAATAGGGGGCGGGAAATTTACGGGAAGCGGGAAAACAGGATGCGGTGAGCGGGTTTCCCAAGGTGGCAAAAAGCTTAGCATTGCGTGATATTTGAGGAGGGAGCCAACAACAATGATGCTGAAAACAGGGATTAAAGGGTATTGAAGCCAGGAAATTTGGACCCTCCTGTCCACCCCCCCTCTCCCCCAACCAGGTTGTACTCATTGGCTAGACTTTGTCGCCCATATTATGGATGTTCACCCCCCCCCCCCCTGTCCACCACCCTTCTCCCAACCAGGTTGTACTCATTGGCTAGACTTTGTCGCCCAGATTCTGGACTGTTTAGAGCCTCTCCCCCCGCCACTCTCCCCAAATATCATGTTCCACAGGCAACTCACAAAAATTGAATTTTAAAAGTTTGCAAATTCAGACGGTCACACCGGTTTTTTTTTTTTTGGATTGAACTTGTAAGGGGATTTATCTCAGAATCTAACACCAAAACGGCTCAAAATCCATGTCCTATAGCTTAGACACTTCCCACTCTCACTCCATACTGATCAGCTTGCTTGGCAAGCTTTTTCGCGGGTTCTCGCATCGCCAAAAAAATGTTTTCGCTTTTGGCTGGGGGAATGTTGGGGTGATAGCAACTTTCGTGCAGAAATATCTAAGGACTCTGCTCTTCATATAACATGATTTAGCTTACCTCTCATATAAAGGATTCTCGGACAGCTGCAACTGATTGTCTGCTGCTTCACTAATTGCAAATCAAAATTGATGTATTGGTAATACAGCAGGTAGGGTAAGGTAACGTCCTCTCCAGATCATTGGATTGAAGGAAAGAAAGAAAGAAAGAAAGAAGGAAGGAAGGAAAGAAGGAAAGAAAGAAAGAAATAAAGAAAGAAATATTTGTTCTTTCAGTTTGTCTAGCTTCGTTCTGACCTTGCTTTGCACAGAGGGTTATCACACTCCTTCCAGTTGTTTCTGTCCGAGCTCTTGCATGTATTTTTCTCATTTCTTAGCAGAAAAAAAAGTAAATTGCTGTATCAAGTAAAAACCTTACATTGTGTTGACTAAAAGTGACGAGTTCAGAAAACTTAAAAAATACCTTTTATTGTACATAGGATTATCAATCAGTTTGTCCGCGAGAAACCCTGAGGCTCCTTCCAGTTCACTGAAGAAATGAAAATAAAACGCGCCTGAAAAATTTTGCAATATTTCTTCAAATACACCTACCCGATAACCCTTATTGAGGTATTTCGGAATCATCTTTGGGCAATATCAAATAAAAGATATGTTGCAACACCATAGGCTTATCATCCTCTGTTTGTGTGGTGGACTGTGCATTTATAATGGCCGTATCGGTTTATCAAACCAGCAAAACTAAAGCCGAAATTTAGGCCATTTAAAACTGACGAAAATGAAATAAAAACTCATAAAATTGTTGCCATGGTGTTTTGAAATTGGTTTCTGTGTTTATTTTGAGGATTTAAGGCTCGCGAAGGCAATGTTCTCAAAGTAAAGGTCGGACTCGCTCAAAAGTAGAGAAAGAGGACTCTTAGTAAGTTAGTGGAGTCTTCTTGACTATTCGTTCTTGGGAAAGGCGGCAGTACATAAAAACACTAGTTAACAAATTGGTCAGCAGTAGTAAACGCGACTCTTATAATGGCCAAAAGTTGAGCTCGGCGTTAGAGAATTACGATTTTTCTTGGCTCTTTAAGAGGTATGTATTTATTTTCCTACTAAATTTAGTTGGGGACGGGGAGAAACAGCTTTAAAATCGAGTGCGAAGACCCGGTAACAAGTTTTTGCATCGATATAAGGAACAAGGGCATTGCGTTGCTCGGCGCTCTCGTGATTGGCCCGATTTCCTCTGTTTTTTTGGGTCCGGCCTTTTGCCTCCCCCCAGGGGTATGAGGACGGTTCGCGAGCTATAGGTGGAACTTATTCCGAACTTTTTTATTTATATCCTGAACCAAAGTTGCACAGAATGCTCACGTTTTGAAGAGCTACCCCCAATATTTTGTTAGATTTCCGTTACAGGTCGTCGGTTCACATTTATAAAGGTGGCACCAGATAAAACTCGCTCTGAAGAAAAAATATGGAGACCTTATGATGATGACGATGATGATGGACGACGACGACAACGACGATGAGGATGAGGATGACCATGAGGATGAGGATGATCATATGGATGATGATAATGATGATGATGATGATGTTGATGATGATGATGATGATGATGATGATGATGATGATGCCTGGCACATTTCAAGTAGTGTAGTTCATGAAAAGTGGATTCCTTACAACTGTAAAAGGATGTATCAATACTGATCGATGCCCTGACAGCTCTATGGCTCCGTACCTGTCGCACATGTTGGTTGGAGAAGCACTAGGTCCGCTGGAGTCTCTCACGCCACTGTACGTCACTGAGTGAAACGAGTGTCTCTTTGGTATACGCCTCGTGAAGGAAATATTGCTGTCAAGTAAAGAAAAGATTTATAATGACAGTCACTCGCAAGTTACGTCAAACAACTGAAGTCAATTTTAAAATTGTTTAAACTGTTCCAAAAATTACCCCAAGACGTTGTCCGGTCTGTAATAAGACAACTACTAAAAATTATCATACTACTGGAATTCTCTGTTCTATTTTTAAAATGTCACGCTTCAATAAGTGACTCAACTAAAATTTTCTTAGCTAAAAATAATCCTACCAATCACTAAATTGAATTATTTCACAGTGCAGTATTGTAAAAAAAAAAATTGTAATCAACGAGTAGTATACCGTTTTTTGCAAAGCTTGCACACCAAACACAAGATCCCGATAACCACAATAGTAAAAGAACCAGACACAATGATGATGTACTTCAATGGCAGGCCTATGATCCCACGCGAGGCTGGTTTCAAGACCCCAGATGACTGGATCACGTGATCACGAGTAATTTCTTTTGATGCCACTTCCACCTTTCTGTTTGTTGGTTTTACAGATGTTAATCCCCACTGTCCTTGAGTCGATGGTTTGTGGAATAAAGACCCTTGCACACTGCCTTGTGTTGGTTTTGAAAGTTCAGTGGATAAAGACCCCTGTTTTTGGGTAGTGCTTTCGGTTGCCGTGACTTCAGTTCCTTTGAGAGACCCAGTAGTAATAGATGGGTTGCGTGTTGTTGTTAAATTGTTTTCAACAGTTCCAGATGCTAGATATTGAGTTGATATTCCCCTTGTAGATGATCTCCACAAGATGTTCTTCACAGAAGAGGAGATAGTTCTCGTCGTCGTAGTAAATCTGCCTTGATTGCATAAGATAAAACACGAGTCAGAATCGCAGCTCTTCAAAAATACATCAGTTTGTCCTTTCTTTTCATACTTTGCGGAATATTCATCAGGTTCTGTTTGAACGTTATGGCAATTTTGGTTTTCTTACTATTTTTAGGGAAATTTTAACATAGGATTAACCAAAGCTTCTCTTTCAAGGCATCTGTTTTTAGCCAATGACGTCACGTTAGTGACGTCATATTGCTACTGTCAGAGCCTAAAAATCAACGATATACGAGAACAGTGTCGTGTCTGTCTTACGATTTGTGAGGCTGGGGGAATATTCTGTGAGACGATGGGTGGGGGTGTGCACCGGGACACTGAAACTCTTTCCTTATCAAGACGGACTTGCCAATTTGAGATGTTGTATGAACAGAACGTGGAAATTAACGTTACTTCGATCCCTAATTAACAGTGAAAGAAACAGTATTTAAAGCCCAAGTTAATAACGATATAAGTGTAAAGAAGATCCTTGCAGTTATTAACGCAACTTATGTAGTTGCGAAAAGAAAGCCTGAAAAAAATCAGGCTTGCCCGGATTCGAAACCCTGACCTCTGCGATACCGGTGCAGCGATGCAGCGATACCGATATACCGATACCGGTTGAGCTAACAAGCCAACTGGGAGCTACCAGCTCCCAGTTGGCTTGTTAGCTCAATTGGTTAGAGCGCTGCACCGGTATCGCAGAGGTCAGGGTTCGAATCCCGGCAAGCCTCATTTTTTTCAGGCTTTCTTTTCGCAACTGCATAAGTTGCGTTAATAACTGCGAGGATCTTCTTTACACTTATTTCTTCATTCCGCAGTTCAAATATATGAGTTTCATATATTCATAATTTAATAACGATAGTGAAAAGACTATAGTAAAACAGCATAAAATTTTTCGGGATTATCCCTCGGTAACAGCGAATCTAAAATTTGCAGTGTCATTTTTGAGTGCGTGTTATGACATGAACCAATTTAAAACTAAATCGGAAATTGCGCGGCTTGTTGCTAGCTATTCTTAAAACTGAAAAACTTGAATGAAACTAGTATTAAAATCCAAGTCACAGTGGTGATCAAGGAATTAGAGGATGGATGTAGTAAAATCTTTACAAGATACTAAACGTTATTTCGGGGTTATTCATAGCTCAAAGTGTAAAGCGTATGTTGAGCAAATTTGCATAGTTGACAGCTGTAATTTCAGCCTTAGGAATGTAACGCAACACTTCAAACATCTCGAACCGACCGAAACAGTACCGAAAGATTAACAACAACAGATATGTGACAAAGCATTCTAATAGAGACCTGTTGGATCTACTGGAAAGCGAGCTGAATTTGAATATTTTCGTACTGTTCGAAGGCAAAGCAAACGAAATTTATTCGGCTGTAGGTTGAGACTCAAGATAAACACGTGAGCTAAAAATAACTTTGTACCGTGGGAAAGTTACAAATGTAAACATACTTTGGTCGATTTCTGAAGCAAAAAGACGAAAATTATAGCCGACTTGATTACAAAGCAAGCAACTTCAATCAACAGGGGAAATAAATATAGTTGCAAAACTAATTCAGTCGTGTTTATAAACGCTAGTTCAAACCGATTTCGAACGAAAATATTGTGGATACAAGAAACGCCGTTTGATGGCAGACTCCTGTTTTGACAAGACAATGTACTACGAACGTAAGTGGTTGTCTGAAACGTCTGAAACCTTACAAATTAAACAAAGTAAAGCGAGTCGCGTGTCACGCAAATCACGCAGAGCGTCAAAACGGCACCCTTTAGAAAGCTGACCGTTTATGAGCACTGAAAAGTATTGGATATTCGCCGGTAGAAGTAAGAAATTAAAAGGTTCAACTGCAACTTGCATTTATTTCGTAAGTAAAATTGTTAACTTTCCACTGATCTTTGCCTAAATTATGTACGCAATATTTTTCGACGGTGAGTTTAAGTTTAAGTTTGCTTGTTTTTGTCTGTGTTCTTTGAAGAACCGTGAAATAAAGAGCTTTCTTCGGTTTCTTTACTCCGCGTAGTCACGCTGCTCAATCATTACCAGGTTTTATAGTGGATAACCACAAGATCTCTTTGGTGGTGGTGGTGGGGTGGGGGGCGCTGAGGGGTTAGGGTGGGACTTACCGGAGGTGTAAAGTCCCATAGGTTGTCAGGATAAATTTCACCATATTGTGAAAAAAAAAACGTCATTGGCTATGCGCGCATTGCGTGCCTATGTTTTTTATTTTGTCGCTGTTGTTGTTGTTTCAGTGTGTGTTCCTAAAAGTTAAAGGGGTGTCTGTAAAACCCGGAACACACCCGGAACACCCCGGAACACCCCGGAACACCCCCGGAACACCACCGGAACAGCCCGGAACAGCCCGGAACAACCCCGGAACACCCCTGGAACACCCCATAATACCCCCGAACATCCCATAATGCCCCGGAATACCCTCAATACAGCCAGGAACACTCTTGAACACCAAAAATTCTGGTCAGCGGTCAGACCGCTCACGCATAGACTGTCCCGAGGACCTCCGAAGATTAACGAAGATTTCCGAATTTTTCCGAAGACCTTTGCGGATCACCCGAAGACAAAATGACAAAAATAAAATAAAAAATAGCATTGGTGTCCTTTAGATCGACAAAGATTTGATTTTGAATATTTCAATTCAATTATTGAAGTTGTTGTAACTCATGTGAGATTTGCATTATAACTCTCGGCAAACCGATGTGACATTTATAAGCAAAATTCTGGGGGTGGGCATCCCTAATAATAATTCAATTCACCATATAACACGTCACGGTCGCGATAACTTACTCTTGGGCATTGCGTGACAGATTTTGCACGCAAAACAAAACAGATTTTGCAGGCTGCTAAACGTCTATAGGATTTGTTTTGTTTCCGTAAAGGCTGTTCCTTTTCAATTTATGTAGCTAGTACTACCGCATTTTCTCAATAAGTGCCCCACTTGCTGTTACTGTACGAACTGGGCAAAGAAACACCGCCGCTCCTTCTAAAGACCAATTAGAAAAATGTTTGAATAGTTTTGAGAAGTAAGTTGTAACTCAAGGTTTATCGCAACGTATACTTTTTTTAGTAAGTTGGCTTATTGAGGGAGCACACCAACTTGCAAAGTTCAAGGAAATGTGATATGTACTCTCATCGTTGATATTTTCCTTTTTTCGTTTACTGAATTTTTCTCTTAAAGTCTAACTAGATCTTGTGAAAGTAAATAAAATACTTGTTCCTTTTCTCGCTATAAGAGTGTTAACTCGTTCGATCCGTTTGCTCCCGGGTTACGTTGTGACATCCTACATTATAAGCTCTCGGATACCTCTACAAAATTATAGTGAGTACTTTTTTGCAGGCGCACATTTCTCCTACTCATTTATCTTCCGAGCTACGCTCTTTTGTTAACCAAAAATATATGCAGACCTAACTGCAAAAACGTTGTCATTCAAATATGACAATAGAAAGCTGCAAGATGGGAATTTATTAGACATGGAAAAACGTTCTCGGATTTTAACATTCCTGAAGCACTCATGCACTACGGTATGATACTTCAAATTAATATAAACTGAGGTTTTTTAAAATGAGGTGTATATATTCACTGTATATTAGCGTAACGAACCGGCGGCAAAACATTTCCATGCGCCTGTGGAAATAAAACGATGACGATCGTGTGACCTCGGAATAATGACCTTATAGCATTGCGTGACACTGTATCATTTGGCTTTGTTATGTCCTTGAGGTCACACCTTTTTTTTGAACGTGATAATGTAAACCTCGCACGAGAAAAATCAATGCAGAATTAACAGTTCAACTGTCACATTTTCATATCACTGAAAATCGTAAGTTATTGACATGAAGGTCACGTGCATGATATATTTTTCCCATTAATTAATGGTTTTTTCGCTGTTCTCAAAAGCTTCGAAAATATTCCGAAGCATTCTTGAAATGCTCGGAAATCTCAGGGTGATCCGCAAAAGTCTTCTGAAGAATTGGGAATCTTCGGATGTCTTCGGCTTAGTCAATTCGTGAGCGTCTGACCGCTGACCACTATTTTGGTGTTCTGGGGGTATTCCTGTCTGTTTCGAGGGTGTTCCAGGGTATTATGGGATGTTCCAGGGGTGTTCCGGGGTTGTTCCGGGCTGTTCCGGGGGTGTTCCGGGGGTGTTCCGGGGTGTTCCGGGGGTGTTCCGGGGTGTTCCGGGGTGTTCCGGGGTGTTCCGGGAGTGTTCCGGGTTTTACAGACACCCAAGTTAAAGCATTTCTGAAATACCTCAGCTGAAGTGCACAGAGGCATTGGGACAAAAGAAGTATTTTGATTATTGATATGAAACGCCCTCTACCAAGCGTAAAAACACTTCCTGCTTTATTATAATGTAAATGCACTACCGGTATTTCATAAAAGTCACATTTCTCGCAAAGAGAATTTTGGCTCGAATTGAAATAGCCATGAAAGTTTAGGAACCACAAAAACGCAGCGAGAGTGTATAGCAAAACACTCATGATGGGTAATATCAAGTTTCCGTTTTCAAAATCGATACTCCCATTCACTAAACCCTTAAAACAATCAGCGCACAAAATAAAATACGGTTGTTGTCAGTAGCATATTGAAACTTTACCTTTCATCGTCGTAACTGCTGTAAACGATGCGTTGAATCCTTTTGCCGATATGGCGTGATCTGAATGAAACGTGACCATCATCTTATTGGTAGAAGACTGTATTATAGCTGGCGGTAGAGCCGTCATGCAATATCTTCTGAGGTTAATGACGTCACCTGTCGCGGACTCTTCCTTAACTTCCACGTAATCGCAACTACACCTGCTATTTCCACACGAATATGGATTGGACTCTAGTTCGAAGACTTTGAATTCTAGCCTTATCACGTGACCTTCAGGTACTGTAATGTTCCACTGGCAATCTTGAAAGTCATGGTAGTTGTCAGGGAAATAAGGCGAAGAAAATTCACCCCTTGCCTGCGTGAAGTTCCATTTGCATTCTGGTAAAGGAATTCATCGCAAAACACCAGCTAAATTAAAATTCTGAGTACCGTACTTTCAAGGGAAAAGTATTAAATTCGTTTCTCGAAGTTGGAAAAGTCTATTTCTATGGACGAGCTCGGTTTGCAGGAAAAGAAAATCAGTAATGACGTACCCATTTTAAGGCATTCTGAGTTGCCCGATAAAGGCGTGCTTGAGAAGAGGTACGCACCCCGCTTGCACGTCTGAGTTTAGCTTCAACATAGGAGCTTATTTTTCCCGACATCGTTATAAAATACCCTGTATAGGACGTTAATTGAAGCACTATCCGCATTTTCCTTAGAATTGGTAATGGTATTCTCACCTCGATAGTGACAGTAGTAAATCACAGGCTCCTCTAGTTGCGCCCCATAGGGATATGGATAAACTCTTGCATCATGGTTATTAGTATTCTCAGTATCAAAAACAACATACTCCAAAGAATACACCGCGCCCTGGACCTCTTGACAAGTGGACGACTCGAATGCCAGTAGATAAAAAGCCTTATTAACTGGCAGAGATATCCGTTTCATGGGAGAACCTGTTGTCTTACAACAGAAATAAATTACAGTATCCTGGTTGTAAACTCCCTCGGGGAGTTCTCCGCTCACACTGTTCTGGTTAGGGCCATTGTCGCCGTTGTTGTCATCCCACAGAACATATCCTTCATGGAATCCTTGTGGACAGAGAAATCCTTTCTTATAAATACAGTACCTCCCATCTGGCCAGTTCAGTCTGTCTTCATCTGTCTCAGGCGTGTTTTTCACGCAAAAATAACGTGTTATATCTGGTTTTCCTACTATTGCCTTCAAGTGGAAGTTTTCAAAACGCCTGTTTCTGTTCTGATCATTTTCCAGTTCCTCCGTTCGCTGTCCTGTATACCAGGTAAAACCGCTACCCTCGGGACATCCCGTGTCCGCCATCGGAAGGGCGTATGAACCCGAGGGCCACACCGGACTGGCTGGAGTGGAAACAAAACACGATGCACTTTTATAATATATCAGGCTGAAAGGCAAACAGTTATAAGGCAATAACTGGTCATAGGTTTGTTGACAAGTCATTAATCCGTTAACTGTTTCCCTCACAAAAAAAAGCCCTCGATTTACGAAATTTAACATTAATTTTTATGTCGACGTTTTAGGCTCAGTGTGTAAGAACCATAAAAATGCAATGCTTATTATAGAAAGTAAAATAACAACACAGTCACTAAAGATAGATACATAACGTCTCACCTACTGTCTTACCGTTGACAGATCGGAAGTGTGATCAGTTTTAAATTAAAACGGCTTAGGTGTCAACTGCCCGTTTCAAAGGTGGAAAATTTTAAATTATCATGATCATGATATGAGCCCTACTTAATTACATGTAATTATTTAAGATGACGTTTAAGGGTTTACTAGGAATTTAGTACTCGTCTTATCGCTATCGCCATTGGACTTGAAACTCAATTATATAAGCCGTGCGATTACCGGAAAACCCTTGACCTCTCTGTTAAAAATGGCTGCACGCGCCTTGCGTCTTAATGGCTATGGCACATCGCCAGTTTTGTTCAAAAAAACCACAAGGCGAATATGAAAAGTGTTATCTTTAAACAGAAAAACAATATCATTCTTTGTTTCAACTACACGCTATTCGAGAAGGAAAATGTAATTTTATTAAATCAAGCTTCATTGTTTTAACGAATTGTAAAACATTATTAAGAAAAGGCTATTTCCCTGGTCCTTTCGCTTGGCCTGGTTGGTGTATTCATTTAAAATCTCAAACAAAATAAAGCATTATATTCCCTGGAGCTTAAAGTACACAAGAAAGTCATCACATTCTTGGGGCATACAATGTCAAGCCCAACTGAACAAATCTCGCCCCATGCGATTTCAGAAGTATAAATCCGAAATCGTCTCGGTATAAGCGCTGCCATCACAGTCATCATAATTTTAACGGAATGAACCATTTCATTCCGGCAGTTCTGAACGGATATATCCGGAACTTTTCGGCTGTGACCAGCTGAGATTTTCTCACTTTCCTTAAATCTATAACGGATTGTGACGGTTTAAAGCTGTTCTTAGATCATTCTACAACCTTAAATTCTCTGAATGGGTAAAATTTAATCGCTTTCTAGTCCTTTGGCGCTCGCAGATGTCTTCTTCCGTCTGGGATTAGATGTCTCCGATCCATTACACTTCAATAGCAATCACAATCATTCATGGTCATCTTCACGTACGTGTTGGAGAATTTCGGACGTTTTTAAACTTTGACATGAGGGATTTCTTATTAAACGTATAGGATGGGGTGCTAGAAACTCAACAATCACCTTAATAAAGACGGCGTTTTACCGTGAAGTGGGATGGGGTCCTAGAAACTCAACAATCACCTTAATAAAGACAGCGTTTTACCATGAAGTAGAAGACAAGCTCAAGCATTGTTTTTTAAAAAGAGGGACGTGTTTCTTACCTCTTGAGGGAAGTAAACACAAAGTCGTACCAAACGAAAACACGCAAAAGACGAACACGCAGAACATCCCGTTTGATAAGTCCATAGTTGTCAGAGAAATGAGCAAGGTTAGGCAAAAAAAATGCGGAAACGTTTTCCATTCAGTGTTAGACTGATGAAGATGTATCGGAAGATCTTTTGATTGTTATACATAATTGTACTTCCTTTCAAGCGAACACAACGCATTCATGTCTTCTTGTGATTGGTTGATTAAACTTGTGAAATACAAACACATATGATGCTTTCCAACAGAAAATTTGGAGAGTCTGCGGAAATTCGTGGGTAGACAACTGGTCTCCCTTGACGTCAAAACGCAATATGGGCTTTTGTTTTTCAAAACAATAAAAAGGTGCTACAAGATTTTCCTCTCAATTATTGGCGTGCATTGAATTAAATATTCATACTTTTTATACATTTATTAATTTTGTTTACAAAGCGTTCGCACTTATTGGGCGAAAAGCCAGCCCGATGTAGGCAATCCAAGTTTTTTTTTTTCGATTGGTAATGGAAATCGGTGAAAATCAATAAATATTTTTGGTGTGTCAAATCGATATTATCGATTTCTCAAGATTTAATCGATTTCTAACAGATGACCTTTCTTGTTGTTATTTGGTGTTTCGAAGCTATAAACAAGACAAACGAGAAAGTCGGGATAACAGTAGACCAGTGGGCAACACTCTATTCAAGCCTGCTTTAAGGTACGCAGTTCTCACAGGTAGATTATTCCCAGGTTTACGAAAACCGAAACTAAACTGGCAGTTGCAGGGATGACCCCTTGGTTGTTAGGGTGGCAGTATGGTTTAAATGCACCGGACAACAGAAAACAGAGCGGTGCCGGTATAAACCTGGCAGCTACGCAGAATCAAACTCGAGATCCCAGTGATGTATTTGTTTAAAAATAAAAGCATTTTACCACTAAATAACATCTGTCTTCTCTCAATTATGTTAGAGACAAATATTTGACCATATTTCGCTCGTCAGGAATCGATAAAAATCGAAACCAATCAATAAAGTCGATACTTCTTTCAGTGTGTCATCGATTTTACCGATTAATCGATACAATCGATATTAATCAAATCAATTTTAACGACTTTTACCGATTTATCGATCGACCGATTTTTAACGATTGAATACGTCAGGTTTTAAGGCATTTGTACTAAAATCTACCCTTCTCACGTTGTTTGTTTGTTTGTTTGTTTCTTTCTTTCTTTCTTTCTTCTCCCTTTATTTGTTTGTTTGTTTATTTATTTATTTTATTTTTGTAGGCTTTTCCAGTCAACCGTCAGCTGTGGTAGAGGCTTCAACCGATAAAAAAAGTTCGTAAACAACTTCTAAACATTCTCTAGGTCTCCAGGATTACTTATACTTCAGCTGTTGGGAAAGGAGCACAAGTCCTTGGCCATGGATAAGGCTGAGCACTTCTGAGCCCGGTTGCTCAAAGCAGGGTTGAGCTTACCGCGGGATCACTCTCAGATTTTGATTCTAATCACTTTTAATCCACAACGACTTAAACTTTGCGAGTTTTAGCTCCCTAGCGTTTTTTTAGTGGAAAACTGAGGGAGCTAAACCTCGCAAAAATCGCCACAAATCGGGAAAGTAAGGGCACAGACAGCAAGTAAGACACCATGGAAGTAAGATAAGGTATTTTTATTAAGAATTTTGTAGTAGTTGTGTTTTCTAAAGCATATCGTAAATATCCCCATACAAACTCTTATAATTTCGCCATGACCGCTATTTCGCAATATCATATGACACACAACTAGAGCTTGGGCCGCCTGTGCCTGCGGTAATGTTTTAAAACAAGAGTATGAGAAACCTTAGACAACGTATAATCCAGGGTTAGCGCTAATAGGCTTTCCAACAACCGGGCCCTGGATTACAATCATCTCGTATCCAACAAGCGTGAAATTTCGGTAATCGTCCCTGTTTCTTTCTTTTTTTTTTCTTTAGGTCATATTTTTGGAGAAAACGTCTTCGTCGCAGCGAAAACCTTTTAACGCGGCGGGACTTGACATGCCATTCAACTTCCATATAAAGCAAAAAGCAGGGTTATTCGCTGATGAGTTGGGCGTGGTGGGCCAATGAGAAAGCTAGAAATTCAATGACCATGATTGAGAATTTGATAATTTATAATACTTCTCTTGAGTCGGTTTACAGGGAAAATTCTTCTTACTTAAAAGTGAATCAGCTTCAATTCCTGTTCAACACAAGAACACACCACATGCTACCTACAATAAGATTTCTGCCTTTCCATCAACTTTCTATCTAATAGTTTTAATCTTTGACAAAACAAAAATCCTTGTTCGCAGGTGGAGATATTCGAGTCGACGATGATCCATTCAAAATCACTTCCTATCACTGATTTCATATGATCAAAAAAGACGTCATTCAAAACAAAGGCCCTCTCGTCTTCACTAGCTGCATTGAAGAAAAGCTTACACCAATCTAAAATAAAGAAGAAAACACCATCATTACCCCATAAAATGCTGTCAGTCTGACAGACGTCGATAAGTCCTTTACTTTGCTCCCAAATTATTAATTGTGATGAGGGATGGGAGCCAAAGCGTCTGATCCTCACGGTTGTCTTTCGTTCCCACCCCTCCCCCCATTGCCCTTCCCTAATGTTCGACACCTTGCTACTCCGTTATTACGTTCACTTTCGTGTGGTCCAAAAAAAGTTCAGTTATTCTTTAATCTGCCGACCAATTTGTAAACGCGACCAACGACCACCTTTCTGAGCCGCTAACCTTAATTCTCAAACATGTCAAAAAACAAAAAAAAAACATGACGAGACTATCTTTTTAAACTATATTTTGCAAGTTCCATATTTTATATTTTTATACTGTGCTCCCTTCCTCTGACCTTTCTCTCTTCCGTCTCCCTTTTGGTGAGTCTGCAGCTTGTCACACTTTGACACTACCTACTTTAAATCCGAAAACGCCATTTATAAGACCGCGTACTAATATTTTTTTCTATCACTGCCTTTTTTAATCCAATTCTCCTCTGTTTCCTCTGTTTTCCATCGCCTTACAATTGCCTTATTCATAGTATAAGACTCTCAATAATCTGTCTGTGAGTTGTAAAAATTATTTAGTATTTAGCAGTCTTTTAAGTTTAGCTTTCAATAATATTTATATATATCGCATTGTAACGTTTCATGATGTCCTTAGTATTGTAACTGTACGTAGTAGTAGTAGTGTAAGTGTTGTAAGTAAAGTTTGTTGTGCCGGACTACAAATAAAATTAAAAAAAAATAGTCTGTCTAGTATTATCGTTTAGCCCACAAGCTAAGGATGACTCTCAACTGGACGAACTTACAAGCAAACTGCCTCCTTGCCTTCTTCCGAATAATGGTTACGTCAACCCAAGAATTTCCTTCCGACTAAAGGTTCTCCTGTCAGTGTGAGCCACAACTATGCATGGCGTTGTCTATTAACTTCTCCAAGGAAAATCCTTTTACTAACATAAAACTGGCTATTTTCATATTCCTTGCGGAGAACTAGTAAAAGTTAAACCGTGGTTACCCAACCAGAGAGGGTGATGAGCCACAGACGGCAACACGAAGTTTAATTTCTCCCTTTTGGACCCGTGATGGTATAACTGGTATATCATCTGTCTTTGTAAGCTACTAGACACCAGGCCCGCCTTGGCAAGGACCAAATTTAAGCTAACACAGGAAACAATTAACTTACAGTAACGCCCGTGACTTAGGGACGTCTGTACTAAACTTTCCCTACAATTTGCGTCACCAGCCCGCCGCTGTTAAAATAGCTCGTGTATGTTATCTTGCACTGGTACTAAATGCGTCTGAATTAAAGGAATCTAATAATTAAAAGCAAGGGATGATACATTACCTGTCATAAACTGGCATGCTTTGCTCGGCCGAAAACGCAGTATTTGTTTCTTCAGGGACGCTATGGTTAGAGAAAAAGTAGTGATACAAAAATGAGTCCCTGACATTTTAAGGTTTTATTGTTATTGTTGGTGCAGTCACGACAGACTTCTGGTCATATAATTATTAGACAATTCCGACTTAAAATCTGAATAGGTTGATTCAAGTGTGATCTCTCCTGTGGCCTTACTAGGGAACTAGCTTAACACTTTCGCTGTGAAAGTCGACTTTTCTCGACATTTGGAGGAGTAGCCATTGAACCACTTGTGACGTCATCATTTTTGACGTCACCAGATTGTTTTGATAAGCAGCTAACACAGCAAGGATAGATCCATCCATACGTGTGTCCATTTTTAACATCGACCAAATTCTGGCAGAGCTATTTCAGAAAAACGTGTCCAATTTTGGGTGCAAAATTGGTGGTAAAATAGGCCAAGTCACCTATAGTTGATCAATGTTCCATTTCCAGGTTTTGTGAAGGACTGAGGCCAAAACTTTTCCAGTGGATAGGAAGGGGATAAGAGGTAGAAGATAAAGAGAAAAGAAAGGGAGAGAAAAAGGGAAGGAAAGGAAGCAAGGAAAACATTGGGAATGAATCCACAACAACTTTAGTGGAATTTGGCAACATAGCACTCAAAAAACCGCTTTAACGGTAAAAAAAGCGTTTTTTAGAAAGAAGTTAGCAGTGAAAGGGTTAAGTCACATAAAGACGCCTTAGCAGCTTAGAGCTTTGATCGGGAGGGGATTATTTGTTACAGGGTGGGTTGATTGGCTCCACAACGTGGAGGGCCAGTAGCTGTCCTTTGCCGGGCCTCTCCTTGTTGACGAAATCGAAATGTTGAACTGGTAAACAGCCAAAGCCACACAGGCTCCACCGCCAGGACAAGGTGACATGCCAAAGGTGAGGCAGGTGAAACGAACAAAAATATGCCGAGTTAACGATCAGCAAGCATTGATCAAGGGAACTGAATAATAATGTTGCCAATCACATAATCCTGTAAAAAAGCGCCGAAGCTCTGACTGCAAGGCTGTTACCCGGCCTATGGCCTGTGTCAGAGGTCTATATGATGCGCCTGTGGCTGGAGAGTGACACTGAAAAATCCAAGATAAACAATTACTTTACCTTGCATACAGAACATTATCAGTGGATTTTCCAGACATGTCTTCATAGCAACTGTTGATAAAAGGATACAGAAAAAATAATTTGATCTTTAAAAAAGACTAAGCTTTAAAATCAAAACTACTTTAGCGTTGTGATCACCTCGGTTCCTTTGCCGAGTTCTTGACGTCCATGTTCCCTGGGCACGCGTCATGAAGAGTTAGGTCAGCAGATCTCATTTCACAGCAGCTGTAAATTAAAAATTTAGTTGGCAACAGTTAACAAGTTTTTCTGTCCATGGATGGAAATACTTCATATTAACTAGGTTTAAGTGTTGTACATGCATGTAGGTAGTGAAATCGTGGCCCTGAGTTGGCCAACCAGATATGTTAACCGCTAAATGGTGACCGATGACTTAGGTTCAATTGTGTAGTAATTTGTGTTATGTGGAACTGACAGGTACACATATAATTAATAATGCGTGTTCTGGCAGGTGCAGTTCACTGCATGTAGTATAGCTTTTGATAACGTTTGGGCAATAGATAATTATAAGATAGAGATTTGTTACAGTGCCAGTCTGAAAAGTTATGTGACCAGAAGGTGTTAATTCATGCCGTCATCATCACTGCTTATAGATTAGCGCTATGCGCGGGACTTCTTCCGACTTTGATATGCAAGTCCCCCTCCGGTCTACACGGAAGAGACCACTGCTGACACCAACACTCACCTGTTGTCTTCCTCTGCTTCTATCTCCACAGCTAACCCATCCATCATGTCTGGCACACCCACCTCGTTAATGTTCTTATGATATTGAACGTGAAGTTTCTCGTTGTCAGACTCCACACCTGTTTTTCCTCTACTAAAAAAAATCGATATCTTGATGAAAATACCCAGTATTTGCCTGATATTTATCCTTTGATAGGATGGTCTTGTAAACAGAAACGTATGCGCAAGCGTATGACCCACTATCTTAGCGATTCTTACAATGTTGCCCCAGTCTCGTTCCCAGGCCCACGTTACCCTTTGCCTGTCCCGCTGGAAAAGGGTAACGCGGGCTCTGGGAACGAGATTGGTGTTGCCCTTTTTCCTACTATGAGGAATAAACAGAAAACGGACTGTGAAAGAGCAAACGGCAAAAATACACATTCAACAGGCCTATGCAACCAGCCAGAGCTCACCATTGAGCAAATGGCCTTCAAATTTGATTGCTAGTAGGATATGCAATACGAGTACGAGTTTAGACCAAAAATCAAACCAGTCACGTTTTGCAGAGCTTCTGCTCCTCCCTAATATGATGAGCAGGAACGAGACTGATGTTCAGTTGAAGTGACATGTGATAATATATAGCATTTGCACTAGGGTATAAAACTTCACACTCGTACCAAATCTCTCTTGGATGGTTTTATAATCAACCAAGATATAATCACAGCGGAGTATTTGATCAGCCGTCTTACATTTTACTCAGAATATTTGTTGTGTTTGACTGTGCATTCGGCTAATTCCCATCTAGGGCAATTATGAGAGTGTTGTTTATAGCTCCACGGGCTCTTTATTCTTATTAAAGATATGCTTCATTCTGTCCGTCCAAAACCTTTCAAGGTCACAAACTGCAATCTTCCCTAATGTTTAAATTCATTAGTTTTACCACACTTCAGGCTTCGAGATCGTAGGAAAAGTGAATGAGAAAACAAGCGCTAAAAACGCACAGGGGCTGAGGATAGCGCCACTTTTCTACCTAGATCCTGCATGTCTTCTTTTCACAGTACCCTTATAACTTCCAGAATTTTCGCCGTCCCTACTATCTGAGATCCTGGACAGTTTACCATCGTTGTTTTTTGTTGTTATTTTTCTATGAAATTTAACCATTTTAGAAGCTTTTCTTGTGCTTTAGAAAGTTCTGATGGCAAGACTTATCACGATAAAAAATCTGAATAAGTTTCACCTTAATTGCCTTCTGTTCCATAAGAATAGAAATGCCATTCTCAAAACACACAGCATCAAGCCAGCTGCAAAGATGGCTACCACAATAAGCGCTGTCCTTTCAGTCTCGTTGGTTCCACCAAACTGTTTCTGAGGTTGAGCCGCGTTATTTTTGGTAGAATGTTCTCGAGTAGTCGCGTACGTCATCTCAGTTTCAGCTGCCGTTGTTAGGTTTTGTGAAGACGTTGTTGTTATCTCTTTTGTGGTCAGTGTTCTTACAGTGGGTGGTTGAGTGGCTGTTGATCAATAACAGAGTGTGTAAACTTAGTCTACTACAAAACGATTGACCCGTCGCGCACCTCCCAAAAGATACACCCATCGCAACCTCTCAGTTTTAAAACGCTGGAATATTTCCATTCGAACCTGAGATTGTAACAAAGAAAAATACCAATTTACTGAGAGGAGGTTTTACTAATAAAGATTTTCTCTCATCTGAAAACTGATGGGTGAACACAATTGTTTGGTTCCTTAAACACATTAACAGTGTGTTTAGTGATAGCCTTACACTGAGAGCACCGTTGGAGACCATTTTCTTATGCCTGCAGATGGCCAAAACGAGCAAAGCCCCACTACTACTACTACTACTACTACTACTACTACTACTACTACTACTACTGCTACTACTACTACTACTACTACTACTACTACTACTACTACTACCACTACTACTACTACTTCTACTACTATTACTACTACTCCTGTTGCTGCTGCTGCTGCTGCTGCTGCTACTGCTGCTACTGCTACTACTAATACCGCTACCACCTTAATTCGTGGATAGTCCCCTCTACTCTAAGGGTGTTTAGATAAAAAATGGCCGTCGTTAGAGTGAATCAACGGAAGGTAGGGGAACTACTAAACCAGCATTAACGTGCGACCGAGACGACTCGTCAGAAAGATTCATTTTGTTGTGGACGTGAACTCGAGTTACACCCATAAAACGACAATACTTAACAATTATTCTACGAGGGCGCTCTGGATATCGAATGATAGATAACCAACGAGGCGCGTAGCGCCGAGTTGGTTATAATCATTTGATATCCAGCAAGCCCGAGTAGAATAATTGTTTTATTAAAAACTTAACCACTATTAAAAAAACAAAAACATGAAAGAACGGGAAAAATGAGAAAAGAAATAAAAAGGGAACAAGAATCGATCACATGACTGAACGAAAAAGGCGCCAAAACCTTGCGAAGTGTTGCAGCGTTTCATTGCAAAGCTGAATGAATCAATGAAAACTGCTCGAAAGTGAACAAAGTGGCACAAGTTTTGGAAAAAAACATATCAAACTTATTGCCCACAAACGAGGACATTTGCTCTCAATGATCTTTACATGAAGTAATTGCTACAGCGCGTGCGCTTTGTGCTGAAGTTCACGCTAACCCATCACGCGATTACAAGGGGTCACATTATGGCCAACCGACCAAACCGTCTGTCATGTCCTCCGCGACGTTTCGTAGTGGTACGTACTGTCAAACCCGCGAAGAAAAGGTCGAGAGATTTCAGCGAAAACCAAGAATGGACAAGAATTTGTATGTTGTGGAAACACCTTAAAATTCATTTCGTGGCATTCAGTGAGAAATACGATGACTGGCTAGATTACGATACTAAAGCGGCTTTGTCTAGCTCTTGATGTCCTTGATAGTTTACAGTGAAGGCACGAGTACTTGATTTCCACTTTATATCAAGCAGCCTCCGGACGCTCCACCTCCCTTCTATCTCGCACTTCTTTCTTTAGAAACCAATTTTTTTTTCGTAAAGCCAGTAATTCACTCGACTATTAAGCACAGCTCCTTGGATGTCCAATTCCTTCAATATTTTCTCTATTAATTCAACCCAGTGCAGATTTCTTTGTCTTTTGAAATGAGATAATCTAAATAGCTGCGAGAGTAAATAGAAGAAGAGAAGGGAATTTATTCAATTTCAGGAAATTTTTGTGATTGACTGCTCCAAAATATAATTAAATATGAATTATCATTTTAATTTCTTGTTAACCTCGTATTCTGCCGATTTAATTTCGCGTTTGAGACAACATTTTCCCTTCGAAATGATCTCTTGCTGCAGTAACCGTCACGCGACGAGTGAAGAGGAAGGAGAGAACAAGAAAGAGAACTTTCGAAATTGTTTTTTCATACGGTAATGCTCATAAACCCTCGCGAATTATATATCAAAATGCGGCAAATTTATTCAACTATTTGAATTTGGCGGTACATTTAACATTCGAAGCATGCGCTGTCGAGCTTACCCAGTTTTCCTCAGCCCGGTGGTTTCCCGACCGGTCACACTCTTACATATTCTACATCAAATCGACGCCACAAAACATAAAAATGCCATGCCTAAATCTCGACAAAATAACTCCAGCTTTTTATCAGTAGTAGGTTAGATATTGCTAAACTTATTTCTGGTGGTACATTTGGGAAATACGTTCTACTTTGGGAAAGAAGGGCAATATTCTGTCCAAAACAGCATGTTTTCAAAGCGATTTCACCGGATGTCGGCGTTACCCGATACGACATAGGGCAAATGTCGCAATGAGTTTAATATGCTTCTAATTTTTGGCTCTGAAATATGGTACATGTTTGATTTTTTCCTGAAACATTGTTGTAATCATCGTTCAAAGCGGATTGAAACTGTACAATTTCACCATGTTAGCTGCTGGAGTTGAAACTGAACAAGGTTGTAATCTGTTCGCACAACGGAGCCATCACGTGCGTGTTTGATCGAACTGAAGACAGAACAAATTTGAACTTGAAGAGGTAAATTTCTATGCATCTCAGAAGCAAGATTACTGTAGCGAGGAACATTAGAATTCACCATCACAGTTTGTTAAACGCAAAGCGCAAAATGCAGTTGTTCTCGGTTAGAGGTTGCGTACGGAATGGTAAAAACAACATTCAAACAACCGGAAAAGCGATTCAACTCCGTTTACGTGGCATCCGATTTCTATCTGAGCATTTGGACCTGTTGGAACACAGAGCTACAACGAGTGCAGGTAAACCAGTGTCAATTTTGCGTGTTAAGGCCGAAAAAAATCTCGCCTTTCCTTCCTTCTTGGTAGTTTGCAGTTGTATTTTTTCCCTAGTACTTGTTTAGACTGCTTCATGATCTTCTCATCGACTCGCCATGAATGTGTGATAGGCCTACTCTGGGACCTTAGCTCGCCTTAACTCGCCCTAACTCGCCCTAACTCGCCCTAACTCGCAACTTGAGATTATGTCCAAACTTCTTTATCTCGCCTTAACTCGCCCTAACTCGCCCTAACTCGCAACTTGAGATTATGTCCAAACTTCCTTATCTCGCCTTAACTCGCCTAAACTCGCATTATCTCGCACAAACCCGCTCAATCTCGCCACTAAGCAAAGTAGATACCAATTTAATTATCTCATCCTACTTTAAGTGTAATTTTAATATTAATCTATGAAGGAAAGTGGCCAAAGAGTATCATTATATGGATTTCAAAAATGAAAAAGATAATGATTTATAATGAAACAGGGTCTTTACCTTAAAAAAATAGTAAATTGACCCGTCCCATCTTTCTGTAATTTCCAGTAGCCTCTGTGGTAAGGGTATTTCACATGTAAAGATTACATATTGCTTTTCTTACTTAACGTTATTTGTCATGCCTTGGAATCACCACTGGATTGTCAATGGAACTACCAGGAACAACCTGAACATGCACTAACTAGTTTGCTGATGCATAACAAAAAGGCTGCAATGCTAAGCATGTCAGATATTCCAGAGGCATGGGGTCACAGGTTCTAGGGATATTTTTTTAAAATCCCACATTGACTTTTAACCTTTATGTTCCACAAAGCATGTGACATTACTAAGAGAACATAAACAGTGAATCCACCAAAAAAGTATTCATAAAATAGTAAATTTTAGTCTCATTCTTCTAAGCAAAACAAAGAAATACAAAAGCATGATAAATGATTTACAGCAAATACTGCTTGAAGTGGCAAATACAATAACTTTGCAAATATATACATAGAAGCTGTTTTATGTTAATGAATAGCAGCAGAAATAGTATCATCTTATAATCTGATGGAGCTCAAGGAGGAATCCAGCTGACAATGAAAGCCTGGGATGTAGTCAGAATCTTTTAAATCCTCCATGGCCACATAAGCTTACTGATGATTTGCAGTTCATTCTTATAAGATTAAAGTTACCTGGTACTAGAAGATTTGTACATTGGTTCAACGTGGCATCCTGTATGGCTTACAACGTAGTTAGCCTGACAAACATAATCCATGATTTACAAATACTCGTTACATTTAGCCCTTCATTGGATAAAGGATTTCTAATAAAGGTAGCATGTCTGCATTGATCGCCAGCTTCGTTCGCCATATTGGAAATTACCCAGTAGAGACTGGTAATTCGTGTCTTTCCCAGGGCCCTCTCGTTCAACCCATCTGTCCTTGAGATGTATTATGGGTAATTTTCGAGATGGGCGAAAAAACTTATAAAGAAAAGGAAGAGAACTCGTGCAAAAAATTTGATCAACGTTAAACTGAGGAGTTTCGAAAAGGATCACATGCAGGTAAGCTAAGCTAAAGCCTTTTAACCTGAAAAAGAGTATTGATCCCAGTCCACTGGCAGGCAAGTTTTATGTAGGACGCTTCAATGTGGCGTACATGACGAGAAAACAATCACAACGCGACGGACGGTCGCCATTTTTTGTAAAATGCGAAGCTGGAAGATTGTAAGGGTTTTCAAATGCAGGACAAAAGCTGACAAAGCAGATAATGGAAAGTAAGGGATGCTTTGTGATGAGTAAACTATTCTTGTCAATTTAAAGTCAAATGAAGATGAGGTATAGCTCTCTCAGTAAGCCTGAACAGAAAATATGGTCATTTTTTGCTGTTATTCTTAGGCTGAGAATGATGAAGAGATTACTATCAAGTTAACTTGATCCTCCTTTCTTTTGTAGAAATCAAAGTGTCTCTCACAGGACTTTCAAAGTTTAAGGAGGGAGTTTCCAAATTAAAGAAACTACTGTCCTTGCGAAAAGGCATCAAACTGCATTTACAAGAAGTTACAATGGATTTATCAGGAGGAAACGAAAATGCAATTGGCGTTTTCATTTCTGATAGTAACAACAAACAATTGGGCTGGATTCCAAGGGAAACCGTCAGTGAAGTTCAGAGGATGGGTCGAATGGAAGACTTAAAGATAAGTCTGATAAATTTCAAGAAGAAAGACATTTCAATGCATTTCAGTAAAGTTGATTGTATCATAAAAATCTCCTCAGCTGAGTTGTAATTCGTCAGCTTCCCTGTTTTTTTTTGTTTTGTGTTTTTTTTTTGTACTAGCTGTTGCAAAACATTGGCACAGACTGTAAGAACTTTTTTTTTAGTTCTGGACTCAATGACAATAGTTCATACTGATACCGATTATGCTCACCTGTCTATTAAAACATAGTGTTACTGAATTAAAAAACAAAACAAAATAAAACATCTTACCTGTGTTTATACTACAGTTACATTGACTTATCTATTCATGATTGCTTGGTTAACATTAGTTTCCTTTTTCACTAATTTATTAGTCTGCCAACTATTTATGTAGCTATAGTGAATATTTAATATTCACTTAATTATATGATGACGATGATGATGATTATTATTATCATACAGCCACCTAATGGGATAGTTTGGTGTCTGAATGCTTTATAATTGGTAACGATCAGGACTCCATATTCATACTTAAGCTTGTCCAGTTAGGAAAAAATTCAGTTACAAAATTTACATAAGAGTTCACTCAATCAATTTTTGCACTCATCTGAAATTTTTTGCTTATTTTTTTCGTAATTGGACAACATGGAGCCTTGTTATATATACAAGACATACAAGGATTGCAAGGCATCTTTTGCCTAAAGCATATTACTATATGTTTTAACCCTTATCACCTCGACAATAGTTGGGTCATTTTCCCCTAACTCGCCTTAACTCGCCTTAACTCGCAACTGATAGGCAAGCTTGAGTTTTCCTTAACTCACCTTAACTCGCCTTAACTCGCATTTTCTCACATAATCTCGCGGCGAGCTAAGGTCCCAGAGTAGGCCTTGTGATAGTTTTTATTAAATGCTCCTGCCCCATTTCACTGTGTTTTATTCTATGTCTTGTCTTGATATTTTGAAGTGGAAAGCCTTCCTGATAAAACCTACCGTTTGTTCAATTTCAAAGACCGACGTGACGATCGATGAAAGAAATTGATTGTAAACACAACGCTTAATGCTTGAATTTCTATATCAGCACAGTTTCTTCAAACAATTTTGACTTGTGTTAGACGACGCTGTTCTGGCTGTTGGTGAATTGCTTGTTGGTGACGCTGTTGGAATTTCTGCGTAATTTAAATTTGCTGCTAAGTGATTTCTCTCGTGCATTTTTTTTCTCGCCGGGTTGCTCGCGAGGAAAAAACTTTCAGGGCCCGGTTGTTCAAAGGTTGGATAACGCTATCCACCGGATAAATCACTATCCAGTGGACAGTGTACTCTGTTTTGTTATCATGGATCCACTGGATAGCGATTTATCCGGAGGATAGCGTTATCCACCTTTTGAACAACCGTTCCAGCTCACTTTGTTGTTGAGTGTTCATTGACCATATTTGGCCGCAGCAGGTATATGAGCTGATAGCCTAGCTCCGATCAGCCGATCAAAATGCTAGAAATCCAATATACCTAGTCAAGTTTTTAATAATGGGAATTATATCGGTACCTTGTAGCAGTTCGTTTCAAAATCTTCGTCCTGGGGGAACAAAAGAACTTGACAATGTCCACAATTTCATGACAATTTTAACTAAATTAAATACTCACCTAAAGGATCGTAACAAGGGCACAGCCTGCGGACATAAGAATTATTGGCCGTGTGACAGTCGATAGTACTGGGAATTGACTTAAATCCGATGCACATGCCGATCCAGTCCTCGGAGCCACCCGGCGAATCCGCCATATAGTTCGGCTGGTCTTCGTATTGGTAAATATCGGTGTAGTTATTAGTTTTGCATGTAATTCCCAAAGACTCGAATATCTCCAAAGCGGAGAAGCGCGGAAAGCTTTGGCCTGTACTAGCGCATTTGAGGCCGAAAGTGGTGCACACTGAATCGCAGTTCTGTCCCCCACATGTCGCCATGAAGTACTTAATACCTAAAAATTTAAATTGCAATTTATTTAGCACTGTTTTATACTCATATGTTCCGATACTTCTTTTATAACTGAAAGTCAACATGCAAAGGCGACCGTTGTGGCCGTTTTCCACGCGACCAAAATTCAATGCAAACTGCCGTTCGCAAATACCTCTCTAATTTGTTTTCTTACTGGCTTCACACCTTTCCTTCTTTAGCTTTGAGAATGATTTGGCGCTGTACACCAAGGCCATGACTTCTTTAATTGTTTTTTCATTATTTACACAAACCTATCACAGAAATCCGAACGATGGTGCGTCGATGTCTTGAGAGGGTAACAAGAGCAAAACGAGAATGTTTTTCTTTTTTCATGATCAGTCTAAACTTCGAATTTTTTACTAGTCGGAATCTCGTTTGGCTTTTAAAAGTGATACTGAACCTAGTAGTTGATTTAGTACTTACGAGAGAACTCAATTTTATCAGAAAGTTCTCGCTTACAAGAATCAGCCAAACAACTGAAACATAGCCTGCGTGCAGACGTCTCCTATTTCCTTCCACCCGCGGGTGGAAGGAAATAGGAGACGTCTGCACGCAGGCTACTGAAACACAAAGAGCAATAACCATTCCTTTAAAGCGCATGCTCAATTAGTTAAACCCAGCATTTTGTGGATGACACAATCAAAGTGAAAACTGGGCGATATATTTCTTAAATTATCAATTAAGTTTAGAAACAGGTCGAACGTTAGCACTCTTCTTTTCTGTATGCGTTTTAAGACACTATCCGACATCAGACCTTTACGAAAACACGGTTTATGTTAAGAACGTGTACAGACCGGTTTGTTTATCATTTAAATGCCATCACTAATCATGCCCTCTGAGTTTTACGAACACGTTGTCAGCTAGGTTCTCGAAATGGATTTGCAACTTTCCATGAATTGTTCAGTTATAGCTAAAATTGTATGTGCCACTTTACTACTGAGATTGATTATCAAATTAACTCCGAAATTGCTTATTTTCGTTATGGAATGTGTTCCCTTGTTTCTATTATCAAATGATCTAATCTTAAGATGATATGATTACCTGTGAGGTTTGCCCAAGCTGCAGTTGGTAAGTGGATCGCAATCAACATAGCGAAAAGTTTTCCCCAACTAAGAATCATGGTATGATTAGATCTTGGCAAATGCAATCTGACTTGGGAAACGATGCCTCTAGTAACCTTCTTACCGGAATATGTCAGCTGTTACAATGCAAACGAACTTATTTTCGATAGCACTCGTGTGTTTTCCTCCTTTTGGGGGGGTGCGTCACGTGCGCAAGAGAGTTGAAAAGTGCTTCCAAAAATGAAAAGTATTGTTTGCTTTTGCTTATGTGTGGAACGTACAGAAAAAGTAAAAGTGAAGAAACAATTTACCCATATTCAGTGACTAAGTTGCGTATTAGCAATATGTTTTTGGGGGGAAAATGTCGCAATGTTCGATATATCACCTAAAAAAATTGAGGCAAGTGCAAAGCTTGAAGTCCAAGCTTTCGGTAGGTTTTGTGTACTTATCTCGAGGGTTTATTTTTCACGATTCGTTAACGACACACAAAAAAAATATGGAAAAAATACGTAAAACTAAAAGGCATTAGAACATACGGCAGTCATTTATAGTGACGTAATTCACTGGTCACGAAAGGTCACAAAAGTTTAGGAAAGACTGAAAGTCAACAAAATAGTCATGCTTTTCAAGTTTCTATGGTTTTGTTGAGATTTAGCTACATTTCCGTCATAGTTTAACTTAATTAATTACGTGCGACAATGAACGTTGCTACAGTTGAGAATTTACCGATATTCTCTACTAGGCGTTCTAGGGCACGAAAACGTTTGCTTCATGGAAGATTCTACTTCATCTTATCTTGGTTACTTTAGCAACTTTGAAACCAATTTTAACTTCCATTTGATTGCAGCGCAATTAACAGATTAGCAAGTTGAGCCGACAATAGCCTCGTTATTCGACGTATTCAATTTGGGATTATTAAGTGTCAACTGACAAAACAAAAAGAAAGGTCAACTATTTGATCTCCCCACAGTTTAAAGTCCACGTAGTTGTCTGCAAGTTATGGATCAGGTGAAGAAAATCCGTCACTTAAATATAATTCAATTTATTGCATGACGCGAAGCCCTTATAAAAGTAGCGGATGGGCGTCACAATCGGCGTGGGTATATACTTTATAAGTGTTTTTATTCCATGTGTACCCACCGTACTAAGCTTCCTACTATGGGCAAAATTCTATCACGTGAGACCACAGGCGGACCAAACTCACGTTACGAGGTGTAATGAAATTTACATTCTTACCTTCGGTGAGGCGGAACGTGACCTTTGAGCGAACCGGTAACGCGTTACAGGCGACCATTGAAAGAGACGTTGTATGAGAATTAAAATACTGAGGTCTGCGAACGCTAAATAACGATAAATTTGAACTTTTGTTCAATACAATGAATAAAAAGTACAGTACTTACCTTTGATGTATTCCTTTGTGTTTTGCCGTTTATCAGATTTATCGTTTTAGTGGATTTTAGGCTTCATTGCGTAACCACTGTAACTCCCTTCGTCGTTTGCGTTCCCAATATCGATCGCATTTCATTTTTTTTAAAAGCATAGTTCACCAAAAAAGGATAGGGGACTTAACAACAACAACAGTTACTTTATTTGCATGACTATACGTTCTTACAGCACTGCAAAAACTGAAAGCATACAACTCAACAAAAAGAAATACTGATGTAATAAGGAGATACGAATTAAGTTATATCAGTCTGAATTGATAAATTATTGCATGCGTAAGATAGATAGATAGAGATAGATAAACTTTATTAATGTGTCAAGGCCACATAGCCTGGGAAAATCCCATACTAATTTGGGGACACAATTAATAGATATTAAAAATATGTAGAAAGAAAATTTATAATACTTAGAGCTATATAAAATATTTATGATAATCAGATATTAAAAATATTAAAAATATCATCATTTAAGCACGATAGAATGAATCTCATAAATCAGTGAATGTTAACAAAATAATTATCAGAATTCATTAATTCTCTTTTAGCTTCTAATGTAAACAATCGTTTTATATTTGGTAGGCGAGTACTCTATTTTCCTGTAAGACCTGTCTCTAAAAAGTGAGACAGTGAAAAAAAGTGAGACAGTGAAAAAGTCAGCGAATTTTATCTTCAATTTGATTGGATCCGCAAGTAGGACAAAGTCTATTAACTCTCGGATCATTAGTTTGTGATTACCTATTCTAAATTTCACTAATTCTTTCCTCTCACTAGTAACTTGCTTGTAAGTTCTAGATAACAAGAAGGCGTGTATTCGTTTTTTAAAGTGTTTTATAATTCTAGTTTCTTAGAGTGTTGAATAGTATGTTGCCAGTGTAGGATTATTTGTATTGTGTCAGGTGGCTCGTCAAAAGGGGCCTGCAAAGTAAAATGACATACAACGAAGAAAATACCGGTATTAAAAACAGTCGAAACTAGAGGACAATAAAAGGTTACTTGCCAGAAGCATATCACCTGCGGGATACCAGTGCGCGATATGCTCCTGCTTGGAAAATTATTTTTGTGTCTGCTGCGCGCATGCGCATAACCGTAAAGCTGCTAGCATGTTAGCACAAAAATGTGTTGGCACAAAAATTTGTTAGCAAGCTGTTAGCTAACTTCCCTTACCACTTTGGTGACGCTATGATTGGAAAACGTGCAAAAGGCTCTTTGTCACACTACCAGAAATGAAAATTCAGCCATGCTTGGAAAATGGGTACGATAAAGTGCTGAAAGGAGTTTCGAAGTCACAGCTTTGCTGCATTACAACCGGCAATACCGTCGCTGGTTAGGATTTTAAGTCTGTATCTGAGTAGAATTGTAACTGTTTTTGCGAAATCAAGCTACAGGCAACTCGCTTGCAGTTAAACGCAGGACTGTTTTCGCGAAATCAAACTACAGGCAACTGGCTCGCTAAGATAACGCAGGCAAGGCTCTGCCACTTTTTATAGAGTACGATTGTAAAAGTTGCGAAATCACACTACTAGCAACTGGCTCGCTAAGATAATAAACGCAGGCAAGGAGCTATCACTTTTTCACAGACAAGACTCGCTGCCAACACAGCAACAGGCAACGGCGCGGGATTTTCACTACCAAGGTTCTGACCCGGCACATAAGAACACTCAGTAATAACAAGCAAAGGCTGGGGATTTCGGAGCAATAAATCCCGAAAACTGTGTTTCTACATACCACTATGACTTTTTTTCGGAGTTATCAGTGCAAATTAACAGACCAGCAGCAGCTGATTCACTATATTTCAATGTATGTTATTTTTTAACTCTGTTTGGTTCTCTGGTGGTCACCCATCCAATTACTAGCCCCCCCCCCCCTGACCGGGCGTAACTTTCCTAATCAGAGGAATGTTTTCACTGTGGTAGATGTTTTACTCCCTTGTCTTCCACACACGTGCAAGTGCAAGATACACTACTAAAAATCAGAAAAAGACAACTGAATAACGAGAAAAAGAAATTATTTCAACTGATTAATATTTTGTCCTAGATTCCAGTTCATGATTGAGGGAGCCAAACGGCTACTATAAGTTTAATCCCCGTTTGACGGGATTAATTAATTGGATGGGTGACCACCACTAGGGAATCTAACCTGATTCAATATTACAGCAAATAAAGTTTTGTTCAGTTTATTCTCTTTATTATGCATTCTCGTGATAAATTATACATGCAACAAATTCATTCAACCATTTCCATCCCAATCAATCAATCACTCACTCACTCAATCAATCAATCAATCAATCAATCAATCAATCAATCAATCAATCAATCAATCATCAATCGTTTATTTACCCACGTTATGTAACGTCTAGTGAGCTAGCGCTCGTTCAAAATACGTACGTGCTAACATAAAGTTTAAACTTTAAACTTCTGATCATTCTCTACATTTCCAAACATTTCCGTCACCCTTACCACAAAAACCACATTTAGTTTACCTTGAACGTCTTTGCGAAATTGATCAGTGTTGGAGCAGCAGACACGTGGATCGATTCGGGGCCCTATTTTCAGTTATCTTGTAGCACACAGCATTTAAGAGCGCGGGAAAGGTCAAACTAAGAAATTCCTGTTTATAACAAATTGTTATTTGCTCTATTTTGCTATAAAGCTAATAAATAGCGTAAAAGAAAAAAAAAACAGTCGAAAGTGACGGGTGACGTAAAATAGTGGGACCGCAAACGTCATCACTCACGAGTATCTTGCTGAAACCTGTCAATATCTTGTGACCTGTTGAGATCCAAAGCTTTATCGATGACACAAGGTTTATTTGGATAAATACTTCTTTACTGAAAGCAGCAAACAGTGAAAGGAGAACAGATCATTTCAACCTACGGAGCACTGGTGCAATACTGAAATTCATGGATTTGTTGAAAGTTATTTTCCTTACGGTGTTTTCCTATTCAACATTCATCAGTCACGCTCAAGCTGGTATGTTTTCTTTTTATTATATTTCAGTAAGCTTTATGCCCAGGGCTTTATGCAACAACGAAACGTTTGTTTAAACAATTTGTTAGTCATCATGAGCACTTCTATGGCCCAGTTGCCCCTTAATTAACTTAAGGTCGTTCAACCCTCTGACTGATCTCATGGTCAGCATCCATATTCTCCTCATGGCTTCAACAGTTTGCTTCAAGTTCATTACAGGAGAATTTGGTTTTCATTTTTTACATTCTTGGTGAGATTATAAATTTGAGACCCGTTATCAGTCCTCTTGTCTTACTGGAACTGTTTTGGTTTCTTTTAGTCACAAATGATTCATATTTGTCAAGTTACACTGCTACCATATTAAGTAACCGGATGGTTCTCACTTTTTAGTACGAGAATGAAATCCTGCGGTGTGACCATTCAAATGTTGAGCTTTTTTTTAACCAGTTTCTTTTGAGGGCTCATACCTGTAAACGGGTTTCAAGAAAGAAACCTATTACCGTGGCAGTGGTCTTGACTTGCGGTTTTAAAATTATTTAGCATTAAGTTCTAAGTTTTGGCCATTGTGTGTCTTTTGTTTAAAGGCTTGTTTACAATGTTGGAACAAACACTTAAGACCGTGTTTGAACACGATACCGAAAACTGTGAGCATGTGTCGTCAAAAATAATTCAAGCCTCCTCGTGATCTACTAGACAAGTTCTCTCTTGCTTGACATATTCCATGAAACAGTTAAAGAAAAAAACTTGTGAAAGATTAAAAAAGATTAATCTTAAAAAGATTAAAAAGGCTTATTACAGCCGGATTAAAAGTCGAATTTAATTGATAAACTATGTGCCACCGGATTTGGCTCTCGACCCTGAAAACAGTCAAGAATAAGTTATACTGCATGCTATTTTGGTTATTTTATAATTTACAAAAAAAATTACAGATAGTAGAATCAGTGTTTGCAATTGATCGCGCGTGTCAGGAAAACATCAATCAATGACAACTTTTGGAGTCAGGCTGGCGGAAAGTAATGTTATTTCGAGATAAATTCAAGACACAATTAAAATTTTGGTGTTTTGCTGTTATTTTAAAATGAACTTTTGTTTATTGTATAATCAGATTAGAATGGCTTCAATAGAAAAGAAAGCGCTCTAACAAACAAATATAGCAACTTATTACTATTACTTCAAAAATACGATAAAAGCTAAATTTAGACTTTTATGCCATGAATTCTCACATTTGGCATGTTTGTTGGAAAGCCGGGACGGACTGGATATAAATCCGTTCTCCGCTTCGAAAATTAAGTTATTCCTGTTCTTATAAGGCACGACTTAAGTCCACTGTTTGCCGTTAGCTTGCGTTATCGAACATATGTGTGAAATAGTCAAACAGTTAAAAGCAAACTGTTAAAAGTTAAACAGTTAAAAGCAAACTTAAGTATTTTCTACATTCTCGTTCCTCTCACCCCTAACTTGACTGAACAACGTGATCCAACCTTATATTGGCGCCTAATGAGAAGGGAAGGGTAGTACCTCTGTAAATTGAGTGACGGGGTATCACCAGGGAACTGAAAATGCGGTTTGTTACCCATTTGCCTGCTAAAACTTCAAAATACTATGGGGGAGCGCATTCTGATCATAGGTCAGCTCTTGGTGTTCTGTTCAGCTTCATCGACGCTCTAATGAAGGTGAAGAGAAGTCAACAAAAGTTCATTGCAGAAATTTCTCGGTGTCAAGAGAAAATAAGATATAAATCGGATAAACCTGTTTTCAAAATATCATTTACTGTTTTGTTTCGGTCCCTTTTGGAGGTAAGCCACGCACGGGGGTTTAATAAATATGGCAGAGTGAATGGCAAAATTGTATTCTAAGCCTGACAATTAATTGCTAGCAAATAACAGGAACCCAGCCAGCTATTTGATAACCTATCATGAATCATTCTGACTATCAATATTCAACAGTATGGCTCTTGCGTTCGATAAATAAAACAATACCATATTAGGGACTATCCACGGTCAATAATCGTCGTTTCTTCCTTCAATAGTTTTATGTCAAGATCTGGATTCCCAGTGTCCTCATAAAGCAAAGTACTGCGACGGTTATAAACACGTGAGGGAACAATGTCCTCTAACATGTAAACTGTGTGGTAAGTTATGTGTTCTTAAATGCGTTGTTGAGTTGATTTCTTAAAGTGAGCCGAGTAAAGAACCACCAATATCCAGAAAAATTCGATGTTAAAATGTCTTTTGGTCGTTGCTTTTTCGTAAATAAAACAATACCATATTAGGGACTATCCACGGTCAATAATCGTCGTTTCTTCCTTCAATAGTTTTATGTCAAGATCTGGATTCCCAGTGTCCTCATAAAGCAAAGTACTGCGACGGTTATAAACACGTGAGGGAACAATGTCCTCTAACATGTAAACTGTGTGGTAAGTTATGTGTTCTTAAATGCGTTGTTGAGTTGATTTCTTAAAGTGAGCCGAGTAAAGAACCACCAATATCCAGAAAAATTCGATGTTGAAATGTCTTTTGGTCGTTGCTTTTTCGTTTGTTTGTTTCCATTTAACCTGGAACGGAAACAAAACTTCAAATTTTTAGTTTGCCTACCTTCCCAATCCGCTTAGTCTTCCTTTTACTTGGATCTGTCTGGTGTCTAGCTTTCTAATGTAGCTAAATTGTGTTCTTTGCTGTGCTTGGTGTCTCAAATTATTGCTATCAACTATTGCATTAACCGATATTCGTGTACAGAGAGAAAAAAATTGATGTAACTGTGATAGGTTTTTTCATTTTTTTTTCCTTTTCAGTCAACATTTCTCCTACTCCATCATACAGCCTTTCTCCAGCTACGCAAAGCACTATGGCCACCATACCATCGAGTGTGTCTGGACGTAATGACAGTTACAACGGAAACTGGAGAAACAACACAACGACAAGTGTATCAGCATCAAAGACAAACTTTGAACATAGAAAGATATTGTTGATAATAGGAATTTTATGTGTTTATTTCTTTTCGAGATAATATCATATATAAATATCGGCAATGAAAGCTTATAGACGGATCCTTGCTGACGTCATTGTTTACATCTTGAAAATTGACATTCATCCGAAAAACAACAACGATTGTAACTAGAAAGAGCACATAACATTCAGTTAACATGCGAAGTTTGAAAGAAAAAGGATGGAAACTGGTTACAAAATAAATGATGCTTTCAAAATTTACAACATTTACAGACGTTTGTATGGCTGGGTGACAACTCTTGCCACCCAGCCATACAAACGTCTGTAAATTTGACCAGTTTTTTCAAAAGGAATATCTCCTTCAATTTTCAACATTCTCCTCTCATATTTGCTATTTTTACTAAATGTGCAAGTCTCTTTGAATTTTTCGTGTTTTCATTTGCCAAGCTAATTGACTATAAAATTTTCGATAATTTATGGTAATGCTTAGACCAAAGACTGCCGACATAACGAAGGATCCGCTTATTAGGCCTTTTAGCCAACTTTGTTCCCAGGGCCCTTTCTCGTTATTCCTCAACTCGTTTCCCGAGCGAGAGATTCAGAGAAAGGGACCTGAAAACGAGGTTGCCTTTTTTGCGCGGTTTCATTATGGTTGTTTTTCTGCTCTGTGTGCGGCTCAAATGATGCATGCATGGTTGCACGAGTGGTCCAGATTTTCTGTTTTTGTTTGTTTGCCTGTTTGTTTTGTTTGTATCTTTGTTTGTTTGTTAATTTGTTTTTTTTTTTAATCTGAGCCTCTCATCTTACTAGGAGCGCCCGTGGACGGTATCTTTTCGAATATTTTTTTTCTACGTTAGAAAATTAATACTTGCTCAGTGTCGACAAACCTTGTTTTGTTCCATATTGGAACATTTTCCATCTTTATTTGTTCACTTCTATATTGTTTTCGTTCGGTATATTTTTTTGTCAAGAACAAGACCAATATTTTTCCAATAGGGAAAACGAACCAGTTATATCTGCTTTCAGGGTCAAGTCCTCGTTTAATCTAGCTTCCAAGAAAGCTTTTACAAATGCATACATAACGAGCCAGACGTTCTTCAGGCACCCAACGGTTCGTTTCGGTGGAATATCTGTTTGGCAGACCTAAATCGCCTGAAATATTTGGATTTAATTGAAGTGAAAACTAGAAATTTCTTTGGCGAAACATCGCTCAGACCTTCGTAAAAAGGAGGCTGGTTAATTGCTATGATTTTCGGAGTGAGAAATATGTCGTTTAGAGTGCAAAATAAGGTCACCGAGCTAGCATTTTCGGAAAAAAATTAGCAGCTGGGAAATTCGGTGGAGAAGATTCCGTTTCCTAAAATTTTCTGCGCCTTAAATTTTCAGCTAAAAACGCCGAACAGATAAACCCGTATTAGCTTACACAAATATGCCTTTAAAATGCTCGGAAACAATCTAAGCAACCGTTAAATGACAATAATAATAATAATAATCTTTATTGAGGAAACTTTTTCACTTACGTGGTTTTCGAAAAGGACCTCAAAGATTAATACTAAAAACTAAAATATCTACATTGAATAATAGAAATAAGAGGACTAAAAATATGAAATTTATAAAACACTTAAATTAAAAAATTAAAAACCTGTCGCTTAAAAATATTTACATTGGCAGAGTCTCGTATTATCTGGCTGAGAGAATTAAAATCATTTACAGCGTGATAGGCAGTTCTTTGTTTTCCCCAATTCCTTCTAACGCAGGGGAGTCTAAGATTGACTTTATGTCTGGTGTTATAATTATGCTGATGTTGCTGTGTTACTAAAGTCAATTCATGATTTATAAGTCCATTTAGACATTTGTATACTGCACACATCTTCGCTGGAAACGCCTTTTTTCTAATGGTATCCACTTCAGAGTCGCTAATGCATGCGACGCAGATGAATACAGCGGTCGATCTAAAATTATTTTAGCCGCCTTATTTTGCAAAACTTGTAGGCTAGACATTAACGTTACATTATGCTTGTCACCCCAAAGAAGATCTGCGTACTCGAATAGGGGCACGACAAGACTTTTATAAAAAAAGAATGCGCGCCCTAAACGGTAATAAATGCTTAATTCCCTGCCATGTATTCGACATGATTTGTAGAGGTAAAATCATACGATATTAAAATTCCAAGATATTTAAAACAAGTAACATCGTTCACATAATGATCAAAAATTGACACAGTTAGAGCAACTTTGCTCTCTAGTTTCCTGTTACTGCCTATGAGCATACATTTGGTTTTGTCCAGATTCAGTGTTAATTTATGACAGTTCAAGTATTTCGCTAAAAGTTTCTCGTTGGGTGCCCCTGGTCAGTTAGCAACCAAAAATTACCTTGGGATCCCGCAGAGATACGTGTCTTTAAGACACGTATCTCTGTGTGAAGCCCAGTGACTTACTACTAGCATTCCAATGTTGTTTTGGTGATCGTTTTTGCTCCACCTTAGGCGTTAATTTTCGCGCGAATGTGCTATAATCTTTAAGCGTGATATTCATTTATTCCTTGATTAAAAAAGCATCCTGTTTCACTCAATCGGCCCAACCCGAAATGGGGAACTCAACGCTGAAATACTACGTGGAATTATTAGACGCTTAGATTTCTTCCCGAGACGAGCTAGTAATATCACTTTCCGGTAGGAGATTTATACCGCGTTTACATATTTCTTTTCTGCGACGATGCGTACCTTCTGCCACAGAATAGTAAAACAATGACTGAATTGAACTGACATAGGATTTTGGACCAGTATTTCGACTACGAGCAGTCTCTTTTCACTCAAGGATATTCAAGCAAAATAAGAACACCCGAACATGTCCAACGTGAACATGCTCATAACGCGCCCATCATGTTTTCACGCTGCATGTGACTTTTAATACGGGCTCGCTCGCGTCTCTCGCTTGTCCTTTTGAAATAAATACAGAGCGAATTAAAATAAACTCACGCCGGTTTGAAAGTTGCACCAGTGTAGGCAAAATGTTCATTGTTGTGTCACCTAGAATTTTTTCACTCACCTGGTTCCAACTTGCAACATACGGACAACATACGCTGGCCCAGGGCTCCTGACTAGAAATTTTTTTTTTCAGGTGCTTATGTTTGACGTAGGAATGTTTCGGAGGGGAGAGGGGGTATGGATAACAAGACAAAAACTCTTTTTTCTTCACTAAATTGGAGGGCGATCCTTTGGAAAAAAGTACGGAAAAATATCATCTTCTTTAATGTGACTTTTGTATGTTACAAATCCCGACCAAAAGAGACCAGGCAAACAGTGACGCATACGGTGATGCCAGGACTCCACCCTGGCTGAACCAGACAAAGATATACAACGTTTGTCTAAAATTTGTATCAAAATGTTCATTATGTTCCATATACCAGAAGCACTCAGGCATACGGTGATGCCAGGACTTCAACCTGGATGAACAGTTGCAAACTAACAAGTTCACTGAAGTGATACGCTTTGCTTCATTTGGAATTGATATTTGTAATAAGAAATAAGTGCAAGTGCATTGTCACACGCCAACCTGCATTGTGGTTTCTACGCTGACTAAAAGTACCAAACAAAACATTAAGCGTGACCCTCCCCTCCCCCTCCCCTCCTAAATCTGTTTGTTATGCCTAAAAGAGAATGTGTGACAAATTTGGTGTAATTCGCCGGTTGAAAAATCATGGAGCGCCTCTCTCCTCCGCAGAGGCTCCTGTTAGTAAACACCAGAGAAAGGAACGAGAGCGGGAGCGCTGGAGAGAGAAAACGGAAACGCGGGGAACGATTGTAAACACCAGAGAAAGAAACGGGAGCGGGAGCGCTGGAGAGAGAAAACGGGGAAGGAGGCCTCTGCGGAGGAGAGAGATGGAGCGCTATACTTTTACTTAGCAGCCACATTTTCATGCTGGCGGAGTTGAATGAAAAATTCATTTAGTAAAAACTAAAGAGGTTGTCTTGGTCCATCAAAATAGCTGGCACCCCTTCTAAATTTGCTTCTTACACCAAGATAAAACTTCATGCATAAATTGGCGCTGTCTTCCACTCCAAAGATCTTGTCAAAAAATAGTCTTAGGCCATCTGCTTACTGATGACAACCATTTGATTTCACGGAATCGTCACGTCAACACCTTGAGTTTCTCATGGGTGGTTATTTGTTTTAATGTACCCATTAGGTAAAGAACATTGGTTGTTTCTGTCCTCATTTCTATAGTTCTTACCTTTCCTGATCTGGTGATCTGAGCATAAACAAACGATAATCAACAAAACACATTCATTCGTCTTACCAGGTTTTACTGAAGGAAGCTCCACCACATTATAATTAGCAAAAGCAAGAAAAATGAAAAGGAAAAGTTTTTTTTCATCCTTGCGCTTGTGCTTACGCTTCTGCGAGCGTTGAGCGCATTTTCCTGTTGACACACGCTTAATTGTGCCTGAACTTGATTCGTGCACTTTGTCGGTAGCAAAAAACCAGGTCTTGAGTTTATAAGGTACTGCTTGCAATTAGATTGCTGGTTTTCTCAAAATGTGGTGGCTCTTGGAATGAGGTTGAGTTTTTCTTTATCATTTACTGACTGAACCATAATTGACAAAACCTTGTTTCTTGAATCTGTTTTTGTTTCTTAACGAACTGTCACGTTACACCTTGTGTTAGTCATGTGTAGTTATCGGTTTCAGTACTCATTAGGTAAAGTATATTGGTCGTTTGCATCTATCATTTCACTAGTTCTTGTTTTTCTTGACCTGGCGAGAACTTGCTGAGAGAGATCCTTCGGAAACCCCTGTCGGAAACGTCGCAAGACAACAAGGTATGAAAGTAGCAAACAATGTGACGCACAGCGTAGCCGCATACTCGTGTAATGAATATAGACATTTTTGAAGTGGAAGTGAAAGTGCCACAATGTGAAGTGAGTAAATCCCTATTAAATTTCCTGCAGCGCACGGCTTGAAAAGGAAATCAAAGATTCTGAACACCGAGGTATAAAGAACAAGCTTTGATCTTGCATGGCGAGATTTAAATCCACATCATCCATTTACAAGGCCATAATTGACTAAAACATTGTTAAATTAAAGCAATTATTTATTCCAAAAAAGACAAAAGAAAATTACTATTTCGTAATCACTTTTTCTATAATTACTCGAGGGACTGGTTATGAAACCTTGCAAGTTTCAAAGGCCAAAACAAAGGTGCTGCAATTTATGTTGAAAGTTCTACGACCGTGCACAATCTTTTGTTTTACGTTCGCACACTATGGCTGAATAACTTAACAGTGACATTTTTATTGGTTCGTTGCTCATGCAAAATTCAAACCTATTGCTGTTTGTGCACGGTCAAGGCTAAAAACGGTAACAAAAACATAAAACAAAAGACTTTTCTGAGCTTCATAACCAGATTCTTTTATTAACTATACTTTTTCTGAAATTCAAGTCAAGTTAATAAGTACCAATGGGAAAGCTACAAGGCAAAAGAAGCAATTAACCTACGAAAAAGTGCATTTATTGAGTCAAGCGCACCTTCGGTGAATCTAAAAAAAAAACACTTCAGAGCACTTTTCTTGCCACAGAAGTTTATAGAAAACAAAGATTTTAAAAACAACAGCAGTCTTTCAACAGTCATATGTAAAGGGCTGAGAATGAGTTTCATTCCGGAATGAGTTTCGTTCCAGAGTGAAGTTCGTACTGCATTCACATGACAAAATCGACCAACTCAGCCATCTTGAAAACGACCGTTTTGTGCGCCATATTGAAAGCGATACGCATGTGCCACTCGCCCCAGACTACACGGTTTACGTTTTCATCTCGGAACAGAGTTCGTTTTCAGTTTACATGATACCAGAATGAAATGTCATACCAGAACGTCAGAATTTCATTCGGATTGAAAACCGGAATGAGCTCATTTCGGAATGACTTGTGCAGGATCTAACTTTCGTCTCGGTATCTTGTAAACAGATACAGAGAAATATATGGGGATGGAATGAACTCGTTCTGGAATGAAAGTCATTCCGGTATCGTGTGAACGGCCCCTAAGAATGACCCGGAGGTTACATACATAAGACATGAAAAGGCATGTAAATTTTTTTGCTCGAAAAGAAGTTCTGGCCAATCGGCGGCCGTAAACGAAGTTTCTCACGCGTTTCTCAGTGGTTTTTGTCTTGTCTAAGTTGCCGTTCGCTTCATTCATTCATTTAAGGTCGGTGAAATAAAAACGAATTATTACGCACAGCTGGGTTACCGATACGCGGTTATTATTTTAGTGTTATCCATTACACTGGAAGAGTCTTTATTCACCCACCTACCTCCCCACCCTCTTCTCACGACGCCGTGCGAGTCGCTTATACACGAAAACAACTCGTCTCCCTTGTCCAAATTTCACTGCGCATTCGCGTGTTACTGACTCCTCACCCGTACCCACCGAACAGTGCAGTGTTGGACCACAGAAAAACAATCTTTGTATGCCAAAAGAAGCAACCTTCTGAAGGGGGTGAAAGGATTTATAAAGAATTCCTCTTTCCTGCCTAGAAAATGCGAAAGTGTCATAACACTCCTGAGGTCATTTCTAAAATCTGGACTGTGAAGGGTAGGAGGGAGATGGGGGTACTTTGTTTTGCTTTTTATATACAGCTTTCCCTCGGCTACATAAAAGAGGGAGAAATCTATATAAAAATTACTTTTTTTAAAAATTTCTTTTCCCACTCTTCATCACTAACAAATGAAATTATTGGCCGTCCATGATACATCATCTGCTAAGCGACGAAAAACAGGCGAAAAAAAATTAGCTTTTTTGCAAACAAAACAAAAAATTGCATATTACCATATACCAAATCGTCGACGTATTTTTCATCAGTCCCCTGTTTTGACAGACCGTTGTTTAAATTCAGAAAAATTGTTCCTGTTTTCGAAGATCTATCTATCAGTGGCTCATATTCCGCAGCCAAAATAATAGCGGAACTCCTCCGCGGCCGAAGGCCGCGGGAGTGGAGCCCCATACTCATACTAAGAGGCGTGCTGGTAATTTTTTATGGTCATGGCAAGCGGAATGGTTCGGGGGCGCGTGCGCCGTACGTACATACGTCGCATTTCATGACTTTCTTATGTGAAGCAATTGGCGTGGGAAGAGTCACGCAAGTCTTTTGACGCGTGTTGCACAAGTGACTCGCGTAGCGATAAAATAACTCGAGAAAACCATGGATAATTTTACAGTGAAATGGTATCCAACGGCCATAACATGATGAAAAACAGGATTCTACATTCAAGGATGTAAGGTTAGAGTAAAACCAACTTTATAAGTTAAGCAGAATAGTACTAATTTGCGAACAAATAATTCTGACCTAAAGCATGACCTTTGTATTTTAAAGCGTAGAAGCGAATCCGTTTTACCAAACAGAATTAAAAAGAACATAGCTTCCAATTGACAGTTGTAAAACAGAATCAAAGTTATTCACAATAAACAGATTGAATTTACGACAAAATGTGTGCAATACTGTGCAATAATCCGTCTGTCCAAATATCGGTCGACCCCCCCCCCCCTCCTCTTTTCCTTTGTTGAAAGCGCATACACTCTTTTTTTAGGAATAATTTTATACGGTTAAGTTAAAAACATATAATTGTATTGTATTTACAGATTTTCAACAGACAAAATTATATCCTTTTCAAAATCTCGGTCTCGGGTTTATTCTTGAAATATTCTAAAAATTTCGCAAATTTCAGCCTCGATATTCTTATAAAAAAAATAGAGTGTATCAGCTAAGACCACGCAACGCTATCGATAGCAAGTTGTTGACTTAAGGCATGTACATTTTTTTTGTTCGAAAACAAGTTGTGGCCATTCAGCGGCCGTAAAGGAGTTTCTCACGTGTTTCTCCGTGGCCTTTCTCTTGTTGAAAGTTGCCTTCCGCTTCATTCATTCTTTTAAGGTCGGTGAAATAAAAACGAATTATTACACACAGCTATGTTACCGACACGCGGTTATTACGTTAGTGTTATCCAATACTCCGGAAGAATCCTTATTCTCCGACGTCCGCACCCTCTTCTCACCCTCTTCTCTCCGTGTTTGTATAGCCTGATATAAACACGAGAGAGGTTGGGAGAGTTCGAGTCAGTTATGCAAACCCGGGTTTGCATAACGTTCGAGAATTCTCCCAATGCCGATTCGCACCAATCAGAGCGCGTAGTATCTTAATTATTTTATAACACTTCTGAGGCGTTTCTAACATCTGGACGGAGTCAACCTTCAAGCACCAAAACCACTGCCCACTCAAGCCAGTGTAGGTTTAAAACGGTTTACTGTCTAACTGAACTTAGTTATACTAGTTGGAAAGGAAAACTGTTAAAGAGCGTTTTATTGACGACTCAAGCAAAATGTGAAGTGTGCCACTAATATTTCCTTTTTTTTCTTTTATCTTATCTGGTTTTAGGTCTGCCGGTTTTGGTAAGAAAGAAATGATTTCAGATAGGACCGCGATATTTCTAGCTTTGCTGTGTGCGGTTGTGTTCCCGAACATCAGAGCCTTTTCATCAAGTGGTAAATGCCTTGGTAGTGATGGGCCTTACTTTTCGATGAGCTCCGAGAAAGGTGAGCCGGTCTCGAAACCATCCATCTTTGGGATGTTGGTAGTAAGAAACGGTGAAGGGGAAATATAAACAGACAACCACGGAACCGATTCTAAGTAATACAGCTAAAATTAAAAATTAACAAAAAAGCCCAATGGGCATTTGAACCGGTTGTTCTGACCCACCCCACCCCTAGGTTAACAAATGTTAGCACGATCCACGTTACAGGATGACGTAATGGCTTATCTCTGATGAGTCAGCTTATCTTTGTTATCGCTTTTTATTTATTCTGCTGAAAAAAGCAAATTTAACTCAAACGTTGAACGTCGGTATAAATCCGCCCATAACTGAAACTACGTACACAGAGACGAGAAATATTTACTGTTGTGCCTAGACTTTCAATACAAATAGTGAGGATAGCAGTAAAATCAAAATACAATGGTTCATAAACACGAGCAGATCAGAGTCTGGGGAAAATGAAATCGCCAATTCACGGTCAAACATCTCATGACGTGATGTTTAAATCCGGATTGCTAACCCGGGAATCCCCTTACAAAGTAAACAAGTTGACTCGGAATTCGTAACGATTTAGTTAAAGTGTATATGACAGATTTTTTTTTTATTTCCCTGATCGAATCTAAATGGCATCCTGATATGAATATCAAAAATTGTTTTTCGATTTCGATTTTCCTTCCCTGCGCTTTTGCCGGTTAAAAACGTGAAATTTTACTTCCGGTCATGTCAAAAACCGCGCAAAGGGAGACCTGGGCATAGACACGTTGTGACGTCATACCAGGAACGGAGTCGATGTCAAAACAAACTACGTGGGCCGCATTGCGGAGATTTAATGCATTTTATTCTTCTTTATTCCGCAACCGCCAAATTAAGCACGAAATTATGTGAAACTGCTGATGTTACAAGTAATCTTTTAGAGTCCATCGAATGCGAATCGCTAACTTCTGAAGTTGAAAGCGAAACAGAGCTCGAGATCGAGAAAGAAGCTATTCAGAGCCGGCAGATCCTTACATAGACAAGCCGCTTGCCAATGAATATTGACTTAGTAAATACTATCAAGAGACAAAGGAGGCAGAACGAATAAAACACAAGCTAGAAAACCGATTTGATGGTACCGAAGCGCTCGAGACATAATAAGATATGCAACGATTTCTCATCTCCCGTTGTAAATATTAAAGCGAAACAGAACTCGGGAACGAGAAGGAAGACTATTCAGAACCAAAAGGTCCTTAAATAGACAATCCGCTTGCCGATGCAAATTGACTTAGAGAATATTATCAAGAGATAGAGGAGAAAGAACCAAGAAAACAGAATCTAGAAAACGTATGTGCTCCAGACTTAGTAAGAAATGCCACGATTTCTCATCTCCCGGTATAAATATTATAATCGTGCTCTGCTAAATAAACTTTGTTTGGGCTCGGCTAAAAAACAGAAAAAAACGCCTGTTATGCAGGTTATACTTTCATACTCTTACACGTGTAGGTGTAGTAACTGTGCCTTAAACCATCTGCGAAACGCTGGAGATTGTCTTTGCTGCAAAGAAATTCAGAAATGTGTCGAATCTCTCGAAGTGCCATTGTTTCGCGCGAAGCCGCAAACTTGACACATGTTCAACAGGATGTGTAACAACCCACCCGGTACTGTTCAGCGTTGTCTGACTAAAATTGATGGTCGCTACGATCACGGGAGTGCAGCAAAACGTAATACGATAGATGGTAGAAAGTATCGTTAGATTAGTTCGCAAGAGAACCTGGAGAACTGAGTAATTCTCTGCGTTCTTGTGGACTCTATTGTAAATTGTGCAATAGCCAATTTGATTGATATTTCAGGTCTTTCAATATATATAAGCTGCAGTAAGATTATTAAATGAAGATCAGAGTTTGCTCATTCCTTTAAAAACTTAGTCAGACATGTTTTCATCATAATTTTATAATTACCCGTAGTCCAGTTTGCTGCATCTGATCATAGCGACCATCTGTTTTAGGCCGACAAGAGGTCAGATAACACTGAATCCCGGGTGCATTGAGACACATCCTGTTGTTGTATCAAGTTCGCGGCTTCGCGCAAAACAATGGCGCTTCGAGAGACTCGACACATTTCTGAATTTCTTTGCAGCAAAGACAATCTCCGGCGTTTTGCAGATGGTTTAAGGCACAGTTACTACATCTACACGTGTAAGAGTATGAAAGTATAACCTGCATAACAGGCGTTTATTTAGCCGAGCACGATTATAATATTTACACCAGGAGATGAGAAATCGTGGCATTTCTTACTACGTTTCGAGTGCTTCGGTACCATCAAATAGGTTTTCTAGATTCTGTTTTCTTCGTTCTACCTCCTCTATCTCTTGATAGTATTCTCTAAGTCAATTTTTATCGGCAAGCGCTTGTCTGTGTAAGGACCTTCTGGTTTTGAATAGTCTTCTTCCTCGTTCCGGAGTTCTGTTCCGCTTTAATATTTACACTGGGAGATGAGAAATCGTTGCATTTCTTATTATGTATCGAGCGCTTCGGTACCATAGAATCGGTTTTCTAGCTTGTGGTCTAGGTTTTCTAGCGAGTGATTTATTCGTTCTACTTCCTTTGTCTCTTGATAGTATTCTCTAAGTCAATATTCATCGGCAAGCGGCTTGTCTATGAAAGGGTTCTGAATGGCTTCTTTCTCGATCTCAAGTTCTGTTTCGCTTTCAACTTCAGAAGTAAGCGATTCGCATTCTATGGACTCTAAAAGCTCCAAATCACTGCCCAGGTTACTTGTAACATCAGCAGTTCCACATAATTTCGTGCTAATTAGGCGGTTGCGGGATAAAAAAGAATAAAATGTGTTAGGGGAATGGTCAAAACTATTGTACTCAGACAAGACCCACCACTCTGCAAAAAGACAGGTGGTCTCTTCATGTACCCCGCTTCCCCCACCTTAAAAGATGGCGTCTTGTTTGTATAGCCCCACTCTATCAGGAGTAAAAACTAAGAAAAAGATTCAAACCTCCCTGTGTTATTCCTCCAGCAACGCAAGCTTCATGCACACCCTTAAATGAAAGTCTCAGCTCAAATTTGAGGCCAATAAATTTTGTCCATTTGGCTAATCAGACAAGTGGTATCTTGCATAGCCTCCCTACCCCTACGCAAGGTGGGTCCTCATCGAGTACACTTGTGATGACCACTTCCCCATAGATCTCCGCAATGCCGCCCACGTAGTTTGTTTTGGCATCGACTCCGTTCCTGGTATGACGTCCCAACGTGACTATGCCCAGGTCTCTCTTTGCGCGGTTTTTGTCATGACCGGAAGTAAAATTTCACGTTTTTAACCGGCAAAAGCGCAGGGAAGGAAAATCGAAATCGAAAAACAATTTTTGATATTCATATCAGGATGCTATTTAGCTTCGATAAGGCAAATTAAAAAAAATCTGTCATATACACTTTAAATTGAAAATCGAAAAGATCTTTTCGAAAAACAAACAAAAGGTTTGTAAAAGAAAAAGGTAAAACGAAACAAACTAAATTGCAAAATTCAGAGTGGTGCTTTCTCTTCTCTGGGATGTAACGATTCCGCCGTCATAAAGTTATTCAACGTGCAAGGGTCACGATATGACGAGTTCGTCTTTATCAGGCGGTGAAATATTTATTTGCTTTAGGCAAAGTTAATTGTTAGCTCAACTGGTTAGAGCGCTGCACGGTATCGCAGAGGTCAGGGTTCGAATCCCGGCAAGCCTGATTTTTTCAGGCTTTCTTTTCGCAACTGCATAAGTTGCGTTAATAACTGCGAGGATCCTCTTTACAGTTATTTCTTCATTCCGCAGTTCATATATATGAGTTTCATATATTCATAATTTCATCTTCATCTTTCCCGGGTATATTACGAACCAATTTAATGACCAGCTCCCAGTTGGCTTGTTAGCTCAACTGGTTAGAGCGCTGCACGGTATCGCAGAGGTCAGGGTTCGAATCCCGGCAAGCCTGATTTTTTCAGGCTTTCTTTTCGCAACTGCATAAGTTGCGTTAATAACTGCGAGGATCTTCTTTACAGTTATTTCTTCATTCCGCAGTTCATATATATGAGTTTCAAATATTCATAATTTCATCTTCATCTTTCCCGGGTATATTACGAACCAATTTAATGACCAGCTCCCAGTTGGCTTGTTAGCTCAACTGGTTAGAGCGCTGCACGGTATCGCAGAGGTCAGGGTTCGAATCCCGGCAAGCCTGATTTTTTCAGGCTTTCTTTTCGCAACTGCATAAGTTGCGTTAATAACTGCGAGGATCTTCTTTACAGTTATTTCTTCATTCCGCAGTTCATATATATGAGTTTCATATATTCATAATTTCAAAGTTAATTGTATTAGCAAGAATTGAGTCGAACTTAGTTGCGCATGTGTTTTATGTAAGATACGCTACCTAAACTGCTGCCACATTGTTAACAGCAATTTATCTGTGTAATGTAAGTAACGAGCGGAGAGATACCAGTAGCAATACTCTGTTGCGCATGCGTTGTATGTAAGACACGAACCGCTACTTAAACCACTACCACGTGGCTAACAGCGGAATCGGATAAGACTGGCAAAGTGACCAAAAAACAAAACCCGGCCCATTTTAGAAACCGGCGGTCGCCGTGGCGACAGCCGGTTAATAACACGCTCGGCCACTGCAGGCAATATACAAGCTTGATAGCCTCGGGAAACTGCGCATGAAGGTAACACTTAAATTGCCAAAAATGGTTTTGGACTTGCTTAAGGCCACCTATATAAAGTCTGCAGGGGCAGTGATATGAGTTTGGGTTGTCCTTTCAACTTACAGTCAGGAGCTCGAGTTTCACTTTAAAACATATCTTTAATTTTTTGTGGTTAAAAGTCGCCAAAAGCGTGTAAAAAAATTTGTTGGAATTTAAGATTTTCAAGATCCACCCAAAACCTAGAGAAAACTAGAGAAAAAAGAGGCAGCCAACCAAACTCTAACAGTGAGTGGCATCCTTTTGTGTCCTTATTTGAAGGAAACTCATTTTTTCCTCTTTCTCTTGATAACAAGGAATCAAAAGTGCCTTAATTCTGTTGCGGTGAAAATGGTCTCCCCTAGGTGCCCTAGGAAATATGTATCTGTTACAATTTTAGCTAAAGTAACGTTTACTATATACCTATTTAATTACACAAGACACTCATTTACCTTTAGTTATTGTAATTCTTGTCATTTTTTAAGTTGTCTTTTTGTTAGTCCGTGTTAACCTGAAACAAGCGACCCATTCTTCTGTACTGCATCATAAAGTTTGATTATTAAAAAAACTGTTATGGGCTAGTAGATTATTTCGTTACACCTAATTGCGCGCTTGTAACAAGTGAACATTCTCATCCTGTTATAATTTTACATACTTTGGTGAGTTTTATATAATGGTAATAGGACTGTGTGGAGTTTAATTCGGACTGTAATCATACGAGTGGTTAACAAAATCGGACAAAAGCGAAGCGGGAGTCCGATTTGTTTAATCACGAGTATGATTACTGACAGAATTGGACGACACGAAGTCCTATTATTAATTCAGCAAGAGACAAGCTGATGAGTGGTGTAAATTGTTTCAATAAACGACGCCCTAAAAAGTATATTTTGCAAATAATAGTTTTAGAGGGTCAGTTGTTGTTGCTATGGGGTTTATATCGAAGTTTGTGATTGATTCATTTAAACTGAAGCTTTAACTGTGATTGGTTTTTTGAATTGTCCAATAATAGACTGTCCAATAACAAACTGTCCAACAACAAACAGCAAACTGTCCGATAAGAAGTTAGGAGGCTAATTAGTGGAAAATAGAGGGTCTTTTAAACCAATCACATTTGAGGAAATTGTAACTGATTTATGATTAAATTGATTATCGCGTACCCTGATCATTTCGTGGGTGAATAACAGAATTGCCCAAATGTGCACGTTTGCTCCTGTTCTCTACTGGTAACTTATTACATTCTTTTCCAACAGATAAATCACCCAATAAGATTGTATGTTCGGATCACAAAAAAGAGTGCGGGGATCAGGACAAATGTTGCTATATACCTACCATGCATTCCGAGATGGCGTTGCTGCCGCGGTAGGGGTCCTAGAGCAAGGTGTTGCTCAAGCGGACGCACGTGTTGCAATCAATATCAATTGTAAGAAGAAGGCATTGTTTTTATTTTTTGTTTTATATCTTTTCTGTAACTCTTGTTGGCAAAATTAGGTCGCAAAACAGAATATTTGCTCTCAAATAATCAGGTAGTTAACGAATAAATCATTTCCATGAGTTTTTTTCTCTTGCTTTTCATCATCTTAATTTCTTCCATTGACGCAAGCACCAGGGAAGCATAAACGTGCCCATAAGAGTTCAAACAAACTCTCTGAAACGCATGTACAAAGACAAAAATTGAAATTTTTTACCCTGACGCGCACGCTCGAGTTTCGGAGTTTGCATGGGATCTGGAGCTTGCAGACTCGGTTTGAAATAATTACCTCCTAAATGTGATAGTTTTGTCGTCTTGCAGATATTAACAGCGATTAGGTTAGGACAACAGTAATACCGTGTTATATCCTGTTCTCAAGGTAAAGCTAACCAGATTTACGGCTGGTCAGTTCTTAAGTACCACATTTCAGTAACCTGCAGTTGTATGTGTTCCCGAGGGGGGCACTCAAGGGAAGTTTGGGCGGTGGTGTGCCGCTAAGGCCTTCAGACCCTGACCCTGTTTAAGACAAAATCCGTTCATTTCCTACCCTGTTTAAGACAAAAGACCTTTTTTCGTGACAAGAAAGAAATTTTTTATATAAATAAGGCCCCCCCCCCCCCCAACCCCGGGTATGTGTTTCATTTCCTTTTACTGACTGGAAAGCTTACATTAGCTTAAACTGTTATAACGTTGCATCGAAATTGGGATCAGTTTCGACGTTTGAAAGATGGACGAGCGCTCTTCCGCGAGAAGTGAGTCAGTCCTGGAAGAGAAGGCAAAAAACAAGAACACAGCCAAACGTTCTACGAATGAACGTCTAGAAACACTGGGCACATCTGACGTGGACATAGCCTCCCAACGGGCTCCGCGATGGGAGAAATGACGCGAAAAAAAATCGCGAGCAGAGCGCAGACAGGGGAAGAGAACGGGGCGGCGGAGCCTGTGGGCTATGTATTTTGTAATGTTTTGGTATGTAACTGAAGTATGTAGGAATGTATTCATAAGATTGTGTTAATGATTTAGGTGTTTATTAATCCTGTGGGATTCGTTTGGTTATTTAAGAGATTGTAAGTTATGCAGAAACCATTCGAAGGCATCTCTTTATACTTGCTTTTAATTTGTGTAACCTACTGTACTGTTTTCTGTATATTTGTATACTTGTTAGCGTTCCGATTTGCAATTGTACTCCGGCTGTGTGTGCTCACGGACATCAATAAACGAGATGCTCGCCCCTAGAACTGTGTGGTGTGTTTATTGAAGATTAATTACAAAATGTTTTATACTCGTTTCACAGTGATTAGAGTATAATTCTTTGAATGCTCTCTCTTCTCCGCAGAGGCCTTCTAGACAGTCACGTCTTGACTGCACGCTTAAGAAAAACGTTCACTGCGCCCCCAGTTTTCTCTTTCCCTGTTGTTTACTAATAGGAGCGAGGAGAGAGTTGAATGCTGCCAATCCGTCCCCTGTAATTATCCCGTTCCTACTTGTCAACAATGTGCCAACAAGGAAAGTACGCGTTCAAATTTGTCACTTTTCTAAAAAACATTGCTAAGTTAAAGCAGAATGCGTGAGACAGTCGTTCCTCTCTTCAACGCCTTAAAGAACTACAAAGAATTGCATGCTTGTCACTCCTGGACGAGAACATGTAGGTTTGGATGAAGAATTAGCGAGAGTTTGGATTCGACTTAATAGGGGAGAAAATTATTCTGAAATATCTTGTTTTTCTTGTGCTCGACATATTGAACCAACCAAAATCGAATAATTCTCCAAATTTACAGCATCTGGTATTTGAGATGTCAACGTGTGTCTTCATTCACCACAAATCTGTCGATAATCAGTGATTTGACCAATCAGATCATGATACCATACTCTGGTAACATGAATCGGCGGCATTCAAAGAAAGTCCACAGGCTCTGCCACCCTGTTCTCTTCCCTAGTCTCCAGTCCTTTTCTTTGTTCGCCAGTGTTTTCCGCGTTATTTTCTCCACCACGGAGCCTGTTCACAGGCTAACGTGGACACAACAAGAAACTTGAATCATACTCTCCAAGCGAACTCCATATCATTCTTCTGCAACAGTACTTGTATGCGGAGGTTCGAAACAAGAAAGGGTAAGAATACGAGCTCGACGGTGTCAAATCAGTCAAGGAAGCTACCCTTGACCACTGCCTGAAAGACGCCAACTACTCGCATTTAACTATAATTCGAGACAGGGAATTCTCGGAGTCAAAGAAGGAGTTGACAACGTTTGCTCTCGCATTTTAAAGTTGATGGAAGTCGGCTTCCGGAATAAAATTAAAATTCCGGCTTTAGGAATAAAATATGTTAAGAAATAGACGCTAAGAAATGATCTCTTTTTTTGAACGGAAAAGAGCCATTTAACCGACCAACATATGCTTTGCACCTATTAATCTGGCCCAGCAGGATTTAAGGGCACTGACAGGGCGGTTCGTTTCGGTGGAAAAAAATCGGCTGAGAAATTTGGTTTGACTGCAGTGAAAACTAGATATTTCTTTGACGAAACATCACCTCAGACTTTCGTAACAACTGGGAAGAGATTAATTGCTATTGTTTCCGGAGGGACAAATATGTCATTTAGAGTGTTAAATGGGGTCAACTAGCATTTTCGGACATCCATTAGCAGCCGTTCGGGACATTCAACGCTGTCGAATTGGATGTTCTAGATCTGATTAAATGTTCTCATCGGTATTAAATGTATTGCTTATCCACAAAAGCCTTCACTTGTTTTTCTCTTTTTTTTCTTGCTTTAATGTTTTCTTGTTTGATCTATTGTTGTTTTTGTTCTTGTCACGCAGTTGCTGTCCAAGGGATTTGGGATGCTGCCCTGCTGGACAATGGTAAGATTTTGAAAGATCAGTAGAAAAAAAAGGATCTAAGTAATTTCTTAGAGCCTCAGATTGGTTCAAGCTGAGTTTGTGAAGAGTACGAGTCGATTTCAACGATGCTTAGTTCCCGAGGGGCGAGGGGGGTGGGGAGGGGGGTACTCCCTATAGTGAGCAACACGCAGAGGCTACGCCTGAAAGGGGTTTCTTTTGTGCACTTGCAGTGTATGAAAGTGTATGGAGATTTGCTGTATTATGTAAAAAGGTCGCTGAAATACACCTTAAACTGAAAGAGGTAGCAGCTAAGTCTAAGTAATAAAAATGTTTCTTTTTTTGAGAGAAACCACGACACAAAAATAAAGGAAAGCTTGCAACCTTCGAGCGACTAAAATCACGAGGTTATTTGCTGTTTTTGGTTTATTTTTGAGGTATAAAAGAAGTACAATATTTTTTCTACTTATATAAAAGGAGTACTTTTTCGATAGAGATTAGTATGTTAAGGGGTAAGGGTTAAACCTCCGGGTGGAGGCTCCCTATATACGAAACTTTAATGAGTACCCCCAGGGGGCTGACTTCCTGTAGACTTCGAGTTGAACTGGAGTTAGGTGCGGTTTGAGTCCGACTTGAATTTGAAGAGATTTTGAGTTGAGTTTAAGTTGAATTTAAGATACGTTGAGGTTGAAATGAAGTTCAGTTTGAGTAAAGTTTAAATTGAGTATGAGATGAGTTAGAGTTGAGGATCAGTTGAGTTTGACTCGAGTTTGAGTTTAGTTTGAGTTGAAGATGAGTTGGAGTTGCTGTCAAACCTTTGCATAACGGGAGGTGTCTGTATGCAGTACCGTCAATCCCTTTATAAGACTGTACGATTTTTCGCAGTTCAGAAAGACGACAACACTTTTTATAGTTTTGTGGAAGACAAGTTTCGGATATTCAACATCCATCATCAGTTCTACAGAGCAAAGCACAATTGTAACTCTACATATATATATATGGAAATTATATCAAAAGTGTGTTGATTACAAAGTAAATGATGACTAATTACAGAAGATGAAAGAGAAAAAAAAAGGAAAATGAAAAATACAAATTAACGGTGATAATGAGCAAAACTTTACAACAAAAGTGTTACGTTTAAATGTTTGTGCTGCTTATTCAGCGAGGGCCGCTCCCATTCATGCATTGTGTAAGGCTTCTTTTATCTCAAGTTGAAAAACTGTAGGGGCCGAGTCTAAGATGGAAAAGCAAGCCTCCGAACAGAGATCCCTGCAGGACTCAGATATGGGAGTTGCGATCTGAAAATAATCCTTCCAAACCCTAATGGAAAAATGTTTGGCGGTCTCGCCGACATAACAGGCGTCACAGCCTGCGCATGAAAATTTGTAAACCACAAGGGAACGCAGTGAATCGGGGACTGCATCCCTGACAACAAACATGTTTTTCAACTTATAAGATGTAAAAACTAATCTAATATCCAAGTCCTTATAATATTTTTTAGTAATAACCTTAATTCTGCGTGGGTTTCCCCGGGAAAATGGGCCTGCCTGCCTGCCTGAGCAGATGGTTCCCTATGGAGAAGGAAGAGAACCATCAACCACCATTTTTAGATGTTCTCATTGTCAACGGCCATCAGTGTCTCGCAAAAGACCTACACAGGGCTTCCCACCCAGTTCTTACAAACTCGGCCTTATTCGCACACAGGGCTCTTAAGATCAACAGTACCTGCATGGAAAGGTTTTCATAAAGACATAAATCAATTAACATCCATTGTTTTGAAAAACTGTTCCCCCTGTGATATTATACAAAGGGTGGTAAATAATTATCTGTGTAAGCTTTTCAACCACTATAATTTTCCCCAGGATGAAAGAACTTTAGCTACGATTTGCCATGTTTTTAAGGTCTGTAAAGATCTAACTTTTGCACCGCTACAACGGCATTTTCCACGCATGAATTGAGCAGTCAGTGAAATCGACTTTTAATGGTTTCTTTTCTGGCACAGTGTTGAGATTCCTTCGTGTGGATCACCTCGGCTGAAACAACTATTCTTTTCAATCTCGGTGAATAGTGGCTGGGGGAATATTTACCTCTCTGATTCGCAGCTCGGTAAATATCCTGCCACTATGCCTCGATTCATGATCACCAAATTTGCCTCGATTTCGTGGCCCTCGAATCGAAGGCGGGGAAAAGTTTGAAAGCAAGTGAAGGTAATTCCCTTGACATGCAATCGATACGTTTCTCAGAATATTTCAAGCAATTCCTGGAACTCTGCGGTATTATTAAATTCGACGTTTTATCGAGGATTCATTTTTGTTGTATTTTATTTTGGCTTGACTTAAGTCAACCGATTCAGAAAGAAAACACGCCATTTTAATGTTGGAACCCTAAAGAACACTTGATCGTCGATAAAGTGGGATGTCTAAAACTTATAGCGGAGAATGAAATCCTGTTTCGTAGCCAGGATTTTGCGAAGGTGGCGAAGAGGTTGAAAGCAAGTGAAGAAAACGGTTTACACGATGAAGCGAGGATTGAATGCGATTCGTTTTTTGAGGTAAAGCAGTATTTCTTATCTGACTAAACGCTTTTTTAAGCAAAGCATTCCTTATCTGAGTAAAATATTTGCCTAAAAATAATTGTTGTACTTTGTTCTCCGTTCTTCCATTTTGGGGAAACACGTACTCGTCACGTATGTGCCACGGATACGTCACTGACGTCCGTCACGGGTTCTTGACCATCACGCGTTTTACCAACGACCAAGATTCTTGTGTTCGAGGCCATCTTTTGTCTTTATAAAAGAAAATTAACTTTTGGCTGTTAAACCACTGTTCCTCTGTATGCGCTTTACCCGCAGCACTTCACTTTCAAATGGAAACCACTAGTATAATTATATCTTCCTGTAAACGCACGATTCGCGCTAACAGACGCGGGCTGTGGTGTCCGCAGGCGATACATGAAAACAGCTACAGGAAACGTTCAAGCATACCGTTGAAGTCACGTGATTGAAAGTCTTCCAAACTATGACATCAAATTACATAAATGACGACATACATGCATTTCTTGGTCCACTGGAGCTAAAATAACCTTCTCAACTCTTCAAGATGACCAAACTGTCAATTTTACCTGAAAGCTATTTTAACCATGAAACAGGTTTGAGAGTTACATTCAAGACAGAGAACGTCCGGGCACATATCATTGACTGGTTTTTTTGCCCTTTTTGCCAAAAAACGTTTGGGAATACGATGTGACGCAGAATAGCCAAGAAAGAGAGAAATGAATTTGGTTGGAGGAATTGGGCTGAGATAAAGTTGGCAAAAGGCAGAGCAGAATGAAGATCTTTTGCTCACACACTATGCGACATGAAGCACGAAAGGAACGATGATGATGATGATGATGATGATGATGATGATGATGATGATGATGATGATGATGATGATGATGATGTTTTCCGCAAATTACTAACCGCGACTGGGTAACATACTTGAGCCGCGATAAGGTTACTTGTTATAAATTATACTTCTCCTTTTTTTTCAGCTGTTTAGCTGATAGCTTGTTTGAAAGAATTAAATTAGGTGGTAATGGTATTTTATAATGTAAATGCCTTAAGTGCCTCTAGCTACTAAATTGCTTTTTTCTCTGCCTCGTCCCCAGGCGCCGATTCAGCGCAGGCAAACAGGGAGCGCGGGCGTCAACGCCACGCACGCCATCATATAATGAGGGACGCTGGGGACGAGGCACACTTATTTAACTAGATACCTTTGCTTTTGTTTATTTTTGTGAGTGTATTTTACGACACTTAGGTGTGACTTTTTAACATGGCGATGCGTACCATATCTGCACTTGCGAGAACAAGGTTACGGCAGCATTCCCATTTTAAAGCCCTGACTGGTCCAGCTAAATCCTCAGAAAGAGACCTTTCTTGGACAAAGCCAGCAAACCAGCCCTAAGGAACATACTGGGTTGACAGGTTTGTGTGTGTAATATAATGGCCTTGAAAATAAGGTTATCAGTATTGTACACAATACTGAACTGACGGACTGACTGACTGACTGGTCGGTCGATCAGTCGGTAGGTCTGTTGGTCTGTCGATCGATTGGTTGAGTGAGTGAGCAAGTGAGTGCGTGATCGAGTCAGTCAGTCTGTCAATCAATCAATCAATCAATCGATCAATCGATCGATCAATCAATCAATCAGTCAGTCAGTCAGTCGAACAGTCAGTCAGTCACTTAGTCAGTCAGTCGGTCAGTCAACAAGCTAGCCAACCAGCCAGTCAGTGACGTTTGACTGCAGGCAAGTCTGCAATTATATATAATATACTCATACCCCAACAAATCATTAGAAAATGCAAACATGCTGAAAAGTTCTTACTGGGGTGACCAAGATGTTTTAGCTTTTCTGTTAACTTTTTAGCTCTATTGGCAGGAAAAATAAATTACGACTTGAAACTAGCGGACACAAGAGAAAGAAAAGTGAAAAATGACACTGGTTGAAATGTCAATCTCGGTTCCAGACCCTTATCAACATTACATGAACAGTTGTCAATAGCTGTAACGGTTACTTTTAAACATGAATGTTGCTTAGCATACGAAATGTCAAGTTTGTCACTAAAATACGTTAATTCACCTTGTATATTGCCGCTGTTTGTGTTTTATTTTTAATCAAACTAAGATGGCCTAAGAAGAATAGTTTATTTGATGCAAATTTCTTTTTACCGTGCGACTACACCAAACGAGGCCACCAATTAAGACAAAATTTCAATGCAATGTTTAAAATTAGCCCAGACAATGAGATGGCTACAAATTCTTCCTGACCAGTTCATATCAGTCTGAAATCCCCGACATGTTTAGAATCAGTTCGACATCCATAACGATCTGTCTTGAGAGTTTTTCTGGGCAACCTCGTTCCGAGAGGACCCTGGGAGCGAGGTTGTTGTCTGAGTGGCAGTTCTGTTCGTGTGGTCCCACTGTAAAAACGGGAAAAAAGTGGAAAAGACTGATTTGGTGTTTAAAGGTTTACTTTTTATTCATGTACAGGTGAATAATAAGAAGAAAACAGGCATGCAGAGAGGATAACAAGACTGTTGAAAACTGCTGGAATTATATCAAGCAGCACCTTCGTTTCTGAAAATTTTAATTAGAGAAACTGTGCTGCTTCTTTGATAACAGAAAATATTTTTCAAACAATTTTTGGGTCAGCTATTATATGAGGGCATCATAAGTCAGACCGTAGCTTCTTTACAAATTAATCCCATAAGCGTAGAAAATATTTTTTGAAACAAATTTTGGGTGGATGATCGCATGAGGTTAGGATCAGTAGTAGTAGACTACACCTAGTTTCCGCGCAATTGCCTCGCCTGTTTACTAGTGTGGCGCGTAAATTGGTCATTTATGTAATCTGGTGGGCTTATGTACGTCCCAGTCCCGGGGAGATACTCCTTATAGTGGGCTGTACGGGGAGGCTCCGCCCGAAAGGGGTGCGTTTTTTAAGCTAGCAGTATATAAAAGGCAAGTTGCCAAAGGGTCACAAAATCAGCTGCAAAGTGGAAGAAATGGTGGCTAAAGCGAAGTATATCGAAGGGTGCGATATTTTGGCACAAATGACTACGCAACTGAAACAGAACGACTGAAAACCCGGGAAAAATGTGGCGATTACAAAAAATTCTGATGTTTTGGCTTATCCTGGAGGTATAAGAAAGGGGTGCAATTTTGCCATAGGTTTTTGTAAAAATTAGTATATTAAAGGGTAAGGGTTTGAGCCTCCGGGGGGAGCCTCCCCGTACAAAACTTCATTGAGTAGCCCCCCCCCCCACCCGGGGTTCCAGTCAATAACAATAATTTGCAGACGTTACTTATGTGTTGGAATGTTTTGCTTCTTGATTCTTGCCAGTCAAATATTGATGAGATAAATGCACATGATTTATTTTTTAAAAGCATTCCAAGCCAAGCTACTTATAAATGAGCCAGTCAGGGCGATACTTTCGGCTCTAAATGACTACAGCAAGTAAAAGGTTCACGTATTTTCTGATTTCTAATTTTATAACTGATTTCAAGGAAAGATATTAGTTAAAAGAGCAATTTTTTATTCCATCGTACTAGAACAGAGAGGTTTTAGCTTTTCATCGTTATGACAAAAGAAGTCTGCTTTCACAAGCAACATTCAGAAACAGAGGAATTAAACGGTGGGTGAAAACAAACAACGACAACAATTTCTGGGTCTATAGTACTCTTCAGAACAAAGTTATCGAGAAAATAATTTTCCCAAAATTGCAAGAGACGGTATGCGTCCGCCATGTTGGTGTCCTTCTCTTTTGGGGGGGGGGGGGGGACCAATATGGCGGCCGTCAAAGTCAGCATAATACAAGAAGTGAGGCAGCTAAAATGCAAGCAAGATTCCTACTAGTTTCCCTTCACACTTGTGGAGATGACATTTTTGCGTTATTACGATAATTGAAGTTGAAAAGTAACGTAAAAATACCGGTTTGAGGATGGCATTTTGAGAATTCCTGTGCATGTGTTTTGAGTTGCCACGAATTGGATCAAATTTCAACGTGCTTTGTTTGTAAAATGAAGGAACATATCAGCATAAAACTTTCCTTGAAGATTTATCTCACTAGTGTGTTGAATATATTAAAAGAGCAGCTTTGTTTTGGGCCTTAGTTTGGGTTTTAGAATTTTTTGAAAACTAGGAATTAGCTTTAAGGGTAAACAGCGAAGCTCATTAGGTGTATTAATTTTAAGGTGGTATGTACCTCAAAATTCGAGGTTTAGGTCGCAAAAGTCAATTTTTTGCAAACGGCAAAATTGTAGCCTTTAGTCACTTGAAAATACTACCGTGAAAGTATTTCACTTGATTTCCAGCATTAAGTTGGTGAAATTGACGAAATCTGAACAGCAGTACGAATTTTTTCCATAGCAACGGCCATAGCAACCATTATTTACATTTATCAAATCAAACCGACGTCAGTGTTCGTCTAGAGAAACACCTGCCTGAGAAGAAGAGAGATTTTAGGTGTCTGCGTTTTATTTGGCAAAACAAGTCCTAGTTCTTACAGAAAACATGTTTTTCTGAACAGGGAAGTCATTCAACTTAAATTTCAATGTGACAAATTTCATTTGACAACAGTTGAGACCATTTGACAATTAGTGTCGAGAATTCTTTCCTTTATCTTTGAGACCGTTTTTCTCGAATAACAGAATTTCCTGGAATAGAGGAACTCTTAACAAAGCTATCTCCCTTGTGTTTTAACCTACTGTTCTGTAATTTTCATCAATATTAAAGTACTGTTTCTTCTGTGCAATGAACTAAAAACGAGTCTACAGGTTTGAAATACGTCTCATTAATGGACTCTTTGTCTAATAATTATTTCCTGTTACCTGACGTTCTAAGAAAGAAAATTTAAAATAAAATCGAATGAAGGAAAACTGGCTAATTCTTTAAGTTCATTGCACAGTCATGTCATTTATGTACATGTTAGAGTTGGTTTGATACTTTTCCAACCGTGCATTAGTGAGTTATCGTTGTTACCCTGAACATCACTTTTTCTAACTTAAGACGCTTGTTAATCATTAACTATTGTGGCATGTGACCTGAAAAGACTTATATTGATGTTAGGGCGTGCAGCCCTATAAAGTGATGGTAGAAGTTTCCCACAAAGTTCTGTTCTAAAGAAATTCATCTTTTAGGGTACCATTCTACCTTAAGGGTCTTCAGTGTCATGCAATAAATATTCCCTGTTTGTGGTCTTAAAGTTCTAGTTCTTTTTTATTTAATGATGTTTGAACAAAATGGAAACCGCTTTGACGTGGTTAACAGGGTCTGGAAGGGTATTCTCGGGATCTGGGATTTGACCAAAATACGGTGCGGGATTCGGGAAAACGCAAAATATCTTGACGGGATTCGTGATTTGACTGCTACCAGGGAAGCGGGATTCGCCAAAACTTGGGCACGGGATGCGGAATTTTTTGGCTTATCTGTCGGGAATTCGGGAAAGCGTCACGACTCAAGCAAACTTTCTAGCGGCAAAAGCGAATCAACCAGGCGCGCGAAAAATATCAATCAAAAGGGCCAAACTACATCTTAAATTTATTAGCTTTTGCAGAAATTAGTCTTTTTTAACGTATTTTTGGGAAAGAAAAAAACGGTATTCGGGATAGCGATGAAAAAAGGCGGGATGCGGGATTCTCCTCAAAAAGGAGCGGGAATGCGGGATCGGGACCCCGCTTCCAGACCCTGGGTTAAGCATAGATCATTCCTAGACGTCGACTCGTTTGTATACAAGCTCCATTTAGGGCAGTAATATAATTTATTGCTGGTTTACGGGACATGCTTCCTTAGGTCGAACTTGTATTTTTTTGCAGGATCTCATTTCAGTGGAGGGGTTTACATTCCGTGATTCAGCTCGCCTTTTACTGAATTGCACCTCTTGAGATTGATGGCCAAAAAAGCTAGTTTCTTTCTAGGCGATCTCAACTAGGGTTATAGCCAATTTGGTATCATGTCCCTTAGGCACGAAAGAAATTAGTATATTACCACCAATGGGAAGCAAACTGATTATGTTGAACTGTTGTAAGTGGTTAAACCGCTGATAAAATAAACATTACGCATTTCCTTTTGGCGTTAGTAAGTGAACCCGGAAGTAAAACACCAAACCACATGTACAGGAAGGGGCTTTTTCCGGAAGAGACATGCAACACATTGTAATAAAAAAAGGTTTATAAAAAGCCATTAGTTTCATGCCCGTTTTACCAGTGCAGCGGAAGATGCCCAAGGGTTTATATCCGAAATGCAGAAATCCAAACTCGTGCGATGGGCGACTGCGTCATCCATAGGTGCATACGATACGTTTTCGAACCTAACACATTGTCATTCAGTTGTTAATCATAAAAAGCAGATTGAAAAATAAAGTTTAAATATAACTGGGATTATTCCCTGCTGTGGATTATTTTTGTAAATGAAAAGTTCTAAAAAAAAGGACCTGTCGATTGCGTGGAAGTAACTGCACTGTCACCTTACATGCCGCCTCTACAATGTATGACCTACGAGAAAGGTGTCGCGTAATCAGGACGAAGCTAGACTCTTCCCGCTTGTTAAAATCCATTTTCAATTTCAGTTCAAGGCCAAATTAAAGCACGCCTCCAGATTTTTAAAAAATTAACCCGTGAGCTCCGACACAAGGCAAGAGAGATATTTCCGGAAATTGGTATCACATATCGCCTGATCAGCGAATACTTGACACAACATATCGTGTTTAGTTTTGATATTTTAAACTTTACAGAAAGTCACTTTTTGCTAAACTAGTGCTTTTTCGTGACTTTGGAAAATAAATACTTGCGAAAACTCCCGATAATGACGTTCGTATTTCGCCGTCTAACCTCATAAAGAAATCCATTCTTTTCCATGTCTCGCAGAAAATTTTACTCATATGCTACGTATACTTTAATTTTCACATATTTTTTCATGGGTATCAAAAGTATTAAGGGTATAATTTATCAGTGATCTTTAACATATCATAAACAATATGCTAATTAATCAGAATTTCAGATTTCGCAGAAGTTATTGGCCATTGAGTGAATTTGTAACCATATGGAACAATATATATCGGAAATTGAATTTAAAAGAGTTAAACACGCCTATACCAAGCCGGAAGACGTAAAAGCTATGGCTTGAGATTGTAACTATTCCAAGGGGAGCATTCTTGTAAATATAATAAAAAACACAGGATAATTCAACTTCAACTTCAACTTTATTGCTTCCACCACTTTTAATACAATAATATATTATAAATAATCTCAGGGACAAGCTTTTAAAATCAAAAGTGATGAGGAGTCTACAGATGAAGCAGAAATGCTTGAAGACTGAAGTAGACACCCTCCAACAGCCATTACATAACTTTAATTTAATTCTGCAATAAGAACAGCTTTTTCTAAGAATCAGACTTCTTGTCATTTTCTCAAAGTAAGATTTACTGTAAACATCCTTGTAATGCCAGAAAAACTGCACGTGTAAGGTTTGGACCGGGGTGATTTCATTGGTACTTTCGAATCATGCGGTTAATTCCATGGTTTTACTTACAACTCTAGGAAGTTGGGGGTATCCGCACTGCGCTTCAACACTGAAACGATTTCAATCTGAGGAATTCTTCCTCAACAGTGTACAAACTGACGTAGAAGAAGTTAAAGGAGATGAAACGAGAGCTAATAAATATAATTAGTGAAGTAATAATAAACAAAATGTATTTTCCCGCTTTTCGGTGCATTTACCAAATTTAGGGATCAGTCTTTCTTATATAAGTGCTTCCGTCACCTGCTTCGACATGAAGTCTTTGAATCCCCTTCAGAAAACAAAACTACAAGTTTTTAAGTGGGTGAAATATTTTAACTTTGTTGAGAAAAAAAGAAGACATGGAAATTTTAAAGGTGAGTACCATTTTTCACACATCTTTACTTTTAAAAGATTGAAGAGAATGAAAAGATTAAAGCAAATTATATTTGATAGCTTTTCCAGCGACTCACAAAACTTAAAATTTACTTGTTACAAGTTACTCATTCAGTCTCTAACTCTTATTACAACATCAACTCTTGTCACTGAATACTGCACATTTTTCCCTAATTGTACTCTTGACTGTTTAGTGCTAGACTGAAAACTGCAATGTCGCATGTTGTTGATGATTTTCTTCGTTCTCTTCTATCTCATTGACAATGATTTATTTTGTGATTAGAAATTGAGTGCTGATTCCTGTTGCACATCAAGGAATTAACTTGTATGACCGTGCTGTTTTTATCGTAGGTTGCGTTTATTTTTGCTGTCTTTTTAAGCCTTGGAGGTGGCCGTACGATCACGTCAGAATCATCTCCCTGGGACACCATCAGCGACGAGTTTCTCGCGGAATTGATACTGGATGAGAAAAACGAAGAAAAAGCTGCACAAATCGAGGGCTCTGGCACCTTAAGATTAACAGAAGAACCAAATTCAGTGGGCCAGGAAACTCCCCAGAATTCCAGTGGTGACGTAAGCAATAACGCTATTGAGAAAATGTTTGGAACTGCTGTAAATGTGACTACCCTACCTGAAGCAACCGCCAGGAGACTAAGGCGAGATATTGACTGGGAACCTAGCTGTGCAATTCCACACTCATACAATATGATAAGACTGCCGAGCGGTAAGCAAGTTAGTAATGCTACGGCATGCCATTCGACCGCGAGTGACCCTCTCAAGTGTACGAGCGCCATTAAAATCCATGGAAAGCGGGCCTGCGAGAAATCTTATGTGAAGATTGAGGGATTGGCGATTGCAGTCTGCAGATGTGCTTCGTAAAATGGGTTCAGAAGTGATAACTAACTGTGTCTGGAACGCAGCATGGGTCTATAAACTTTATTTAAAACCTGTAATTTAAGAGTATACTTATTTAAGAAAAAGATATAAGAGAATTGAACTAGAAACGTTGAACTCATCTCAGTTTCTTTTAAGGGGTACATAATTATGTGCCTCGCTACAAGTTCTGACTGGTTCGAATTTATGTTCATTACGTATAATCTCCAAATTATAATCTTAAGAGTGAGTGTTTCTTTTCCTTTCTTTGACTGCTCTTTGTAAGAGTTTTGTGTAGTATATTTAATACTGATGTCCTCTGGAAGGAAAAAGTATGTAAATCGATCGCTTTTCAGTACTGTTGCTATTTAGATATATTTTTGTAAAAACATTATTTTTCAAAATCAAGAAAGAAAATTTTTTTTTAAATAAGACAAACTGAGAAATAAAGAAAGCTGTTGCATTGATATATGTGTTGTGCACCTTATTTGTTCTCGTATGGCATTAAATGATTTTGCCAGTTATTCCACAGCCCCAGAACAGTCCCATGGAAATTCTCAACACGCCTAAGACCACTGATCGACCTTTCATACTCGCACGATGTCACTGGTAAAGTACAGTTCTCTTTCCATTTCAAGTGCCACATGTGAAGTTTTGCCTCTTGAGCTGCTGGTGAAGGTACAAAATCCTCCTTCTACAACTCGGTAGCCTCTTTGATGTCGTCCCTAATCAAAGGCCTAGACACGTCTATCGCAGATAGGGTGAGTTTCAAAATGTTCGTGGTCTTTTTGCTTGTTCCGAAAAACGTGATTGTAACTGCGACTCTTGAGTAATTCGCTCTCTTTAAATAGTGCTGAATTGAAAACCAAGTTGAAGTTGACCTCCTTCTTTTCTAAATCTCGCTGTTGCTTGCATAAACATTGAACTATCTGTGAAAAGTAACAAAAAAAATTATAGGCGGTTTTGAAAGAAAAACAGTCTCGTTCCCTTACCCTGGATTCAGTGGAACAAGTCGATTAATTACCGGTTACGAAACTTTAAAATTACATTTCAAAGTTTTCTGAGGCGATTAATGCCTTCCGGAGAGATCTTTCACCGAAACTAAACTAGTTGGACGCAAAGCCACATTGTCCACAGGTGGTTTCAGTGCATGGTTTTCTATCGGCTTGGAATCAAAACAAACCGATTTTGGGGAAGATGGAAACCTGGAAAACAAAGTGGAAATCAACAACAAACTCAACCCACGTGCATGCAAAGTATAACACTCAGTTCGGGATTTAAAGCCGGACTACAGTATTCTCACCACCTGAACCTTTTCTACCCATAAGCTACCCTCTTAATGTTTTTTTTAACTCGGTTCACCCGTAAACAGTATCTTTTCAAATAATGTTGTCTAATACTTATTTTATTTTCACTTATCTTCTGATCAGCCAATGCTTAACGTGAAAATATCATGTTTAGTTTTGATATTTTAAACTTTATGGTAAGTCACTTTTTTGCTAAACAAGTGCTTTTTAGTGCCTTTGGAATATAAGTACTTTCGAAATCTCCCGAAAATGACGTTAGAATCCGTTATTGCTGATTTACAGAACATGCTACATCTCTTTCTGAGGTCGAATTTGTATTTAAGTGGAAAGATCCTCTATTCAGTGATTCGGGTGACCTTTTACTAAAATAGTACCTGTTGTGTTTGATGGCCAAGAAAGGTTCTTTCCGGTCAATCTCAACTGGGATTTTAGCCAGTTCGGTGTGTTTTCTTTTAGACACGAAGGAAGTAAGCATATTGTCATCAACAGGAAGCAAACTGATATATAGAGCTGTTGTAAGTGGTCAGACGGGTGATAACATAGAGGTTTTGTTTTACTTTGGGCAGTAAATCAGTTAAAGTGGACCCGGAAGTAAAACGATGAAGCACATGTACAAGGAGCGACTCTTTCTGGAAGAGTCATGCAACATATCGTAATAAAACAAACTCAATTAACAAGTGCTATAAAAAGCCATTAGTTTCACGCTCGTTTGAAGAGAGCAAAGGAAGGAGTTCAAGGCCATCAGTGCCGGCATACGATACGTTTTCGAACCTAAGGAATTGTCATTCAGTTTGTTGTATACTTACACGTTAATAATGAAAAGCAGATTGAGAATAAACTTTAGAAATAATAAACAATTATTGGACGAGCTTGAGCAAAATATCGTGATTTGTCAGTGGCGAGCGGATCAATTATTTGCCGATGCCGAAGGCAGAGGCAAATAATTGATCTGCGAGACACTGACAAATCCAGATATTTTGCGAAATCGAGTTAAATAATTGTTTTATCATTCAACAAGACAATGTGTTTATGCATTTAATCAGCACGCTTGTTTCACAATTATTTATTCCTACGCCGAGTGTGCGCTTTCATTCCTTTCAAAACTTTAATATTCTGCACAAAAAATACAAAATTAGTAAATTCCGCTTTCGCTAATAACTAGTTGCTTTAAAACGAATACATCAACTGCTTTGCCAAAAACTACAATGTTCAAAAGGATGATTCACACTTTTATCTTTAAAATTTTTAGTCAAAAATCGCAGAAGTTCCGCACTTTAATGGCTTACTTGCCAGCGTTTGAGTTTGAGCTCTAAACAGGTGACTCAACTGCGCACGAGCAGAATTATTCGCAGCAAAACAGCTTCGCGCCGTAATGCGCATGAGCAGACAATTATTCGTAGGCAGTTATTTGCAGTGACGTAATGGTCTCTCGGCCAATTAAAACGCCGGATAAAATAACGTGAATGATAACTGGGGTTATTCCCAGTATTGGATTAAAAAGAGCAAATGAACAGTCCCTGAAAAAAGACATATCGATTAAGTGGAAGTTACTGCACTGTTACGTTACATGCTGCCCCTATGAACTAAGAGAAAGGTGTAGCGTAAATAGACGGAGACTCTGAACTCTTTTTAAAATCCATCCTCCATTTTAGTTCAAAGTCCAATTGAGGTACTTTTAAAATAAAAAAAGAAGGTTATCAACAAATAACTCGTAAACTCTGGCACAAAAAGAGAGAGATAATTCCGGAAATTGCTGTCACTTATCGCCTGATCAGCGAATACTTAACCTGACATATATCACGTTTACTTTTGATATTTCGCACTTTATGGTAAGTCGCTGTTTGCTAAACCAGTGCCTTTTAGTACCTTTGGAAAATAAATACTTTCGAAAACTCCCGAAAATGACGTTCGTATTTCATTCTCCAACCTCAAAGAAATCCATACTTTTCCGTGTCCCGCGGCTCGATATTTCAATGGCTAATGCTAGTTGAAGTTTTTCTCAGACGATACGTATACTTTTCACATATTTTTTTTATGGGTTTCAAAAACATTAAGGGTATAATTTATCCGTGATCTTTAACATATCGTAAAGTAATGTGCTAATTAAACAGAATTTCAGTTTGGTTTCATAGAAGACGTTGGGCATTGTGAGAATTCGTAACCATATGGAAAAATATATATATCGGAAATTGTTTTAAAGCAAGAGTGAAACACGCTCATAACAACAAACAGAGGCGGGCGGAAGACAGAAGAGCCATAGCTTGAGATCGTTACTATTCCAAGAGGAGAATTCTTGTGTAAATATCATTTGAATCACTGAATAATTCTGTGTTTGGAACAGATTTTTCTAAAAAATCAGACTTCTTGTCATTTTAGCGAAGTAAGACTTACTGTAAACACCCTTGTAACGGCAAAAAAACCTGATTCTGCATGTTTTGGAACGGGGTGATTTCATTGGTGCTTTCGAATCATGCGGTAATAATTCCATGGTTTTAATTACAAGTATAGGAAGTTGGGGTATCCGCGCTGCGCTTCAACATTATTGAAACGACTACCATCTGAGGAATTCTACCTCAACCGTGTAGAAACAGACGGTAGATGTAGTTAAAGGAGATGAAACGAGAACGAACAAATATAATTAGTGAAGTAATAATAAACAAAATGTACATTCCTACTTTCCCGTAAATTTACTAAATTTAGGGATCAGTCTTTCTTATATGAAGGCAAAGTACAAGTTTACAAGTGGGTGAAATATTTTAACTTTGTTAAGAAAAAAAGAAGACATGGAAATTTTAAAGGTGAGTACAATTTTTCACGCATCTTTACTTTTAAAAGAATGAGAGAAGATTGAAGCAAATTGCATTTTATATCTTTTTCAGCGACTCACAAAACTTAAAATTTATTTGTTACAAGTTACTCATTCAGTCTCTAACTCTTATTAAAACATCAACTCTTGTCACTGCAGTACTGCGCATTTTTCCCTGTTACTCTTTACTGTTTAGCGCTAGATCAAAACCGCAATGGCGCATGTTGTTGATGGTTTTCTTCGTTCTCTTATATCTCATTGACAATGATTTATTTGGTGATTAGAAATTGAGCGCTGATTCCGGTTGCGCATTAAGGAATTAACTTGTATGACCGTGCTGTTTTTACCGTAGGTTGCGTTTATTTTTGCTGTCTTTTTATGCCTTGGAGGTGGCCGTACGATCACGTCAGAATCATCTCCCTGGGACACCATCAGCGACGAGTTTCTCGAGGAATTGATACTGGATGAGAAAAACGAAGAAAAAAACTGCACAAATCGAAGGCTCTGGCACCTGAAGATTAACAGAAGAACCCAATTCAGCGGGCCGCGAAACTCCCCAGAATTCCAGCGATGACGCAAGCAATAAAGCTACTGAGAACACGCTTGGAACTGCTGTGAATATGACTACCCTTCCTGAAGCAACCGCCGGGAGACTAAGGAGAGATATTGACTGGGAACCTAGCTGTACAATTCCACACTCATACAATGTGATAAGACTGCCGAGCGGTAAGCAAGTTAGTAATGATACGGCATGCCATTTGACTGCGAGTGACCCTCTCAAGTGTACGAGCTCCATTAAAATCCATGGAAAGCGGACCTGCGAGAAATCTTATGTGAAGATGGAGGGATTGGCAATTGCAGTCTGCAGATGTGCTTCGTAAAATGGGTTCAGAAGTAATAACTAGCTGTGTCTGGAACGGAGCATGGCTATTCATATTGGTCTATAAACTTTATTTAAAACCTGTAATTTAAGAGTATACGTATTTAAGAAAAAAAGATATAAGAGAATTGAATTAGAAGACGTTGAGCTTATCTCAGTTTCTTTTAAGAGGTACATACTTATGTAAAGAAAGCAGTCAAAGAAAGAAAAAGAAACACTCACTCTTAAGATTATAATTTGGAGATTATACGTAATGAACGTAAATTCGAACCAGTCAGAACTTGTAGCGAGGCCTTGCACCGACTGCACCGCGGAAAAACGCGCACAACTGGTGAAAAGCGCGGGAAAAACGTTTTTTAGGAGCGGGAAAACGCTTGAGCGGTAATTTAGGACTTAAAGATTGTTATTTGATAAAAGATTGTAACCATCTGGTTTTCAAAAGCGTCGAGAAAGTCATTTTTAAGTCGACATCTTTCACGATCAATTGTTAAATGCGAAAAAACAATAACAGGAGTTTAAAATAGTTTCTTGTTCTTTTTATTGGTTGTCTTGAAGACTTGTAAACTCGGGTAAATATCGAGTTTCGTATTTATACAAGACTATAAACCGCATAAGAATAATGCTCTTTGTAAGAATTTTGTGTAGTATATTTAATACTGATGTCCTCTGGAAGGAAAAAGTATGTAAATCAATCGCTTTACATTACTGTTGCTATTCAGATATATTTTGGTAAAAACATTATTTTTCAACATCAAGAAAGATGAGACAAACTGAGAAATAAAGAAAGCTGTTGCATTGATATATGTGTTGTGCACCTTACTTGTTCTCGTATGGCATTAAATGATTTTGCCAGTTATTCCACAGCCCCAAAACAGTCCCAAGGAAATTTACTGTTCTCTCGAATGACGTAGACCAGGGGCGGATCTAGGATTTTTAGTGGTGGATTCATTTTACATAAATTAAAATGCATGTTTCGTTGTTGTTGCACTGACTTCTGGAACGGGGTTCAAATGACATGAATGATAGCATCAGTCATGACAAAATATCTAGCAGCTCAATTTAGCTAGCAGGGATGGCGTCAGACAAAGTCGTCTATGATGGAATCAATGTTCAACTCCATGTCATAATTGATTCGAGTTAACAGTAGTCCGTACCTTCTTTCTTCGGTCACAGTAATGCAAAGGTAAGTCTCAACACGCCTAAGACCACTGATCGACCTTTCATACTCGCACGATGTCACTGGTAAAGTACAGTTCTCTTTCCATTTCAAGTGCCACATGTGAAGTTTTGCCTCTTGAGCTGCTGGTGAAGGTATAAAATCCTCCTTTTACAACTCGGTAGCCTCTTTGATGTCGTCCATTCAAAGGCCTAGACACGTCTATCGCAGATAGGATGAGTTTCAAAATGTTCGTGGTCTTTTTGCTTGTTCCCAAAAACGTGATTGTGACTGCGACTCTTGAGGAATTCGCTCTCTTTAAATAGTGCTGAATTGAAAACCAAGTTGAAGTTGACTTCCTTCTTTTCTAAATCTCGCTGTTGTTTGCATAAACATTGAACTATCTGTGAAAAGTAACAAAAAAAATTATAGGCAGTTTTGAAAGAAAAACGGTCTCGTTCCCTTACCCTGATTCAGTGGAACAAGTCGTTTAATTACCGGTTACGAAACTTTAAAATTACATTTCAAAGTTTTCTGAGACCATTAATGCCTTCCGACGACTGATCTTTCACCGAAACTAAACTAGTTGGACGCAAAGCCACATTGTCCGCAGGTGGTTTCAGTGCATGGTTTTCTATCGGCTTGGAATCAAAACAAACCGATTTTGGGGGAGATGGAAACCTGGAAAACAAAGTGGAAATCAACAACAAACTCAACTCACATACATGCAAAGTATAACACTGAGTTCGGGACTTAAAGCCGGACTACAGTATTCTCACCACCTGAACCTTCTCTACTCATAAGCCACCTTCTTAATTTTTTTTTACTCGGTTCACCCTTAAACAGTATCTTTTCAAATAACGTTCTCTATGTTAGAAAAGCAAATACCTATTTTATTTTCACTTATCATCTGATCAGCCAATGCTTAACGTGAAAAATATCACGTTTAGTTTTGAAATTTTAAACTTTATGGTAAGTCACTTTTTTGCTAAACAAGTGCTTTCTAGTGCCTTTGGAATATAAGTACTTTCGAAATCTCCCGAAAATGACGTTAGAATCCGTTATTGCTGATTTACAGAACATGCTACATCTCTTTCTGAGGTCGAATTTGTATTTAAGTGGAAAGATCCTCTATTCAGTGATTCGGGTGACCTTTTACTAACTAGTGCCTCTTGTGCTTGATGGCTAAGAAACGTTCTTTCCGGTCAATCTCAACTGGGATTTTAGTCAATTTGGTGTGTTTTCTCTTAGACACGAAGGAAGTAAGCATATTGTCATCAACAGGAAGCAAACTGATATATAGAGCTGTTGTAAGTGGTCAGACGGGTGATAACATAGAGGTTTTGTTTTACTTTGGGCAGTAAATCAGTAAGTGGACCCGGAAGTAAAACGATGAAGCACATGTACAAGGAGTGACTCTTTCTGGAAGAGTCACGCAACATATCGTAATAAAAAAAAAATCAATTAACAAGTGCTATAAAAAGCGATTAGTTTCACGCTCGTTTGACGAGAGCAAAGGAAGGAGTTCAAGGCCATCAGTGCCGGCATACGATACGTTTTCGAACCTAAGGAATTGTCATTCAGTTCGTTGTATACTTACACGTTAATAATGAAAAGCAGATTGAGAATAAACTTCAGAAATAATAAACAATTATTGGACGAAGTTGAACAAAATATCGTGATTTGTCAGTGGCGAGCGGATCAAGTATTTGCCGATGCCGAAGGCAGAGGCAAATGATTGATCTGCGAGACACTGACAAATCAAGATATTTTGCGAAATCGAGTTCAATAATTGTTTTATCATTCAACAAGACAATTTGTTTATACATTTAACCAGCACGCTTGTTTCACAATTATTTATTCCTACGCCAAGTGCGCGCTTTCATTCCAAAAATACAAAATTAGTAAATTCCGCTTTCGCTAATAACTAGTTGCTTTAAAACGAATACATCAACTGATTTACCAAAAACTACAATGGTCAAGGGAAGATTCACACTTTTTTCTTTAAAATTTTTAGTCAAAAATCGCAGAAGTTCCGCACTTTAATGGCTTACTTGCCAGCGTTTGAGTTTGAACTCTAAACAGGTGACTCAACTGCGCACGAGCAGAATTATTCGCAGCAAAACAGCTTCGCGCCGTAATGCGCATGAGCATTAGGCAGTTATTTGCAGTGACGTAATGGCCTCTCGGCCAGTTACAACGCCGGATAAAATAACGTGAATGATAACTGGGGTTATTCCCAGTATTGGATTAAAAAGAGCAAATGAACAGTCCCTGAAAAAAGACATATCGATTAAGTGGAAGTTACTGGCACTGTTACGTTACATGCTGCCCCTATGAACTAAGAGAAAGGTGTAGCGTAAATAGACGAAGACTCTGAACTCTTTTTAAAATCCATCCTCCATTTTAGTTCAAAGTCCAATTGAAGCACTTTTAAAATAAAAAAAGAAGGTTATCAACAAATGACCCGTAAACTCTGGCACAAAACGAGAGAGATAATTCCGGAAATTGGTGTCACTTATCGCCTGATCAGCGAATACTTAACCTGACATATATCATGTTTAGTTTTGATATTTCGCACTTTATGGTAAGTCACTTTTTGCTAAACCAGTCTGCCTTTGGAAAATAAATACTTTCGAAAACTCCCGAAAATGACGTTCGTATTTCATTCTCCAACCTCAAAGAAATCCATACTTTTCCGTGTCCCGCGGCTCGATATTTCAAGGGCTAATGCCAATTGAAATTTTACTCATATGCTACGTATGCTTTTCACATATTTTTTCATGGGTTTCAAAAGCATTAAGGGTATAAATTATCCGTGACCTTTAACATATCGTAAAGTAATGTGCTAATTAAACAGAATTTCAGTTTGGTTTCATAGAAGACGTTGGGCATTGTGACAATTCGTAACCATATGGAATAATATATATATCAGAAATTGTTTTAAAGCAAGAGTGAAACACGCTCATAACAACAAACAGAGGCGGGCGGAAGACAGAAGAACCATAGCTTGAGATCGTAACTATTCCAAGAGGAGAATTTTTGTGTGAATATCATTTGAATCACTGAATAATTCTGTGTTTGGAACAGATTTTTCAAAAAATTAAAATCAGACTTCTTGTCATTTTAGCGAACTAAAACTTACTGTAAACACCCGTGTAACGCCAAAAAATAACCTGATTCTGTATGTTTTGGAACGGGGTGATTTCATTGGTGCTTTCGAATCATGCGGTAATAATTCCATGGTTTTAATTACAAGTATAGGAAGTTGGGTGTATCCGCGCTGCGCTACAACATTACTGAAACGACTACCATCTGAGGAATTCTACCTTAACAGTGTAGAAACCGAGTGGACGGTAGATGTAGTTAAAGGAGATGAAACGAGAGCGAACAAATATAATTAGTGAAGTAATAAGAAACAAAATGTACATTCCCACTTTTCCGTAAATTTACTAAATTTAGGGATCAGTCTTTCTTATATAAAGTCTTCCTTCACCTGCTTCGACATGAAGTCTTTGACTCCCCTTCAGACAACTAAAGTACAAGTTTACAAGTGGGTGAAATATTTTATCTTTGTTAAGAAAAAAAGAAGACATGGAAATTTTAAAGGTGAGTACAATTTTTCACACAACTTTACTTTTAAAAGAAGGAGAGAAGATTGAAGCAAATTGCATTTTATAGGTTTTTCAGCGACTCACAAAACTTAAAATTTATTTGTTACAAGTTACTCATTCAGTTTCAACTCTTATTAAAACACCAACTCTTGTCACTGAATACTGCGCATTTTTCCCTAATGTTACTCTTGACTGTTTAGCGCTAGATCAAAACCGCAATGTCGCATGTTGTTGATGGTTTTCTTCGTTCTCTTCTATCTCATTGACAGGATTTATTTTGTGATTAGAAATTGAGTGCTGATTCCTGTTGCGCATTAAGGAATTAACTTGTATGACCGTGCTGTTTTTATCGTAGGTTGCGTTTATTTTTGCTGTCTTTTTAAGCCTTGGAGGTGGCCGTACGATCACGTCAGAATCATCTCCCTGGGACACCATCAGCGACGAGTTTCTCGAGGAATTGATACTGGATGAGAAAAACGAAGAAAAAACTGCACAAATCGAAGGCTCTGGCGCCTTAAGATTAACAGAAGAACCCAATTCAGCGGGCCGCGAAACTCCCCAGAATTCCAGCGATGACGCAAGCAATAAAGCTACTGAGAACACGCTTGGAACTGCTGTGAATATGACTACCCTTCCTGAAGCAACCGCCAGGAGACTAAGGCGAGATATTGACTGGGAACCTAGCTGTACAATTCCACACTCATACAATATGATAAGACTGCCGAGCGGTAAGCAAGTTAGTAATGCTACGGCATGCCATTTGACTGCGAGTGACCCTCTCAAGTGTACGAGCTCCCTTAAAATCCATGGAAAGCGGGCCTGCGAGAAATCTTATGTGAAGATGGAGGGATTGGCAATTGCAGTCTGCAGATGTGCTTCGTAAAATGGGTTCAGAAGTAATAACTAGCTGTGTCTGGAACGGAGCATGGCTATTCATATTGGTCTATAAACTTTATTTAAAACCTGTAATTTAAGAGTATACGTATTTAAGAAAAAAAGATGTAAGAGAATTGAATTAGAAGACGTTGAGCTTATCTCAGTTTCTTTTAAGAGGTACATACTTATGTAAAGAAAGCAGTCAAAGAAAGAAAAAGAAACACTCACTCTTAAGATAATAATTTGGAGATTATACGTTATGAGCGTAAATTCGAAACAGTCAGAACTTGTAGCGAGGCCTTGCACCGACTGCACCGCGGAAAAACGCGAACAACTGATGAAAAGCGCGGGAAAAACGTTTTTTAGGAGCGGGAAAACGCTTGAGCGGTAATTTAGGACTTAAAGATTGTTATTTGATAAAAGATTGTAGCCACCTGGTTTTCAAAAGCGTCGAGAAAGTCATTTTTAAGTCGACATCTTTCACGATCAATTGTTAAATACGAAAAAACAATAACAGGAGTTTAAAATAGTTTCTTGTTCTTTTCATTGGTTGTCTTGAAGACTTGTAAACTCGGGTAAATATCGAGTTTCGTATTTATACAAGACTATAAACCGCATAAGAATAATGCTCTTTGTAAGAGTTTTGTGTAGTATATTTAAAACTGATGTCCTCTGGAAGGAAAAAATATGTAAATCAATCGCTTTACATTACTGTTGCTATTCAGATATATTTTTGTAAAAACATTATTTTTCAACATCAAGAAAGAAACTTTTTGTAAAATAAGGCAAACTGAGAAATAAAGAAAGCTGTTGCATTGATATATGCGTTGTGCACCTTACTTGTTCTCGTATGGCATTAAATGATTTTGCCAGTTATTCCACAGCCCCAAAACAGTCCCATGGAAATTCACTGTTCTCTCGAATGACGTAGACCAGGGGCGGATCTAGGATTTTTAGTGGTGGATTCATTTTACATAAAATAAAATGCATGTTTCGTTGTTGTTGCACTGACTTCTGGAACGGGGCTCAAATGACATGAATGATAGCATCAGTCATGACAAAATATCTAGCAGCTCAATTAAGCTAGCAGGGATGGCGTCAGGCAAAGTCGTCTATGATGGAATCAATGTTCAACTCCATGTCATAATTGATTCGAGTTAACAGTAGTCCGTACCTTCTTTCTTCGGTCACAGTGATGCGAAGGTAAGTCTCAACACGCCTAAGACCACTGATCGACCTTTCATACTCGCACGATGTCACTGGTAAAGTACAGTTCTCTTTCCATTTCAAGTGCCACATGTGAAGTTTTGCCTCTTGAGCTGCTGGTGAAGGTATAAAATCCTCCTTTTAGAACTCGGTAGCCTCTTTGATGTCGTCCCTTCAAAGGCCTAGTTACCTCTATCGCAGATAGGATGAGTTTCAAAATGTTAGTGGTCTTTTTGCTTGTTCCGAAAAATGTGATTATGACTGCGACTCTTGAGTAATTCGCTCTCTTTAAATAGTGCTGAATTGAAAACCAAGTTGAAGTTGACTTCCTTCTTTTCTAAATCTCGCTGTTGCTTGCATAAACGTTGGAACTATCTGTGAAAAGTAACACAAAAAAAATTATAGGCAGTTTTGAAAGAAAAACGGTCTCGTTCCCTTACCCTGATTCAGTGGAACAAGTCGTTTAATTGCTGGTTACGAAACTTTGAAATGACATTTCAAAGTTTTCTGAGGCGATTAATGCCTTCCGGAGAGATCTTTCACCGAAACTAAACTAGTTGGACGCAAAGCCACATTGTCCACAGGTGGTTTTAGTGCAAGGTTTTCTATCGGCTTGGAATCAAAACAAACCGATTTTGGGGGGGGTGGAAACCTGGAAAACAAAGTGGAAATCAACAACAAACTCAACCCACATGCATGCAAAGTATAACACTGAGTTCGGGACTTAAAGCCGGACTACAGTATTCTCACCACCTGAACCTTCTCTACCCATAAGCCACCTTCTTAATTTTTTTTTTACTCGGTTCACCCGTAAACAGTATCTTTTCAAATGATGTTGTCTATGTTAGAAAAGCAAATACTTATTTTATTTTCACTTATCATCTGATCAGCCAATGCTTAACGTGAAAATGTCATGTTTAGTTTTGATATTTTAAACTTTATGGTAAGTCACTTTTTTGCTAAACAAGGGCTTCTTAGTGCCTTTGGAATATAAGTACTTTCGAAATCTCCCGAAAATGACGTTAAAATCCGTTATTGCTGATTTACAGAACATGCTTCATCTCTTTCTGAGGTCGAATTTGTATTTAAGTGGAACGATCCTCTATTCAGTGATTCGGGTGACCTTTTACTAAATAGTACCTGCTGTGTTTGATGGCCAAGAAAGGTTCTTTCCGGTCAATCTCAACTGGGATTTTAGTCAATTCGGTGTGTTTTCTCTTAGACACGAAGGCAGTAAGCATATTATCATCAACAGGAAGCAACCTGATATATATAGAGCTGTTGTAAGTGGTCAGACGGGTGATAACATAGAGGTTTTGTTTTACTTTGGGCAGTAAATCAGTAAGTGGACCCGGAAGTAAAACGATAAAGCACATGTACAAGGAGTGACTCTTTCTGGAAGAGTCACGCAACATATCGTAATTAAAAAAAAATCAATTAACAAGTGCTATAAAAAGCCATTAGTTTCACGCTCGTTTGACGAGAGCAAAGGAAGGACCTCAAGGCTTCATATCATCCGAGATGAATGAATCCTATTAATCGTGCGATGAGCGTCACGCCATCAGTGCCGGCACTACGATACGTTTTCAAACCTGAGGAATTGTCATTCAGTTTGTTGTATACTTACAAGTTAATAATGAAAAGCAGATTGAGAATAAACTTTAGAAATAATAAACAATTATTGGACGAGCTTGAGCAAAATATCGTGATTTGTCAGTGGCGAGCGGATCAATTATTTGCCGATGCCGAAGGCAGAGGCAAATAATTGATCTGCGAGACACTGACAAATCAAGATATTTCGCGAAATCGAGTTCAATAATTATTTTATCATTCAACAAGACAATGTGTTTTTGCATTTAACCAGCACGCTTGTTTCACAATTATTTATTCCTACGCCAAGTGCGCGCTTTCATTCCTTCCAAAACTTTAATATTCTGCACACAAAAAACACAAAATTAGTAAATTCCGCTTTCGCTAATAACTAGTTGCTTTAAAACGAATACATCAACTGATTTGCCAAAAACTACAACGTTCAAAAGGATGATTCACACTTTTTTCTTTAAAATTTTTTGTCAAAAATCGCAGAAGTTCTGCACTTTAATGGGTTACTTGCCGGCGTTTGAGTTTGAGCTCTAAACAGGTGACTACACAGCGCACGAGCAGAATTATTCGCAGCAAAACAGCTTCGCGCCGTAATGCGCATGAGCAGACAATTATTCGTAGGCAGTTATTTGCAGTGACGTAATGGTCTCTCGGCCAATTAAAACGCCGGATAAAATAACGTGAATGATAACTGGGGTTATTCCCGGTATTGGATTAAAAAGAGCAAATGAACAGTCCCCGAAAAAAGACATATCGATTAAGTGGAAGTTACTGCACTGTTACGTTACATGCTGCCCCTATGAACTAAGAGAAAGGTGTAGCGTAAATAGACGAAGACTCTTAACTCTTTTTAAAATCCATCCTCCATTTTAGTTCAAAGTCCAATTGAAGAACTTTTAAAATAAAAAAAGAGGTTATCAACAAATAACTCGTAAACTCTGGCACAAAACGAGCGAGATTATTCCTTAAATTGGTGTCACTTATCGCCTGATCAGCGAATACTTAACCTGACATATATCATGTTCAGTTTTGATATTTCGCACTTTATGGTAAGTCACTTTTTGCTAAACCAGTGCCTTTTAGTACCTTTGGAAAATAAATACTTTCGAAAACTCCCGAAAATGACGTTTCTATTTCATTCTCTAACCTCAAAGAAATCCATACTTTTCCGTGTCCCGCGGCTCGATATTTCAAGGGCTAATGCTAATTGAAATTTTACTCATATGCTACGTATGCTTTTCACATATTTTTTCATGGGTTTCAAAAGCATTAAGGGTATAAATTATCCGTGACCTTTAACATATCGTTAAGTAATGTGCTAATTAAACAGAATTTCAGTTTGGTTTCATAGAAGACGTTGGGCATTGTGAGAATTCGTAACCATATGGAATAATATATATATCGGAAATTGTTTTAAAGCAAGAGTGAAACGCGCTCATAACAACAAACAGAGGCGGGCGGAAGACAGAAGAACCATAGCTTGAGATCGTAACTATTCCAAGAGGAGAATTTTTGTGTAAATATCATTTGAATCACTGAATAATTCTGTGTTTGGAACAGATTTTTCAAAAAATTAAAATCAGACTTCTTGTCATTTTAGCGAAGTAAGACTTACTGTAGACACCCTTGTAACGCCAAAAAAAACCTGATTCTGTATGTTTTGGAACGGGGTGATTTCATTGGTGCTTTCGAATCATGCAGTAATAATTCCATGGTTTTAATTACAAGTATAGGAAGTTGGGTGTATCCGCGCTGCGCTTCAACATTACTGAAACGACTACCATCTGAGGAATTCTACAACGGTGTAGAAACCGAGTGGACGGTAGATGTAGTTAAAGGAGATGAAACGAGAACGAACAAATATAATTAGTGAAGTAATAAGAAACAAAATGTTCATTCCTACTTTTCCGTAAATTTGCTAAATTTAGGGATCAGTCTTTCTTATATAAAGGCTTCCATCACCTGCTTCGACATGAAGTCTTTGAATCCCCTTCAGACAACTAAAGTACAAGTTTACAAGTGGGTGAAATATTTTAACTTTGTTAAGAAAAAAAGAAGACATGGAAATTTTAAAGGTGAGTACAATTTTTCACACAACTTTACTTTTAAAAGAAGGAGAGAAGATTGAAGCAAATTGCATTTTATAGGTTTTTCAGCGACTCACAAAACTTAAAATTTATTTGTTACAAGTTACTCATTCAGTTTCAACTCTTATTAAAACACCAAATCTTGTCACTCAATACTGCGCATTTTTCCCTAATGTTACTCTTGACTGTTCAGCGCTAGATCAAAACCGTAATGTCGCATGTTGTTGATGGTTTTCTTCGTTCTCTTCTATCTCATTGACAATGATTTATTTTGTGATTAGAAATTGAGTGCTGATTCCTGTTGCGCATTAAGGAATTAACTTGTATGACCGCCCTGTTCTTATCGTAGGTTGCGTTTATTTTTGCTGTCTTTTTAAGCCTTGGAGGTGGCCGTACGATCACGCCAGAATCATCTCCTTGGGACACCATCAGCGACGAGTTTCTCGAGGAATTGATACTGGATGAGAAAAACGAAGAAAAAACTGCACAAATCGAAGGCTCTGGCGCCTTAAGATTAACAGAAGAACCCAATTCAGCGGGCCGCGAAACTCCCCAGAATTCCAGCGATGACGCAAGCAATAAAGCTACTGAGAACACGCTTGGAACTGCTGTGAATATGACTACCCTTCCTGAAGCAACCGCCAGGAGACTAAGGAGAGATATTGACTGGGAACCTAGCTGTACAATTCCACATTCATACAATATGATAAGACTGCCGAGCGGTAAGCAAGTTAGTAATGCTACGGCATGCCATTTGACTGTGAGTGACCCTCTCAAGTGTACGAGTGCCATTAAAATCCATGGAAAGCGGGCCTGCGAGAAATCTTATGTGAAGATGGAGGGATTGGCAATTGCAGTCTGCAGATGTGCTTCGTAAAATGGGTTCAGAAGTGATAACTAGCTGTGTCTGGAACGCAGCATGGCTATTCATATTGGTCTATAAACTTTATTTAAAACCTGTAATTTAAGAGTATACGTATTTAAGAAAAAAAAAGATATAAGAGAATTGAATTAGAAGACGTTGAGCTTATCTCAGTTTCTTTTAAGAGGTACATACTTATGTAACGAAAGCAGTCAAAGAAAGAAAAAGAAACACTCACTCTTAAGATTATAATTTGGAGATTATACGTTATGAACGTAAATTCCAACCAGTCAGAACTTGTAGCGAGGCCTTGCACCGACTGCACCGCGGAAATACGCGCACCGGCAACTGCTGAAAAGCGCGGGAAAAACGTTTTTTAGGAGCGGGAAAACGCTTGAGCGGTAATTTAGGACTTAAAGATTGTTATTTGATAAAATATTGTAGCCATCTGGTTTTCAAAAGCGTCGAGAAAGTCATTTTTAAGTCGACATCTTCACGATCAATTGTTAAATGCGAAAAAACAATAACAAGAGTTTAAAATAGTTTCTTGTTCTTTTCATTGGTTGTCTTGAAGACTTGTAAACTCGGGTAAATATCGAGTTTCGTATTTATACAAGACTATAAACCGCATAAGAATAATGCTCTTTGTAAGAGTTTTGTGTAGTATATTTAATACTGATGTCCTCTGGAAGGAAAAAGTATGTAAATCAATCACTTTTCAGTACTGTTGTTACTTAGATATATTTTTGTAAAAAAAAAACATTATTTCTCAACATCAAGAAAGATACTTTTTGTAAAATAAGACAAACTGAGAAATAAAGAAAACTGTTGCATTGATATATGTGTTGTGCACCTTACTTGTTCTCGTATGGCGTTAAATGATTTTGCCAGTTATTCCACAGCCCCAAAACAGTCCCATGGAAATTCACTGTTCTCTCAAATGACGTAGACTCCAGGGGCGGATCTAGGATTTTTAGTGACGTGGTGGGTTCATTTTACATAAAATAAAATGCATGTTTCGTTGTTGTTGCACTGACTTCTGGAACGGGGTTCAAATGACAAGAATGATATCATCAGTCATGACAAAATATCTAGCAGCTCAATTTAGCTAGCAGGGATGGTGTCAGACAAAGTCGTCTATGATGGAATCAATGTTCAACTCCATGTCATAATTGATTCGAGTTAACAGTAGTCCGTACCTTCTTTCTTCGGTCACAGTAATGCAAAGGTAAGTCTCAACACGCCTAAGACCACTGATCGACCTTTCATACTCGCACGATGTCACTGGTAAAGTACAGTTCTCTTTCCATTTCAAGTGCCACATGTGAAGTTTTGCCTCTTGAGCTGCTGGTGAAGGTATAAAATCCTCCTTTTACAACTCGGTAGCCTCTGATGTCGTCCCTTCAAAGGCCTAGACACGTCTATCGCAGATAGGATGAGTTTCAAAATGTTAGTGGTCTTTTTGCTTGTTCAGAAAAATGTGTTTGTGAGTGCGACTCTTGAGTAATTCGCTCTCTTTAAATAGTGCTGAATTGAAAACCAAGTTGAAGTTGACTTCCTTCTTTTCTAAATCTCGCTGTTGCTTGCATGAACATTGGAACTATCGGTGAAAAGTAACAAAAAAAATTATAGGCAGTTTTGAAAGAAAAACAGTCTGGTTCCCTTACCCTGGATTCAGTGGAACAAGTCGATTAATTACCGGTTACGAAACTTTAAAATTACATTTCAAAGTTTTCTGAGGCGATTAATGCCTTCCGGAGAGATCTTTCACCGAAACTAAACTAGTTGGACGTAAAGCCACATTGTCCACAGGTGGTTTCAGTGTATGGTTTTCTATCGGCTTGGAATCAAAACAAACCGATTTGGGGGGAGATGGAAACCTGGAAAACAAAACGGAAATCAACAACAAACTCAACCCACGTGCATGCAAAGTATAACACTCAGTTCGGGATTTAAAGCCGGACTACAGTATTCTCACCACCTGAACCTTTTCTACCCATAAGCCACCGGAATTTGGTGTCACTTATCGCCTGATCAGCGAATACTTAACCTGACATATATCATGTTTAGTTTTGATATTTCGCACTTTATGGTAAGTCGCTGTTTGCTAAACCAGTGCCTTTTAGTACCTTTGGAAAATAAATACTTTCGAAAACTCCCGAAAATGACGTTCGTATTTCATTCTCCAACCTCAAAGAAATCCATACTTTTCCGTGTCCCGCGGCTCGATATTTCAATGGCTAATGCTAGTTGAAGTTTTACTCAGATGCTACGTATGCCTTTCACATATTTTTTATGGGTTTCAAAAGCATTAAGGGTATAATTTATCCGTGATCTTTAACATATCGTAAAGTAATGTGCTAATTAAACAGAATTTCAGTTTGGTTTCATAGAAGACGTTGGGCATTGTGAGAATTTGTAACCATATGGAATAATATATATATCGGAAATTGTTTTAAAGCAAGAGTGAAACACGCTCATAACAACAAACAGAGGCGGGCGGAAGACAGAAGAGCCATAGCTTGAGATCGTAACTATTCCAGGAGGAGAATTCTTGTGTAAATATCATTTGAATCACTGAATAATTCTGTGTTTGGAACAGATTTTTCTAAAAAATCAGACTTCTTGTCATTTTAGCGAAGTAAGACTTACTGTAAACACCCTTGTAACGCCAAAAAAACCTGATTCTGCATGTTTTGGAACGGGGTGATTTCATTGGTACTTTCGAATCATGCGGTAATAATTCCATGGTTTTAATTACAAGTATAGGAAGTTGGGGTATCCGCCCTGCGCTTCAACATTACTGAAACGACTACCATCTGAGGAATTCTACCTTAACAGTGTAGAAACCGACGGTAGATGTAGTTAAAGGAGATGAAACGAGAGCGAACAAATATAATTAGTGAAGTAATAATAAACAAAATGTACATTCCTACTTTCCCGTAAATTTACTAAATTTAGGGATCAGTCTTTCTTATATAAAGGCAAAGTACAAGTTTACAAGTGGGTGAAATATTTTAACTTTGTTAAGAAAAAAAGAAGACATGGAAATTTTAAAGGTGAGTACAATTTTTCACGCATCTTTACTTTTAAAAGAATGAGAGAAGAATTGAAGCAAATTGCATTTTATAGCTTTTTCAGCGACTCACAAAACTTAAAATTTATTTTTTACAAGTTACTCATTCAGCCTCTAACTCTTATTAAAACATTAACTCTTGTCACTGCAGTACTGCGCATTTTTCCCTAATGTTACTCTTGACTGTTTAGCGCTAGATCAAAACCACAATGTCACATGTTGTTGATGGTTTTTTTCGTTCTCTTCTATCTCATTGACAATGATTTATTTTGTGATTAGAAATTGAGTGCTGATTCCTGTTGCGCATTAAAGAATCAACTTGTATGAACATCCTTGGAGGTGGCCGTACGATCACGCAAGAATCATCCCCCTGGGACACCATCAGCGATTGATACTGGATGAGAAAAACGAAGAAAAAACTGCACAAATCGAAGGCTCTGGTGCCTTAAGATTAACAGAAGAACCCAATTCAGCGGGCCGCGAAACTCCCCAGAATTCCAGCGATGACGCAAGCAATTAAGCTACTGAGAACACGCTTGGAACTGCTGTGAATATGACTACCCTTCCTGAAGCAACCGCCAGGAGACTAAGGAGAGATATTGACTGGGAGCCTAGCTGTACAATTCCACACTCATACAACATGATAAGACTGCCGAGCGGTAAGCAAGTTAGTAATGCTACGGCATGCCATTTGACTGTGAGTGACCCTCTCAAGTGTACGAGTGCCATTAAAATCCATGGAAAGCGGGCCTGCGAGAAATCTTATGTGAAGATGGAGGGATTGGCAATTGCAGTTTGCAGATGTGCTTCGTAAACTGGGTTCAGAAGTGATAACTAGCTGTGTCTGGAACGCAGCATGGGTATTCATATTGGTCTATAAACTTTATTTAAAACCTGTAATTTAAGAGTATACGTATTTAAGAAAAAAAAAAGAAATAAGAGAATTGAATTAGAAGACGTTGAGCTTATCTCAGTTTCTTTTAAGAGGTACATACTTATGTAACGAAAGCAGTCAAAGAAAGAAAAAGAAACACTCACTCTTAAGGTTATAATTTGGAAATTATACGTCATGAACGTAAATTCGAACCAGTCAGAACTTGTAGCGAGGCCTTGCACCGACTGCACCACAGAAAAACGCGCACAACTGATGAAAAGCGCGGGAAACTGACGTTTTTTAGGAGCGGGAAAACGCTTGAGCGGTAATTTAGGACTTAAAGATTGTTATTTGATAAAAGATTGTAGCCATCTGGTTTTCAAAAGCGTCGAGAAAGTCATTTTTAAGTCGACATCTTTCACGATCAATTGTTAAATGCGAAAAAACAATAACAAGAGTTTAAAATAGTTTCTTGTTCTTTTCATTGGTTGTCTTGAAGACTTGTAAACTCGGGTAAATATCGAGTTTCGTATTTATACAAGACTATAAACCGCATAAGAATAGCGCTCTTTGTAAGAGTTTTGTGCAGTATATTTAATACTGATGTCCTCTGGAAGGAAAAAGTATGTAAATCAATCGCTTTAGATTACTGTCGCTATTTAGATATATTTTTGTAAAAACATTATTTTTCAACATCAAAAAAGAGACTTTTTGTAAAATAAGACAAACTGAGAAATAAAGAAAGCTGTTGCATTGATATATGTGTTGTGCACCTTACTTGTTCTCGTATGGCATTAAATGATTTTGCCAGTTATTCCACAGCCCCAAAACAGTCCCATGGAAATTCACTGTTCTCTCGAATGACGTAGACCAGGGGCGGATCTAGGATTTTTAGTGGTGGGTTCATTTTACATAAATTAAAATGCATGTTTCGTTGTTGTTGCACTGACTTCTGGAACGGAGTTCAAATGACATGAATGATAGCATCAGTCACGACAAAATATCTAGCAGCTCAATTTAGCTAGCAGGGATGGCGTCAGACAAAGTCGTCTATGATGGAATCAATGTTCAACTCCATGTCATAATTGATGTGAGTTAACAGTAGTCCGTACCTTCTTTCTTCGGTCACGTTGATGCGAAGGTAAGTCTCAACACGCCTAAGACCACTGATCGACCTTTCATACTCGCACGATGTTACTGGTAAAGTACAGTTCCCTTTCCATTTCAAGTGCCACATGTGAAGTTTTGCCTCTTGAGCTGCTGGTGAAGGTATAAAATCCTCCTTTTACAACTCGGTAGCCTCTTTGATGTCGTCCCTTCAAAGGCCTAGATACGTCTATCGCAGATAGGATGAGTTTCAAAATGTTAGTGGTCTTTTTGCTTGTTCCGAAAAATGTGATTATGACTGCTACTCTTGAGCAATTCGCTCTCTTTAAATAGTGTTGAATTGAAAACCAAGTTGAAGTTGACTTCCTTCTTTTCTAAATCTCGCTGTTGCTTGCATAAACATTGGAACTATCTGTGAAAAGTAACAAAAAAAAATTATAGGCAGTTTTGAAAGAAAAACAGTCTCGTTCCCTTACCATGATTCAGTGGAACAAGTCGTTTAATTGCTGGTTACGAAACTTTGAAATGACATTTCAAAGTTTTCTGAGGCGATAAATGCCTTCCGGAGAGATCTTTCACGGAAACTAAACTAGTTGGACGTAAAGCCACATTGTCCGCAGGTGGTTTCAGTACATGGTTTTCTATCGGCTTGGAATCAAAACAAACCGATTTTGGGGGAGATTGAAACCTGGAAAACAAAGTGGAAATCAACAACAAACTCAACCCACATGCATGCAAAGTGTAACACTCAGTCCGGGATTTAAAGCCGGACTACAGTATTCTCACCACCTGAACCTTTTCTACCCATAAGCCACCTTCTTAATTTTTTTTCTCGGTTCACCCGTGAACAGTATCTTTTCAAATAATGTTGTCTATGTTAGAAAAGCAAGTACTTATTTTATTTTCACTTATCAACTGATCAGCCAATGCTTAACGTGAAAATATCATGTTTAGTTTTGATATTTTAAACTTTATGGTAAGTCACTTTTTTGCTAAACAAGTGCTTTTTAGTGCCTTTGGAATATAAGTGCTTTCAAAATCTCCCGAAAATGACGTTAGAATCCGTTATTGCTGATTTACAGGACATGCTACATCTCTTTCTGAGGTCGAATTTGTAGTTAAGTGGAAAGATCCTCTATTCAGTGATTCGGGTGACCTTTTACTAAATAGTACCTGTTGTGTTTGATGGCCAAGAAAGGTTCTTTCCGGTCAATCTCAACTGGGATTTTAGCCAGTTCGGTGTGTTTTCTCTTAGACACGAAGGAAGTAAGCATATTGTCATCAACAGGAAGCAAACTGATATATAGAGCTGTTGTAAGTGGTCAGACGGGTAATAACATAGAGGTTTTGCTTTACTTTGGGCAGTAAATCAGTAAGTGGACCCGGAAGTAAAACGATGAAGCACATGTACAAGGAGTGACTCTTTCTGGAAGAGTCATGCAACATATCGTAATAAAAAAAAGCAATTAACAAGTGCCATAAAAAGCCATTAGTTTCACGCTCGTTTGACGAGAGCAAAGGAAGGAGTTCAAGGCCATCAGTGCCGGCATACGATACGTTTTCGAACCTAAGGAATTGTCATTCAGTTTGTTGTATACTTACAGGTTAATAATGAAAAGGAGATTGAGAATAAACTTTAGAAATAATAAACAATTATTGGAGGAGGTTGAGCAAAATATCGTGATTTGTCAGTGGCGAGCGGATCAATTATTTGCCTATGCCGAAGGCAGAGGCAAATATTTGATCTGCGAGATACTGACAAATCAAGATATTTTGCGAAATCGAGTTCAATAGTTGTTTTACCATTCAACAAGACAATGTGTTTATGCATTTAACCAGCACGCTTGTTTCACAATTATTTATTCCTACGCCAAGTGCGCGCTTTCATTCCTTTCAAAACTTTAATATTCTGCACAAAAAATACAAAATTAGTAAATTCCGCTTTCGCTTATACTAGTTGCTTTAAAACGAATACATCAACTGATTTGCCAAACACTACAATGTTCAAACAGAAGATTCACACTTTTATCTTTAAAATTTTTAGTCAAAAATCGCAGAAGTTCTGCACTTTAATGGCTTACTTGCCAGCGTTTGAGTTTGAGCTCTAAACAGGTGACTCAACTGCGCACGAGCAGAATTATACGCAGCAAAACAGCTTCGTGCCGTAATGTGCATGAGCAGACAATTATTCGTAGGCAGTTATTTGCAGTGACGTAATGGTCTCTCGGCCAATTAAAACGCCGGATAAAATAACGTGAATGATAACTGGGGTTATTCCCAGTATTGGATTAAAAAGAGCAAATGAACAGTCCCCGAAAAAAGACATATCGATTAAGTGGAAGTTACTGCACTGTTACGTTACATGCTGCCCCTATGAACTAAGAGAAAGGTGTAGCGTAAATAGACGAAGACTCTTAACTCTTTTTAAAATCCATCCTCCATTTTAGTTCAAAGTCCAATTGAAGCACTTTTAAAATAAAAAAAGAAGGTAATCAACAAATAACACGTAAACTCTGGCAAAAAACGAGAGAGAAAATTCTGGAAATTGGTGTCACTTATCGCCTGATCAGCGAATACTTAACCTGGCATATATCATGTTTAGTTTTGATTTTCGCACTTTATAGTAAGTCACTTTTTGCTAAACCAGTGCCTTTTAGTACCTTTGGAAAATAAATACTTTCGAAGACTCCCGAAAATGACGTTCGTATTTCATTCTCTAACCTCAAAGAAATCCATACTTTTCCGTGTCCCGCGGCTCGATATTTAAGGGGCTAATGCCAATTGAAATTTTACTCATATGCTACGTATGCTTTTCACATATTTTTCATGGGTTTCAAAAGCATTAAGGATATAAATTATCCGTGACCTTTAACATATTGTAAAGTAATGTGCTAATTAAACAGAATTTCAGTTTGGTTTCATAGAAGACGTTGGGCATTGTGAGAATTCGTAACCATATGGAATAATATATATATCGGAAATTGTTTTAAAGCATGAGTGAAACACGCTCATAACAACAAACAGAGGCGGGCGGAAGACAGAAGAACCATAGCTAGAGATCGTAACTTTTCCAAGAGGAGAATTTTTGTGTAAATATCATTTGAATCACTGAATAATTCTGTGTTTGGAACAGATTTTTCAAAAAATTAAAATCAAACTTCTCGTCATTTTAGCGAAGTAAGACTTACTGCAAACACCCTTGTAACGCCAAAAAAAACCTGATTCTGTATGTTGTGGAACGGGGTGATTTCATTGGTGCTTTCGAATCATGCTGTAAACATTACTGAAACGACTACCATCTGAGGAATTCTACCCTAACAGTGTAGAAACCGAGTGGACGGTAGATGCAGTTAAAGGAGATGAAACGAGAGCGAACAAATATAATTAGTGAAGTAATAAGAAACAAATGTACATTCCCACTTTTCCGTAAATTCACTAAATTTAGGGATAAGTCTTTCTTATATAAAGGCTTCCATCACCTGCTTCGACATTAAGTCTTTGAATCCCCTTCAGACAACTAAAGTACAAGTTTACAAGTGGGTGAAATATTTTAACTTTGTTAAGAAAAAAAGAAGACATGGAAATTTTAAAGGTGAGTACAATTTTTCACGCATCTTTACTTTTAAAAGAATGAGAGAAGATTAAAGCAAATTGCATTTTATAGCTTTTTCAGCGACTCACAAAACTTAAAATTTATTTGTTACAAGTTACTCATTCAGTCTCAACTCTTATTAAAACACCAACTCTTGTCACTGAATACTGCGCATTTTTCCCTAATGTTACTCTTGACTGTTTAGCGCTAGATCAAAACCACAATGTCGCATGTTGTTGATGGTTTTCTTCGTTCTCTTCTATCTCATTGACAATGATTTATTTTGTGATTAGAAATTGAGTGCTGATTCCTGTTGCGCATTAAGGAATTAACTTGTATGACCGTGCTGTTTTTTATTGTAGGTTGCGTTTATTTTTGCTGTCTTTTTAAGCCTTGGAGGTGGCCGTACGATCACGCCAGAATCATCTCCATGGGACACCATCAGCGACGAGTTTCTCGAGGAATTGATACTGGATGAGAAAAACGAAGAAAAAACTGCACAAATCGAAGGCTCTGGCGCCTTAAGATTAACAGAAGAACCCAATTCAGCAGGCCGCGAAACTCCCCAGAATTCCAGCGATGACGCAAGCAATAAAGCTACTGAGAACACCCTTGGAACTGCTGTGAATATGACTACCCTTCCTGAAGCAACCGCCAGGAGACTAAGGAGAGATATTGACTGGGAACCTAGCTGTACAATTCCACACTCATACAATATGATAAGACTGCCGAGCGGTAAGCAAGTTAGTAATGCTACGGCATGCCATTTGACTGCGAGTGACCCTCTCAAGTGTACGAGCTCCATTACAATCCATGGAAAGCGGGCCTGCGAGAAATCTTATGTGAAGATGGAGGGATTGGCAATTGCAGTCTGCAGATGTGCTTCGTAAAATGGGTTCAGAAGTGATAACTAGCTGTGTCTCTAACAAAGCATGGCTATTCATATTGGTCTATAAACTTTATTTAAAACCTGTAATTTAAGAGTATACGTATTTAAGAAAAAAAAGATATAAGAGAATTGAATTAGAAGACGTTGAGCTTATCTTGGTTTCTTTTAAGAGGTACATACTTATGTAAAGAAAGCAGTCAAAGAAAGAAAAAGAAACACTCACTCTTAAGATTATAATTTGGAGCTTATACGTAATGAACGTAAATTCGAACCAGTCAGAACTTGTAGCGAGGCCTTGCACCGACTGCACCGCGGAAAAACGCGAACAACTGATGAAAAGCGCGGGAAAAACGTTTTTTAGGAGCGGGAAAACGCTTGAGCGGTAATTTAGGACTTAAAGATTGTTGTTTGATAAAAGATTGTAGCCATCTGGTTTTCAAAAACGTCGAGAAAGTCATTTTCAAGTCGACATCTTTCACGATCAATTGTTAAATGCGAAAAAACAATAACAAGAGTTTAAAATAGTTTCTTGTTCTTTTTATTGGTTGTCTTGAAGACTTGTAAACTCGGGTAAATATCGAGTTTCGAATTTATACAAGACTATAAACCGCATAAGAATAATGCTCTTTGTAAGAGTTTTGTGTAGTATATTTAATACTGATGTCCTCTGGAAGGAAAAAGTATGTAAATCAATCACTTTTCAGTACTGTTGCTATTTAGATATATTTTTGTAAAAAGAACATTATTTTTCAACATCAAGAAAGAAACTTTTTGTAAAATAAGACAAACTGAGAAATAAAGAAAGCTGTTGCATTGATATATGTGTTATGCACCTTACTTGTTCTCGTATGGCATTAAATGATTTTGCCAGTTATTCCACAGCCCCAAAACAGTCCCATGGAAATTCACTGTTCTCTCAAATGACGTAGACTCCAGGGGCGGATCTAGGATTTTTAGTGGTGGGTTCATTTTACATAAAATAAAATGCATGTTTCGTTGTTGTTGTACTGACTTCTGGAACGGGGTTCAAATGACATGAATGATAGCATCAGTCATGACAAAATATCTAGCAGCTCAATTTAGCTAGCAGGGATGGTGTCAGACAAAGTCGTCTATGATGGAATCAATGTTCAACTCCATGTCATAATTGATTCGAGTTAACAGTCGTCCGTACCTTCTTTCTTCGGTCACAGTAATGCAAAGGTACTAAGTCTCAACACGCCTAAGACCACTGATCGACCTTTCATACTCGCACGATGTCACTGGTAAAGTACAGTTCTCTTTTCATTTCAAGTAAAATGAAATCATATAAGCTCAATCTGTAAGAAGGCAAGTCAAAGGATCGGCGTTATCATGAGACTCAGAAACTTAATTCCAACAAAGGCTAAGCTAGTTCTATTTAAATCAGCAATCTTACCGTACCTTACGTACTGTCATTTAGTTTGGCACTTTTGTAGATCTAGTGACGCGCGAAAACTAGAAAGGCTGCAAGAAAGAGGATTGAGGGCGGTTTATAGAGACAAGATTTCAAGCTATTCACAATTACTCAAAAGAGCTGAGTTACCAACACTTATGAACAGGCGTTTGCAGGATATTTGCATCTTAATGTACAGAGTGAGGAACAGACTATGTCCTACTTATATTTGTAATATTTTTAATAATCATAATTCCTCTTACTCTTTAAGACAGTCAGACTTTTCCACACCAAGTTTCAATACGGTTACATATGGTAAACATTCTTTGCGTTATCTTGGACCAAAACTGTGGGGAAAATTATCCCCAGACATAAGATCAGCTAAAACTTTAAATATTTTTAGGAAACAGATACGCAAATACGATATTAGTCTGCTCATAGATGATGGCTGCAAGGGCTGTTCCCTCTGCTCCTCATAATTATTTTATACAGTTTTAAGAATTTTTAATTCTCTTTTTACATATTTTTAATATCTGCTCATCATCATTATTTTATATAGCTTTAAGTATTTTAAATTCTCTTTATAAATATTTTTAATATCTGACTATCATAAATATTTTATATAGCTCTAAGTATTATAAATTTTCTTTCTACATATTTTTAATATCTATTAATTGTGTCCCCAAATTAGTATGGGATTTTCCCAGGCTATGTGGCCTTGACACATTAATAAAGTTTATCATCAGTTTATCATCATCATCAAGTGCCACATGTGAAGTTTTGCCTCTTGAGCTGCTGGTGAAGGTATAAAATCCTCCTTTTACAACTCGGTAGCCTCTTTGATGTCGTCCATTCAAAGGCCTAGACACGTCTATCGCAGATAGGATGAGTTTCAAAATGTTAGTGGTCTTTTTGCTTGTTCCCAAAAACGTGATTGTAACTGCGACTCTTGAGTAATTCGCTCTCTCTAAATAGTGCTGAATTGAAAACCAAGTTGAAGTTGACTTCCTTCTTTTCTAAATCTCGCTGTTGCTTGCATAAACATTGGAACTATCTGTGAAAAGAAACAAAAAAAAATTATAGGCAGTTTTGAAAGAAAAACAGTCGCCTTCCCTTACCCTGATTAAGTGGAACAAGTTTTTTAATTACCGGTTACGAAACTTTAAAATTACATTTCAAAGTTTTCTGAGGCGATTAATGCCTTCCGAAGAGATCTTTCACCGAAACTAAACTAGTTGGACGCAAAGCCACATTGTCCACAGGTGGTTTCAGTGCACGGTTTTCTATCGGCTTGGAATCAAAACAAACCGCTTTTGGGGGAGATGGAAACCTGGAAAACAAAGTGGAAATCAACAAGAAACTCAACCCACGTGCATGCAAAGTATAACACTCAGTTCGGGATTTAAAGTCGGACTACAGTATTCTCACCACCTGAACCTTTTCTACCAATAAGTTACCCTCTTAATGTTTTTTTTAACTCGGTTCACCCGTAAACAGTATCTTTTCAAATAATGTTGTCTAATACTTATTTATTTTCACTTATCTTCTGATCAGCCAATGCTTAACGTGAAAATATCATGTTTAGTTTTGATATTTTAAACTTTATGGTAAGTCACTTTTTTGCTAAACAAGTGCTTTTTAGTGCCTTTGGAATATAAGTACTTTCGAAATCTCCCGAAAATGACGTTAGAATCCGTTATTGCTGATTTACAGGACATGCTACATCTCTTTCTGAGGTCGAATTTGTAGTTAAGTGGAAAGATCCTCTATTCAGTGATTCGGGTGACCTTTTACTAAATAGTACCTGTTGTGTTTGATGGCCAAGAAAGGTTCTTTCCGGTCAATTTCAACTGGAATTTTAGCCAGTTCGGTGTGTTTTCTCTTAGACACGAAGGAAGTAAGCATATTGTCATCAAATGGAACCAAACTGATATATAGAGCTGTTGTAAGTGGTCAGACGGGTGATAACATAGAGGTTTTGTTTTACTTTGGGCAGTAAATCAGTTAAAGTGGACCCGGAAGTAAAACGATGAAGCACATGTACAAGGAGTGAATCTTTCTGGAAGAGTCATGCAACATATCGTAATAAAAAAAAGCAATTAACAAGTGCTATAAAAAGCCATTAGTTTCACGCTCGTTTGACGAGAGCAAAGGAAGGAGTTCAAGGCCATCAGTGCCGGCATACGATACGTTTTCGAACCTAAGGAATTGTCATTCAGTTTGTTGTATACTTACACGTTAATAATGAAAAGCAGATTGAGAATAAACTTTAGAAATAATAAAGAGTTATTGGAGGAGGTTGAGCAAAATATCGTGATTTGTCAGTGGCGAGCGGATCAATTATTTGCCGATGCCGAAAGCAGAGGCAAATAATTGAACTGCGAGACACTGACAAATCCAGATATTTTGCGAAATCGAGTTCAATAATTGTTTTATCATTAAACAAGACAATGTGTTTATGCATTTAACCAGCACGCTTGTTTCACAATTATTTATTCCTACGCCAAGTGCGCGCTTTCATTCCTTTCAAAACTTTAATATTCTGCACAAAAAAATACAAAATTAGTAAATTCCGCTTTCGCTAATAACTAGTTGCTTTAAAACGAATACATCAACTGATTTGCCAAAAACTACAACGTTCAAAAGGAAGATTCACACTTTTATCTTTAAAATTTTTAGTCGAAAATCGCAGAAGTTCCGCACTTTAATGGCTTACTTGCCAGCGTTTGAGTTTGAGCTCTAAACAGGTGACTCAACTGCGCACGAGCAGAATTATTCGCAGCAAAACAGCTTCGCGCCGTAATGCGCATGAGCAGACAATTATTCGTAGGCAGTTATTTGCAGTGACGTTAAATGGTCTCTCGGCCAATTAAAACGCCGGATAAAATAACGTGAATGATAACTGGGGTTATTCCCAGTATTGGATTAAAAAGAGCAAATGAACAGTCACTGAAAAAGGACATATCGATTAAGTGGAAGTTACTGCACTGTTACGTTACATGCTGCCCCTATGAACTAAGAGAAAGGTGTAGTGTAAATAGACGGAGACTCTGAACTCTTTTTAAAATCCATCCTCCATTTTAGTTCAAAGTCCAATTGAGGTACTTTTAAAATAAAAAAAGAAGGTTAGCAACAAATAACTCGTAAACTATGGCACAAAAAGAGAGAGATAATTCCGGAAATTGGTGTCACTTATCGCCTGATCAGCCAATACTTAACCTGACATATATCACGTTTAGTTTTGATCAGTTCGCACTTTATGGTAAGTCGCTGTTTGCTAAACCAGTGCCTTTTAGTACCTTTGGAAAATAAATATTTCGAAAACTCCCGAAAATGACGTTCGTATTTCATTCTCCAACCTCAAAGAAATCCATACTTTTCCGTGTCCCGCGGCTCGATATTTCAATGGCTAATGCTAGTTGAAGTTTTTCTCAGATGATACGTATGCTTTTCACATATTTTTTTATGGGTTTCAAAAGCATTAAGAGTATAATTTATCCGTGATCTTTAACATATCGTAAAGTAATGTGCTAATTAAACAGAATTTCAGTTTGGTTTCATAGAAGACGTTGGGCATTGTGAGAATTCGTAACCATATGGAAAAATATATATATCGGAAATTGTTTTAAAGCAAGAGTGAAACACGCTCATAACAACAAACAGAGGCGGGCGGAAGACAGAAGAGCCATAGCTTGAGATCGTAACTATTCCAAGAGGAGAATTCTTGTGTAAATATCATTTGAATCACTGAATAATTCTGTGTTTGGAACAGATTTTTCTAAAACATCAGACTTCTTGTCATTTTAGCGAAGTAAGACTTACAGTAAACACCCTTGTAACGCCAAAAAAAACCTGATTCTGCATGTTTTGGAACGGGGTGATTTCATTGGTGCTTTCGAATCATGCGGTAATAATTCCATGGTTTTAATTACAAGTATAGGAAGTTGGGTGTATCCGCGCTGCGCTTCAACACTACTGAAACGACTACCATCTGAGGAATTCTACCTCAACCGTGTAGAAACAGACGGTAGATGTAGTTAAAGGAGATGAAACGAGAGCGAACAAATATAATTAGTGAAGTAATAAGAAACAAAATGTACATTCCTACTTTCCCGTAAATTTACTAAATTTAGGGATCAGTCTTTCTTATATAAAGGCAAAGTACAAGTTTACAAGTGGGTGAAATATTTTAACTTTGTTAAGAAAAAAAGAAGACATGGAAATTTTAAAGGTGAGTACAATTTTTCACGCATCTTTACTTTTAAAAGAATGAGAGAAGATTGAAGCAAATTGCATTTTATATCTTTTTCAGCGACTCACAAAGCTTAAAATTTATTTGTTACAAGTTACTCATTCAGTCTCTAACTCTTATTAAAACATCAACTCTTGTCACTGCAGTACTGCGCATTTTTCCCTGTTACTCTTTCCTGTTTAGCGCTAGATCAAAACCGCAATGTCGCATGTTGTTGATGGTTTTCTTCGTTCTCTTCTATCTCATTGACAATGATTTATTTGGTGATTAGAAATTGAGCGCTGATTCCTGCTGCGCATTAAGGAATTAACTTGTATGACCGTGCTGTTTTTTATTGTAGGTTGCGTTTATTTTTGCTGTCTTTTTAAGCCTTGGAGGTGGCCGTACGATCACGCCAGAATCATCTCCATGGGACACCATCAGCGACGAGTTTCTCGAGGAATTGATACTGGATGAGAAAAACGAAGAAAACAACTGCACAAATCGATAGCTCTGGCACCTGAAGATTAACAGAAGAACCCAATTCAGCGGGCCGCGAAACTCCCCAGAATTCCAGCGATGACGCAAGCAATAAAGCTACTGAGAACACGCTTGGAACTGCTGTGAATATGACTACCCTTCCTAAAGCAACCGCCAGGAGACTAAGGAGAGATATTGACTGGGAACCTAGCTGTACAATTCCACACTCATACAATGTGATAAGACTGCCGAGCGGTAAGCAAGTTAGTAATGCTACGGCATGCCATTTGACTGCGAGTGACCCTCTCAAGTGTACGAGCTCCATTAAAATCCATGGAAAGCGGGCCTGCGAGAAATCTTATGTGAAGATGGAGGGATTGGCAATTGCAGTCTGCAGATGTGCTTCGTAAAATGGGTTCAAAAGTGATAACTAGCTGTGTCTGGAACGCAGCATGGCTATTCATATTGGTCTATAAACTTTATTTAAAACCTGTAATTTCAGAGTATACGTATTTAAGAAAAAAAGATATAAGAGAATTGAATTAGAAGACGTTGAGCTTATTTCAGTTTCTTTTAAGAGGTACATACTTATGTAAAGAAAGCAGTCAAAGAATGAAAAAGAAACACTCACTCTTAAGATTATAATTTGGAGATTATACGTCATGAACGTAAATTCGAACCAGTCAGAACTTGTAGCGAGGTCTTGCACCGACTGCACCGCGGAACAACGCGCACAACTGGTGAAAAGCGCGGGAAAAACGTTTTTTAGGAGCGGGAAAACGCTTGAGCGGTAATTTAGGACTTAAAGATTGTTATTTGATAAAAGATTGTAGCCATCTGGTTTTCAAAAGCGTCGAGAAAGTCATTTTTAAGTCGACATCTTTCACGATCAATTGTTAAATGCGAAAAAACAATAACAGGAGTTTAAAATAGTTTCTTGTTCTTTTCATTGGTTGTCTTGAAGACTTGTAAACTCGGGTAAATATCGAGTTTCGTATTTATACAAGACTATAAACCGCATAAGAATAATGCTCTTTGTAAGAGTTTTGTGTAGTATATTTAATACTGATGTCCTCTGGAAGGAAAAAGTATGTAAATCAATCGCTTTACATTACTGTTGCTATTCAGATATATTTTTGTAAAAACATTATTTTTCAACATCAAGAAAGAAACTTTTTGTAAAATAAGACAAACTGAGAAATAAAGAAAGCTGTTGCATTGATATATGTGTTGTGCACCTTACTTGTTCTCGTATGGCATTAAATGATTTTGCGAGTTATTCCACAGCCCCAAAACAGTCCCATGGAAATTCACTGTTCTCTCAAATGATGAGACTCCAGGGGCAGATCTAGGATTTTTAATGGTAGGTTCATTTTACATAAAATAAAATGCATGTTTCGTTGTTGTTGCACTGACTTCTGGAACGGGGTTCAAATGACATGAATGATAGCATCAGTCTTGACAAAATATCTAGCAGCTCAATTTAGCTAGCAGGAATGGCGTCAGACAAAGTCGTCTATGATGGAATCAATGTTCAACTCCATGTCATAACTGATGTGAGTTAACAGTAGTCCGTACCTTCTTTCTTCGGTCACAGTGATGCAAAGGTAAGTCTCAACACGCCTAAGACCACTGATCGACCTTTCATACTCGCACGATGTCACTGGTAAAGTACAGTTCTCTTTTCATTTCAAGTGCCACATGTGAAGTTTTGCCTCTTGAGCTGCTGGTGAAGGTATAAAATAAGATAGGATGAGTTTCAAAATGTTAGTGGTCTTTTTCCTTGTTCCGAAAAATGTGATTATGACTGCGACTCTTGAGTAATTCGCTCTCTTTAAATAGTGCTGAATTGAAAACCAAGTTGAAGTTGACTTCCTTCTTTTCTAAATCTCGCTGTTGCTTGCATAAACATTGGAACTATCTGTGAAAAGTAACAAAAAGAATTATAGGCAGTTTTGAAAGAAAAACAGTCTCGTTCCCTTACCCTGATACAGTGGAACAAGTCGTTTAATTGCTGGTTACGAAACTTTGAAATGACATTTCAAAGTTTTCTGAGGCGATTAATGCCTTCCGGAGAGATCTTTCACCGAAACTAAACTAGTTGGACGCAAAGCCGCATTGTCCGCAGGTGGTTTCAGTGCATGGTTTTCTATCGGCTTGGAATCAAAACAAACCGATTTTGGGGGAGATGGAAACCTGGAAAACAAAGTGGAAATCAACAACAAACTCAACCCACATACATGCAAATTATAACACTGAGTTTGGGACTTAAAGCCGGACTACAGTATTCTAACCACCTGAACCTTCTCTACCCATAAGCCACCTTCTAAATTTTTTTTTACTTGGTTCACCCGTAAACAGTATCTTTTCAAATGATGTTGTCTATGTTAGAAAAGCAAATACTTATTTTATTTTCACTTATCATCTGATCAGCCAATGCTTAACGTGAAAATGTCATGTTTAGTTTTGATATTTTTAACTTTATGGTAAGTCACTTTTTTGCTAAACAAGTGCTTCTTAGTGCCTTTGGAATATAAGTACTTTCGAAATCTCCCGAAAATGACGTTAAAATCCGTTATTGTTGATTTACAGAACATGCTACATCTCTTTCTGAGGTCGAATTTGTATTTAAGTGGAACGATCCTCTATTCAATGATTCGGGTGACCTTTTACTAAATAGTACCTGTTGTGTTTGATGGCCAAGAAAGGTTCTTTCCGGTCAATCTCAACTGGGATTTTAGTCAATTCGGTGTGTTTTCTCTAAGACACGAAGGCAGTAAGCATATTGTCATCAACAGGAAGCAAACTGATATATATAGAGGTGTTGTAAGTGGTCAGACGGGTGATAACATAGAGGTTTTGTTTTACTTTGGGCAGTAAATCAGTAAGTGGACCCGGAAGTAAAACGATGAAGCCCATGTACAAGGAGTGACTCTTTCTGGAAGAGTCATGCAACAGATCGTTATAAAAAAAATCAATTAACAAGTGCTATAAAAAGCCATTAGTTTCACGCTCGTTTGACGAGAGCAAAGGAAGGACCTCAAGGCTTCATATCATCCGAGATGAATGAATCCTATTAATCGTGCGATGAGCGTCACGCCATCAGTGCCGGCATACGATACGTTTTCAGTTTGTTGTATACTTACAGGTTAATAATGAAAAGCAGATTGAGAATAAACTTTAGAAATAATAAACAATTATTGGACGAGGATGAGCAAAATATCGTGATTTGTCAGTGGCGAGCGGATCAATTATTTGCCGATGCCGAAGGCAGAGGCAAATAATTGATCTGCGAGACACTGACAAATCAAGATATTTCGCGAAATCGAGATCAATAATTGTATTATCATTCAACAAGACAATGTGTTTTTGCATTTAACCAGCACGCTTGTTTCACAATTATTTATTCCTACGCCAAGTGCGCGCTTTCATTCCTTCCAAAACTTTAATATTCTGCACAAAAAAAACACAAAATTAGTAAATTCCTCTTTCGCTAATAACTAGTTGCTTTAAAACGAATACATCAACTGATTCGCCAAAAACTACAACGTTCAAAAGGAAGATTCACACTTTTTTCTTTAAAATTTTTAGTCAAAAATCGCAGAAGTTCTGCACTTTAATGGCTTACTAGCCGGCGTTTGAGTTTGAGCTCTAAACAGGTGACTCAACTGCGCACGAGCAGAATTATTCGCAGCAAAACAGCTTCGCGCCGTAATGCGCATGAGCAGACAATTATTCGTAGGCAGTTATTTGCATTGACGTAATGGTCTCTCGGCCAATTAAAACGCCGGATAAAATAACGTGAATGATAACTGGGGTCATTCCCAGTATCGGATTAAAAAGAGCAAATGAACAGTCCCTGAAAAAAGACATCGATTAAGTGGAAGTTACTGGCACTGTTACGTTACATGCTGCCCCTATGAACTAAGAGAAAGGTGTAGCGTAAATAGACGATAACTCTGAACTCTTTTTAAAATCCATCCTCCATTTTAATTCAAAGTCCAATTGAAGCACTTTTAAAATAAAAAAAGAAGGTTATCAACAAATAGCTCGTAAACTCTGGCACAAAACGAGAGAGATTATTCCTTAAATTGGTGTCACTTATCGCCTGATCAGCGAATACTTAACCTGACATATATCATGTTTAGTTTTGATATTTCGCACTTTATGGTAAGTCACTTTTTGCTGAACCAGTGCCTTTTAGTGCCTTTGGAAAATAAATATTTCGAAAACTCCCGAAAATGACGTTCGTATTTCATTCTCTAACCTCAAAGAAATCCATACTTTTCCGTGTTCCGCGGCTCGATATTTCAAGGGCTGATGCTAATTGAAATTTTACTCATATGCTACGTATGCTTTTCACATATTTTTTCATGGGTTTCAAAAGCATTAAGGGTATAAATTATCCGTGACCTTTAACATATCGTAAAGTAATGTGCTAATTAAACAGAACTTCAGTTTGGTTTCATAGAAGACGTTGGGCATTGTGAGAATTCGTAACCATATGGAATAATATATATATCGGAAATTGTTTTAAAGCAAGAGTGAAACACGCTCATAACAACAAACAGAGGCGGGCGGAAGACAGAAGAACCATAGCTTGAGATCGTAACTATTCCAAGAGGAGAATTATTTTTGTGTAAATATCATTTGAATCACTGAATAATTCGGTGTTTGAAACAGGTTTTTCTAAAATTAAAATCAGACCTCGTGTCATTTTAGCGAAGTAACACTTACTGTAAACACCCTTGTAACGCCAAAAAAAACCTGATTCTGTATGTTTTGGAACGGGGTGATTTCATTGGTGCTTTCGAATCATGCGCTAATAATTCAATGGTTTTAATTACAAGTATAGGAAGTTGGGTGTATCCGCGCTGCGCTTCAACACTACTGAAACGACTACCATCTGAGGAATTCTACAGTGTAGAAACCGACGGTAGATGTAGTTAAAGGAGATGAAACGAGAACGAACAAATATAATTAGTGAAGTAATAAGAAACAAAATGTACATTCCCACTTTTCTGTAAATTTACTAAATTTAGGGATCGGTCTTTCTTATATAAAGGCTTCCATCACCTGCTTCGACATGAAGTCTTTGAATCCCCTTCAGATAACTAAGGTACAAGTTTACAAGTGGGTGAAATATTTTAACTTTGTTAAGAAAAAAAGAAGACATGGAAATTTTAAAGGTGAGTACAATTTTTCATGCATCTTTACTTTTAAAAGAATGAGAGAAGATTGAAGCAAATTGCATTTTATAGCTTTTTCAGCGACTCACAAAACTTAAAATTTATTTGTTGCAAGTTACTCATTCAGTCTCTAACTCTTATTAAAACATCAACTCATGTCACTGAATACTGCGCATTTTTCCCTAATGTTACTCTTGACTGTTTAGCGCTAGTTCAAAACCGCAATGTCGCATGTTGTTGATGGTTTTCTTCGTTCTCTTCTATCTCATTGACAATGATTTATTTTGTGATTAGAAATTGAGTGCTGATTCCTGTTGCGCATTAAGGAATTAACTTGTATGACCGTGCTGTTTTTATCGTAGGTTGCGTTTATTTTTGCTGTCTTTTTAAGCCTTGGAAGTGGCCGTACGATCACGTCAGAATCATCTCCCTGGGACACCATCAGCGACGAGTTTCTCGAGGAATCGATACTGGATGAGAAAAACCAAGAAAAAATTGAACAAATCGAAGAACCCAATTCAGCGGGCCGCGAAACTCCCCAGAATTCCAGCGATGACGCAAGCAATAAAGCTACTGAGAACACCCTTGGAACTGCTGTGAATATGACTACCCTTCCTGAAGCAACCGCCAGGAGACTAAGGAGAGATATTGACTGGGAACCTAGCTGTACAATTCCACACTCATACAATATGATAAGACTGCCGAGCGGTAAGCAAGTTAGTAATGCTACGGCATGCCATTTGACTGCGAGTGACCCTCTCAAGTGTACGAGCTCCATTAAAATCCATGGAAAGCGGGCCTGCGAGAAATCTTATGTGAAGATGGAGGGATTGGCGATTGCAGTCTGCAGATGTGCTTCGTAAAATGGGTTCAGAAGTGATAACTAGCTGTGTCTGGAACGCAGCATGGGTATTCATATTGGTCTATAAACTTTATTTAAAACCTGTAATTTCAGAGTATACGTATTTAAGAAAAAAAGGATATAAGAGAATTGAACTAGAAGACGTTGAGCTTATCTCAGTTTCTTTTAAGAGGTACATACTTATGTAAAGAGAGCAGTCAAAGAAAGAAAAAGAAACACTCACTCTTAAGATTATAATTTGGAGATTATACGTAATGAACATAAATTTGAACCAGTCAGAACTTGTAGCGAGGCCTTGCACCGACTGCACCGCGGAAAAACGCGCACAACTGGTGAAAAGCGTGGGAAAAACGTTTTTTAGGAGCGGGAAAACGCTTGAGCGTCAATTTATGACTTAAAAATTGTTGTTTGATAAAAGATTGTAGCCATCTGGTTTTCAAAAGCGTCGAGAAAGTCATTTTTAAGTCGACATCTTTCACGATCAATTGTTAAATGCGAAAAAACAATAACAAGAGTTTAAAATAGTTTCTTGTTCTTTTTATTGGTTGTCTTGAAGACTTGTAAACTCGGGTAAATATCGAGTAACGTCTTTATGCAAGACTATAAACCGCATCAGAATAATGCTCTTTGTAAGAGTTTTGTGTAGTATATTTAATACTGATGTCCTCTGGAAGGAAAAAGTATGTAAATCAATTGCTTTTCAGTACTGTTGCTATTTAGATATATATTTTTGTAAAAAACATTATTTTTCAACATCAAGAAAGAAAATTTTTGTAAAATAAGACAAACTGAGAAATAAAGAAAGCTGTTGCATTGATATATGTGTTGTGCACCTTACTTGTTCTCGTATGGCATTAAATGATTTTGCCAGTTATTCCACAGCCCTAAAACAGTCCCATGGAAATTCACTGTTCTCTCGAATGACGTAGACCAGGGGCGGATCTAGGACTTTTAGTGGTGGATTTATTTTACATAAATTAAAATGCATGTTTCGTTGTTGTTGCACTGACTTCTGGAGCGGGGTTCAAATGACCTGAATGATAGCATCAGTCATGACAAAATATCTAGCAGCTCAATTAAGCTAGCAGGGATGGCGTCAGACAAAGTCGTCTATGATGGAATCAATGTTCAACTCCATGTCATAATTGATGTGAGTTAACAGTAGGTCCGTACCTTCTTTCTTCGGTCACAGTGATGCGAAGGTAAGTCTCAACACGCCTAAGACCACTGATCAACCTTTCATACTCGTACGATGTCACTGGTAAAGTACAGTTCTCTTTCCATTTCAAGTGCCACATGAATAGGATGAGCTGCTGGTGAAGGTATAAAATCCTTTTACAGCTCGGTAGCCTATTTGATGTCGTCCCTAATCAAAGGCCTAGATACGTCTATCGCAGATAGGATGAGTTTCAAAATGTTAGTGGTCTTTTTGCTTGTGACTGCGACTCTTGAGTAATTCGCTCTCTTTAAATAGTGCTGAATTGAAAACCAAGTTGAAGTTGACTTCCTTCTTTTCTATATCTCGCTGTTGCTTGCATAAACATTGAACTATCTGTGAAAAGTAACAAAAAAAATTATAGGCAGTTTTGAAAGAAAAACAGTCTCGTTCCCTTACCCTGATTCAGTGGAACAAGTCGTTTAATTACCGGTTACGAAACTTTGAAATGACATTTCAAAGTTTTCTGAGGCGATAAATGCCTTCCGAAGAGATCTTTCACCGAACTAAACTAGTTGGACGCAAAGCCACATTGTCCACAGGTGGTTTCCGTGCATGGTTTTCTATCGGCTTGGAATCAAAACAAACTGATTTTGGGGGAGATGGAAACCTGGAAAACAAAGTGGAAATCAACAACAAACTCAACCCACATGCATGCAAAGTATAACACTGAGTTCGGGATTTAAAGCCGGACTACAGTATTCTCACCACCTGAACCTTTTCTAGCCATAAGCCACCTTCTTAATTTTTTTTACTCGGTTCACCCGTGAACGGTATCTTTTCAAATAATGTTGTCTATGTTAGAAAAGCAAATACTTATTTCATTTTCACTTACCATCTGATCAGCCAATGCTTAACGTGAAAATATCATGTTTAGTTTTGATATTTTAAACTTTATGGTAAGTTACTTTTTTGCTAAACAAGTGCTTTTTAGTGTCTTTGGAATATAATTACTTTCGAAAACTCCCGCAAATGAAGTTGGAATCCGTTATTGCTGATTTACAGGACATGCTACATCTCTTTCTGAGGTCGAATTTGTATTTAAGTGGAAAGATCCTCTATAGTGCATGAGCCAGAGAGGGTGAATGGTACCACTTAAGGGGACAAAGAGTGACGTACATTTTTGGAAAGCTCTTTACCCTTAGTAAAAGAATATATGTGATAGCATTTGCCAAAGTGTCATCTTCCATGATTTTTCAAGGGGGTGGGGTGAGTAAAATTTTTGGTCCTATCCTGCACTTCCAGTTAATCATGAACTTCTACTGGCCTACCCATCTAGGGTGTGGGGATTTACCTTCTGCAAAATAAGTATAAAAACGACTCTTTTTTCTTTGCGACCCTGTGTTGATAATTTTTTGCACGAAAAAGTTTTTATGAGCCTTCAGTCCGAGACGCTGACCACTTTGCCTCGTGTCTTTGCCACAAGCGGAGTTGTTTCATGTAAGCTGGCATTTCTACTGAAGAAACCGTAAAAATACATAACTGACCCTTCAGACGATTGAAGTGTGTAATGATGAGATTCAGGTAAGATTTTTTAATTGAAATATCAGGCAATTTTTAAGTTAGGTAGAGGGTTAACTGTATTCAGACCGGGCTTTTTTTTGGTCTTGTGGGACCGGAGAGGGCGGATTCCCTCCCCCCCCCCCCCCACCTCTTAACTCCGAGAATATTAAAGCTATGACAACGAAACTTGGAGGGCAGATAATAAGTCTAAAAATGTTTCCATTGAGGTCCACAACGTAAGCTGATGACGTCATATGACGTCACAATAACGATTTGTTTTCAAACGGCGGCCATCTTGGATCCGCCGTCTTGGTTTTCTTAAATTTTCCAAAAACCTTCAAAAACTGCCAAAACTGATCAAGAAGTGATCAAAATCAATCAAAATGTAAAATTTATTTCAAAAAAGTAATGATTTTTGATTAAATAGAGGGAAATTCAAAATTCTGAAAAAAAATTGCATGTCAAAAAGTGGTTGCCATGGTAACGTAAAACTTAATAGACAAGGACTTACTACACCAAAGTGTTTCCAGTTAGATTTTAGGAAAATTCACCAAGTTTAATGGCTTTAGCTTGCTTATTAAAAAAGTTATAATCGTCCAAAGTCCGTGCGGGCCGAATCCCCCCCCCCCCCCCACCGCTGCGGTCTAGATAGGGTTAAAGAAAAGCTTCTTTTGGAAAAAGGAATTTGAAAGCCGCAGGCTTCCAACCACGGTTATTACAACTGCCATTGACAAATGTTCTGTTCACATCCGACGTGCCATTACGGATATGAAGTATACCAAATTATACCACCCCATGGCCAATTCATCGGCGACATGTTGTACCAGACAATTTCCCAGTTCCAAAATGCCTGGTCAGATTCTTCACTGAAGTCCTCCTTGGCGACTGCACCGCAACTAATCCGTCTACAAGAATACAGATGTTGATCACATTTTTCAGCCAAGATCTCATTAATGCAACATCTGTGCCCAAAGAAAGCTCCTAAACACATTCTGTTGTCGTATGGGGTGAAAACGCTGACTGAAAATGTAGAATTAATGCAAATGCTGAATAGACTCGGACATAGTGTGTCCTACTGTCATCTCGAAAAAACTTACACAGCTTTGTGCCTTCGGAAGGTGGCAAACTTAAATCAGAAGGTGTTTCTTCCAGGGACTATTCAACGTACCTAACGTGTTCCCCAACCTGTCATGGGATAACATCGACAGGTTAGAGGAGACACTCACAGGAAAGGGAACCACTCACCGTGTTAATGGAATTGCTGTCTGACTCAAGGCATACGGACCACAACCTCCCAGTATACAGCCTCCAGTTATCAGGAAATTACGAAAGCAGAGGGCCATCACGCAGGAGGTTCAGCCTCTAGACGCATCCATCTCCGGAGACAGGGTAGGACCACTGCCCCTCAGAACAACTACGATTGATTATGGTGGCCGGGAACAGATTTCTAGAAGAAAGGACCTACTTTGGCTTATTGCAAGACTGGTTAGAGGAGACAAACATCTGCTCCCAAGCTGGGCAGGCTTTAACATCACGTTTCATAGCCATGAACCGGTTATGCAAGATGTTGTTGGATATCGTCCTACAATAAATGCTTCCGTGACTCAGCTATCCACAGTCAGTTAGACCTTGCGTAATTCAGAGGATATCAGGAAGATTTTAAATCTCCGTGAGATTGTGGTTTTCATGGACCAAGCACTTTACGCCAAAGCTTGTGAGGACGCCTGGAAGCACAGAGATCTCTAAGCTGAAGTTCTTCTCAGGCTAGGAACTTTCACACAATTTTCAACTTCTATCCACAATTGGCAAACGGTTCCAAGACGCTGGTTCGCGATATGTGCACTGAATCAGGAATAATCGCAAAAGGTTCAGTCTCAGGCGTCCTCGAAGGAGATGTACAATCGTGCGGTTCGAGCTCACAAGTGCATCTATGAGGCCCTACTGCGGGTAATCTGGAAACAGTTCATTGCCTGGAAAACGAAAAACTATCCAAACAAGCTGATGCGCCTACGCGCAATCCACTCTGAAGCTGAAGAAATGGCTAAAACCTTCAGTGTGTCGCAGTACAATAACGTCAATGCCTGGAGCCAATACCTGGAGCATCTCCGCCACAATGGCCTACATCCACCTTGTTGGGGACGTGCTGTTAGGCCTCATCCTTGCATTCCGAGAAGGTAACTTGTTGCTACATCTCTATGCGGTTCATCATATGATCCCATGGTGCTTTGCATACGACAAGTTTAATTATGCAAGACATCTGCTGGTGTACTAAGCACTAATGGCGAACCTTCCAGTGGAATATCCTGATGTACATCAGAATTTTATGGAAGGTCATTTTTCTATGTAGCTAGCAACGGAGTCCGTTAGGGAGGATTCTCGTGGATCACACCATGGAGGTAACTTTCAACAAAGACACAAAGACAGGGATCGTGACAATATTCAGCTTGAAGACCGGCGCTGTAAATAGATTTTACCTTACGGCAGAGTGCAGATGTGCTTTTCTCGATCAGCTCAGGAGTTTAGTACAAGCAAAGCGACCTCAATTTCCCCAAATTGAGATAAAATCACCAAGAATGCCTAAAGATGAAAAGCAAGTATTGGCAGTTGAAGCCCTTATCGACAGCTGGATTAATCCATTCGTAGGAAACCAAGACCTCAACAGCATCTCGACAGCGAAAGAAGCTCCTGCAGATATTTTCATACGACTTACTTCACGCCTGTGAGATTTGAGAACAAGATTTAGAGCAATTCAAGGAGGAAAAGATTCAAAGCTCCCCTCCCAAGAAGAAGTTTTACGATCCTGTGAAGTTAAAAAAACTGAAGATGTTTACGTCACTCAGTAAGAAGAAAGCAGTCTCGTCTCAGGGAAGAACCATGATACTCAAGGCCAACAGATCTCTTTCGGGAGAATGATAATTACCGGACAAAGCCGGAAGATTGAACTAAAGGACATGCTACAACATAGCCTTGGTCCAGTGCCTTGAGCATTGACGTCGACAGCAGAGGATTTTCCTCGGAAGAACAACAAGGCGGCATTGGCTTCTTAACTGCGAAAGAATGTCCAGCTAGCTGACAGGTCACCAAATACCTCAGCTACGGCTGTAGATGGGATGACTCTCGTACAGAAAGTGAGCGTCGAAAGTACCCAATTCGCGTTTGGAAGCCTGGCATCCCCCTTAATGGGCATGGTCTTACTTGAAGGCTTAGATAGCGGTAGGATCAACTTCGTTTTCGACACCTATCAGAAAAAAATTAATTGAGAATACAGTAAGAAGCATGCGAGGGGAAGTGCCTGGAGTGCAAGAAGTGAACATTACCACCCCACAGCTGATTAAGTAATGGAAGAAGTTCCTGAGCCAGGTGAAGAACAAAACAAGCTTGATAAGGTCGAGGAATGGCAAACTGAGCAGTACGTCCAGAGAATTCAGCGGAATAAAAAAGAGCTGTATGTCACCTGTGAGGAGAAATGCTGGAGTATTTCTGGAGTCAGAACAGCGGAAGTGCCGGAGTTATGCAGCTGCAAAGAGGAGGCTGTCACTCGTCTACTGCTACGTGCAAGCTGTTTATGACGCAGTGGTGGTCAGCTCAGATGATACCGATGTGTTTGTGCTGCTTCTGGCCTTTTTCAGTCCATTGATGCCAGTTAGTTCCAGAAATGCAGTACTCAGACACGCACAAGGCAGATTAACATTAGGTAAGTGGCTGCTACTATCGGGGAAGATGTTTATCAGGCTCTCGTTGGTCTTCATTCTGTCACCTGATGTGACACATTTGGTGCTTTTGCTGGTAAAGGCAAACTCCTCGCCCTCAAGATTGTCAGACAATGAAGCAAAACAAGCATTCACTGAGCTGGGTCAATCCTGGGACCTCTCGGAAGACCTTTTCCGGAGCATCGAGAAGGTGACCTGCTCTTTCTACTCATCTGGGGCAAATTCAAGTGACGTGAATGATTTTAGATACAATCTTTTCTTTGCGAAAAATGGAGAGATTGAATCCTACCAGTTACCACCTTGCAAAGACTGCCTGCAAAAGCACACCATACGGGCAAACTATCAAGCGTGTATTTGGAGGCGCCGTCTGCAGTGTAGCCCATTAATCCTTGACCCAGTTGGATTCGTATCGAAGATGGGAAGCTCAGCAGAAAACGAATTTAGGTTAACAATTGACTGGATGGATGGAAAGCCTGCTCCCGAGGCAGTGCTGGAGCTTCTTGCATGTAGATGTCCCAGATCATGCAGACTTTCAGATTGCGTTTGCACAGCAGGATGTGGAAGTCATTGTTTATGGAGATAACGAAGAGGAGGATGAAGGTGGTTACTGAGAAGTCTGCTTATATACCTGATACTTCATTGTTATGTTCCTCGGCCACTCTCCAGGCCTAACTGTCAGTTCCAGGGATTTTTAACTTGTTCATGCATCGAAGAAGTGAAACACAGTTGACTAGCAGTAGTTCCATTTGAATACCTCTGAACTTAGAGTGAGAATCTGGCACATGAAGATTAATGGCTACTCACGAACAAAAAAACTGTGCGAAAGCATGTTTTACTGTGCTAAAACCAAGTCCAGAATAAAGCAGTTTTCAATTGACTGTGGAAAGTAATGTCCATTTGCTTTTGCCTTACTTTGCTCTGCGGTTGGTAAGAAAACAGCACCACTTTCTCAACCAATCAAAAGTGAAACCAAAACCAATCCTGACATGCTCACAATCGTTTCGTGCTTGGCGTCGGTTACATGTATTTGCTTGTCGTTCTGAATGGTTCGTTCCGTTGTTTGTGTCTGTTGTTATTGGGAAGTCACAACGAGACATTTATTCACTCAATTCGCAAAACTACATAAATTATGTAGTGGTCATAAATTATGTTATGTATGATGTATTCGTCAGAGTAATTGCTTTTGTTTTGCTATCACGGCACTCAAGAAAACCACTCTAACACGTGACAGTAGCTTATTGGCTGCCTCAAAGGAAATTATTAAAAAGAAACTTCACATTTCATGATGAAACTTAGTTCTATTTCCAATTTTCATAGCAATTCAAATTAGTAAGAGCAGATGTGATCTACGCAATCCAACTAAATAACAAAATTTGACCTATTGGCAGTGATAGGCCACTTTGTTTAGTTCGAATGAAATCTAGGGGACTGAGTACTAGTTATCAAGGATGCCAAAAAGTGAAATTTTGTTGTCACAGTAGACATTTTTCGGCTGTAAAGTACTGTAATAATGATCTCTAGCAAGTAGGAAAAGATTAAAACATAAAACAATATAATATTATCGAATAAGAAAGCACTAGAAAAAAAAGAATGCGTTTTCGACCATTAAAGCTCACGTGACCAGTCATGTGATTACACCCTGTCCAAAATTATTGATTAAAATGACGTTCTGGTTGACTGAGTTTCATTTTTGACTTCTTTATTTAGTCGTTTTCCCAGTTCCGTACAATAAAGTAAGTAAATTGTGTTGGGAATGCCATGTATAATTCTCACGTTGGAAAATGGCCCAAGGGGGGAGGGGTAAGAAAAGGTGTCATTTTCCCCTTGAAGTTGACACAATTGGCAATGCTATCACTCGGGAATGTAAACTAGGGACGTTGATCTAAATCACCATGGACATTAGCGTTTGTCCTCCTGAGTGGTACCAATCGGCCAAATTTGGGGTCCTGGCTCATGGATTACTATTCAGTGATTCGGGTGACCTTTTACTAAGTAGTACCTGTTGTGTTTGATGGCCAAGAAAGGTTCTTTCCGGTCAATCTCAACTGGGATTTTAGCTAATTCGGTTTGTTTTCTCTTAGACACGAAGGAAGTAAGCATATTGTCGTCAACAGGAAGCAAACTGATATATAGCGCTGTTGTAAGTGGTCAGACGGGTGATAACATAGAGGTTTTGTTTTACTTTGGGCAGTAAACAGTCCGGATTATCCCAATATTTTTAGGACCAATATTTTTCGTGATGACGTCACGAATCTATTGTTCTCCATTAAAATGGCGGCCATTTTTCGAATCTCCCGGGCAACAATGAAATCCTTTGTCCGTGTAGTCACACATGAGCGTCCATCCGGGACTTTTGGTTACGAAACATTGCGAGGAGTCTTCAGTGGCCATTTTGGATGCGAATTGAAAAGGTCTGAGGCAGTGTTATTGCGAATTTTCGGGGAAGAAAAGTTACGATGTAGGGCCCTTTTGTGTCGCGATTTCAAGGTAGGTGAATAATTTTCGTTTTTTACTCGATTCATGTATTTTTTGTGAAGCTCGCGGTATTTTTTGCCGTTTCTTATATCGATAAAATTTCACCATACCAAGTGCCGGCATGGTAGACAAGCTAGATTTTCGGTAGACTTTTCCAGAAGTCAAGGCACGGTTTTTATCCAAAACAGCTGTTCCATGACACTCGAGAGTAACTTGATTGAACTGTGTTGTTTTGACCAGTTTTTGATTTCTTGCTGACGAGAACGGGCTTTTTATGTAATATGTTGTTTTCTTTAGCTCTGAAGTATAACTTAATTATTATGCCATTTATTAAGCTGAAAACTATGCACACATAAATTACTTATGAAAGCAGTTGTGGTCAACACTGATTAAATCTGCCATTTGTTTCAGATCCTGCATTCAGCCAAGAGGCAATTTCAAGGATGAAAATACTGTACTAATTGTTTCCTCAGAATATTCATCTTTGAATAACCAAAATTACAATCAAGAGAAGGTGATTGTCATATTAGTGTACTCTGAATTCTTTATCTCAGAACTGTAACAACAAAATTATGTAGAAAAAATATACTACAAGTAGTCCCTAATTTCTTTTGGGGATAGTTAAATGGGTAACCATGCGAACGAGCAAGAAAAATAGATCCCACGTGTGCTTCACTCATCCAACTATCCATGAGAGATATAAGGGGCTTATTGTGATAACAAACAAAAGCAAAGACATTAATCACTTGTATTCACAATTCAAAACTTCTGGGTGCCTTATTTCTGGCTTGGGAACCTAACATTTCACTGCCTTGGCATTTTTCTTAGGAACCTGCCCTGAAAATGTAACTTTTCAGGCCAATTTACAGTAGGCTCGCTATCTTTTTGTGTCATTTCTGCTTTAAATGTTTCTTTTGGGACTCTAGAGAATCCCCCTCAAGACCTGCTCATGTTTGTTTGAATCTGTCATACGGATGACGTGGTAAAATCTGTGAACTGCTGGAATAACAAAACTTGACTCTTTTTTTGTGCTTGTATTTAAATGGCTATTACAATTGAAGTGTTATGCATCAGTTAATTGCAGCAGTGCCCATTCCTCCCCCCCCCCCCCGGGCACTAGTCAGGCATTTTATTACATTCGAATCCCGGGGGTCGAGTATTAGCCAAACCCAGAGTGTACCCTGGGGCACCTGACATTCTTGTGTTTTCAACCTAACTTGCTGGTGATTAGATAGGTATGGCTTTCCTTCGTTTTTAATGTACCCTGCTGTATTTGAACATTTTTTTGTATACACCATGCCTTTGAGTTGGCTTGGGAGGACATGGACCCTGCTGAAATTGACTGATGCATATTGTTACCATCATTAACATCAACAAGACATTGCATTCTTTGTTATTATTTTATAAGACAAACTTGCTAAAAAATAAAACTAATTTGGGTCAAGTAAAATATTTATTTGTTCGAGTGTTTTATTGGGGTGGATTATTAGATGCAGTCTTAAGCCTCATTTGGCCCCCTAAACATGTCTCCATCCAGTACCACTGGTACTGGCTTGTCTGCTAACAATTTTCTTACTGGCTCTGGCATATTCCTGTCGCCAGAAACTGTTGAACTCATGTTGAGTCGTTTGCAAGATCTTGGTTTACCAACCATTGCGGAAACTCACTGGAGAGAAAATACTGCACATGGTGGATAAAAGGTTGAGAATACTGTACAGGGTGGAAAAAATAAAGAAAGTAGATTTTCAAGACTGCATTTGTTTTGCATACTTTATTTAAATTTCAAAGAAAACCTTGACAAAACCTCAACCTCTTGGTACATTTTTCTTATTCATTCTTATTCACTATTCATTCTTATACATTTTTTTAAAATACAACACAAATAACCCACTCTCCAGCTGATTGAATTTGATGTCAAATTAATCTGAAACTACTGTACATGCACACCAAAAGATCTATTAAAATCAACCAAGAATAAAACTGATGAAGGAATCTTCCCCCTGTCAACCCTGACCCTTTCTGCATTATTCACTGCATATAGTATAAATCTATAGTAGTATATGGACAACAAGGAATACAGTTTTCTTTGAGTTAACTTAAAATTTATTTGAAATGATACGAGGTTACAATATGAAAACATGGGTGTCCTGTCGAATCGCTCGATAGAAGAAGCATTTGTTTGAACATCTAAATCGATTCTGTACTTCAGAAAAATAACGATCCAATAGAATAGGGTGACAATAGAGAGCAGATGTGCTTACCAATTTTATGGGCTCTCTCCAAAGAAAGATAAAAAGTAGTTCTATAAGCCATCGTTGCTCGCAGTTCCAAATTTTGCGTTCGTTGCGCTTTCTTCTGTCCGAGGACAAACTACGTTATCCAAGGAGTTGTGTCTGTGATATTGAATGCAAAAACAACGGTTCTCTTCATGGCAGAACTTTAATTCAATTCGAGCACTCTCGTGATGTATAAGGAACTTACAAAGCTCTCACAGCTCTCGCTTCGTCCGCCATCTTGAATTTTTATGGTTTGTTTTCAAACCCGATACTCGAATCGCACCCTGCATTCTCATTGGTTGAAAATCGAGCCACGCCTGTCCTAAAACATTGGGATAATCCGGACTGGTAAATGTAAGTGGACCCGGAAGTAAAACGATGAAGCACATGTACAAGGAGTGACTCTTTCTGGAAGAGTCATGCAACATATAACGTAATAAAAAAAATCAATTAACAAGTGCTATAAAAAGCCATTAGTTTCACGCTCGTTTGACGAGAGCAAAGGACGGAGTTCAAGGCTTGGTATCATCCGAGATGAATGAATCCTATTAATCGTGCCATGGGCGTCACGCCATCAGTGCATACGATACGTTTTCGAACCTAAGGAATTGTCATTCAGTTTGTTGTATACTTACAGGTTAATAATGAAAAGCAGATTGAGAATAAACTTTAGAAATAACTGGGGTTATTCCCAGTATTGGATTAAAAAGAGCAAATGAACAGTCCCTGAAAAAAGACATATCGATTAAGTGGAAGTTACTGCACTGTTACGTTACATGCTGCCCCTGTGAACTAAGAGAAAGGTGTAGCGTAAATAGACCAAGACTCTTAACTCTTTTTGAAATCCATCCTCCATTTCAGTTCAAAGTCCAACTGAAGCACTTTTAAAATAAAAAAAGAAGGCTATCAACAAATAACCTGTAAACTCTGGCACAAAACGAGAGAGATAATTCCGGAAATTGGCGTCACTTATCGCCTGATCAGCGAATAGTTAACCTGACATATATCATGTTTAGTTTTGATATTTCGCACTTTATGGTAAGTCACTTTTTGCTAAACCAGTGCCTTTCAGTACCTCTGGAAAATAAATACTTTCGAAAACTCCCAAAAATGACGTTCGTATTTCATTCTCTCACCTCAAAGAAAACCATACTTTTCCGTGTCCCGCGGCACGACATTTCAATGGCTAATGCTAATTGAAATTTTACTCATATGCTACGTATGCTTTTCACATATTTTTTCATGCGTTTCAAAAGCATTAAGGGTATAAATTATCCGTGACCTTTAACATATCTTGAAGTAATGTGCTAATTAAACAGAATTTCAGTTTAGTTTCAGAGAAGACGTTGGGCATTGTGAGAATTCGTAACCATATGGAAAAATATATATATCGGAAATTGTCTTAAGGCAAGAGTGAAACACGCTCATAACAACAGACGCGGGCGGAAGACAGAAGAGCCATAACTTGAGATCGTAACTATTCCAAGAGGAGAATTTTTGTGTAAATATCATTTGAATCACTGAATAATTCTGTGTTTGGAACAGATTTTTTTAAAAATTCGCCAAAAAAACCTGATTCTGTATGTTTTGGAACGGGGTGATTTCATTGGTGCTTTCGAATCATGCGGTAATAATTCCATGGTTTTGTATTACAAGTATAGGAAGTTGGGGGTATCCGCGCTGCGCTTCAACATTACTGAAACGACTACTATCTGAGGAATTCTACCTCAACAGTGTAGAAACCGACGGCAGATGTAATTAAAGGAGATGAAACGAGAGCGAACAAATATAATTAGTGAAGTAAACAAAATGTACATTCCCACTTTCCCGTAAATTTACCAAATTTAGGGATCAGTCTTTCTTATATAAAGGCTTCCATCACCTGCTTCGACATGAAGTCTTTGAATCCCCTTCAGATAACTAAGGTACAAGTTTACAAGTGGGTGAAATATTTTAACTTTGTTAAGAAAAAAAGAAGACATGGAAATTTTAAAGGTGAGTACAATTTTTCACGCATCTTTACTTTTAAAAGAATGAGAGAAGATTGAAGCAAATTGCATTTTATAGCTTTTTCAGCAACTCACAAAGCTTAAAATTTATTTGTTACAAGTTACTCATTCAGTCTCTAACTCTTATTAAAACATCAACTCTTGTCACTGAATACTGCGCATTTTTCCCTAATTGTACTCTGACTGTTTAGCGCTAGATCAAAACCGCAATGTCGCATGTTGTTGATGGTTTTCTTCGTTCTCTTCTATCTCATTGACGATGATTTATTTTGTGATTAGAAATTGAGTGCTGATTCCTGTTGCGCATTAAGGAATTAACTTGTATGACCGTGCTGTTTTTTATTGTAGGTTGCGTTTATTTTTGCTGTCTTTTTAAGCCTTGGAAGTGGCCATACGATCTCGTCAGAATCATCTCCCTGGGACACCATCAGCGACGAGTTTCTCGAGGAATTGATACTGGATGAGAAAAACGAAGAAAAAACTGCACAAATCGAAGAACCCAATTCAGCGGGCCGCGAAACTCCCCAGAATTCCAGCGATGACGCAAGCAATAAAGCTACTGAGAACACGCTTGGAACTGCTGTGAATATGACTACCCTTCCTGAAGCAACCGCCGGGAGACTAAGGAGAGATATTGACTGGGAACCTAGCTGTACAATTCCACACTCATACAATATGATAAGACTGCCGAGCGGTAAGCAAGTTAGTAATGCTACGGCATGCCATTTGACTGCGAGTGACCCTCTCAAGTGTACGAGCTCCATTAAAATCCATGGAAAGCGGGCCTGCGAGAAATCTTATGTGAAGATGGAGGGATTGGCGATTGCAGTCTGCAGATGTGCTTCGTAAAATGGGTTCAGAAGTGATAACTAGCTGTGTCTGGAACGCAGCATGGCTATTCATATTGGTCTATAAACTTTATTTAAAACCTGTAATTTAAGAGTATACGTATTTAAGAAAAAAAAGGATATAAGAGAATTGAACTAGAAGACGTTGAGCTTATCTCAGTTTCTTTTAAGCGGTACATACTTATGTAAAGAAAGCATTCAAAGAAAGAAAAAGAAACACTCACTCTTAAGATTATAATTTGGAGATTATACGTAATGAACATAAATTCGAACCAGTCAGAACTTGTAGCGAGGCCTTGCACCGACTGCACCGCGGAAAAACGCGCACAACTGGTAAAAAGCGTGGGAAAAACGTTTTTTAGGAGCGGGAAAACGTTTGAGCGGCAATTTATGACTTAAAGATTGTTGTTCGATAAAAGATTGTAGCCATCTGGTTTTCAAAAGCGTCGAGAAAGTCATTTTTAAGTCGACATCTTTCACGATCAATTGTTTAATGCGAAAAAACAATAACAAGAGTTTAAAATAGTTTCTTGTTCTTTTTATTGGTTGTCTTGAAGACTTGTAAACTCGGGTAAATATCGAGTTACGTCTTTATACAAGACTATAAACCGCATCAGAATAATGCTCTTTGTAAGAGTTTTGTGTAGTATATTTAATACTGATGTCCTCTGGAAGGAAAAAGTATGCAAATCAATTGCTTTTCAGTACTGTTGCTATTTAGATATACTTTTGTAAAAAACACTATTTTTCAACATCAAGAAAGATACTTTTTGTAAAATAAGACAAACTGAGAAATAAAGAAAGCTGTTGCATTGATATATGTGTTGTGCACCTTATTTGTTCTCGTATGGCATTAGATGATTTTGCCAGTTATTCCACAGCCCCAAAACAGTCCCATGGAAATTCACTGTTCTCTCAAATGACGTAGACCAGGGGCGGATCTAGGATTTTTAGTGGTGGGTTCATTTTACATAAATTAAAATGCATGTTTCGTTGTTGTTGCACTGACTTCCTGAACGGGGTTCAAATGACCAGAATGATAGCATCAGTCATGACAAAATATCTAGCAGCTCAATTAAGCTAGCAGGGATGGCGTCAGACAAAGTCGTCTATGATGGAATCAATGTTCAACTCCATGTCATAATTGATGTGAGTTAACAGTAGTCCCTACCTTCTTTCCTCGGTCACAGTAATGCGACGGTAAGTCTCAACACGCCTAAGACCACTGATCGACCTTTCATACTCGCACGATGTCAATGGTAAAGTACAGTTCTCTTTCCATTTCAAGTGCCACATGTGACGTTTTGCGAAGGCATAAAATCCTCCTTTCTCTTTGTTAGTCGTCTTTTTGCTTGTTCCGAAAAATGTGATTATGACTGCGACTCTTGAGTAATTCGCTCTCTTTAAATAGTGCTGAATTGAAAATCAAGTTGAAGTTGCCTCCCTTCTTTTCTAAATCTCGCTGTTGCTTGCATAAACATTGGAACTATCCGTGAAAAGTAACCAACAAAAAGGCAGTTTTGAAAGAACAGTCTCGTTCCCTTACCCTGATTCAGCGGAACACGTCGTTTAATTACCGGTTACGAAACTTTGAAATGACATTTCAAAGTTTTCTGAGGCGATTAATGCCTTCCGAAGAGATCTTTCGCCGAAACTAAACTAGTTGGACACAAAGCCACATTGTCCGCAGGTGGTTTCAGTGTATGGTTTTTTATCGGCTTGGAATCAAAACAAACCGATTTTGGGGAGATGGAAACCTGGAAAACAAAGTGGAAATCAACAACAAGAAATTCTGAAGAATTTACAGGCGGCGCATAGTCTCTCACCCCCCTCCCCCCTCCCCTTTTCTTAAGGAAAAAAGGTTTAACTTTAGTAGTTCGTGGTTTCCGGTGACCTGTTATAGACAATTTGCACTTCCGGTATGTAAGGATTAAAAATGTATGTATGCAACTTGAGAACTTTGTTTGTTTGTAACCAGTGACCTCTGTACGACTCTTTCAAATCGTTCTTAAACCGTGATATCCTTGGGCTACAACAGGCGGAAACGCTTTTTGCTCAAAACCCTTTACTTCTCCTCTTTTGAGCTCAAACTTCATTTTGTCTAGTATTCTTGATTTCACGTAGGGATTCAGACCAATTTTTTATCGCCAGGAAGCTGTGTTTCTAGAGACATCTGGAAAACATGCTCACCTCAATGCTGAGATAGCTAACCGACTCGTGACGTTTATATTTTTGCGTGTTAACCCGTGCTCTAATACAGACTGAAATGAATGAAACTTTATTAAATTAGTTTGAAACCATGGAAGGACATAAACGAAAGACTGAGAGGTCTTAGACAAGTTTAATTTTTTAATTTAATTTTAATTTTATCCCATTTTCTTTGCACAAAGTAATATAAACAAAACATATAGATTTACATAAATAAAAAGTACGTAACTATATAGTAAGTTACGATGACAGAAAAAAAAATTATTAAATGTGTGCAAAAGAGGAAGGCTAGAGAGGAACTAACGACCCATTCGAGCTAGTCCACCTTAAAATTACAGGACAGTAATAAAATTGAACAAAATAATGACTAATAATTAATTATTGAAATGTATATAGCAAAAATTAGAGCTAGAACATCATGACACCCATGTAGCTCTGGGATTGTCAGGATCAAAACCTATATTTTTGTAGTAATCCTCGCATTGTTTTTTAAAACTAGAGATTCCAAGGTTGCTTATTCTAATATTATCTGGTAAATTGTTCCATAGATATGGTATACGATTAAAGAAAGTAGCTTTGAAAAGTTCTGTTCTATATACATTAAGTTTAATGCTTAAGTTTATTGCTTGAAAAAGGCGATCTTCACCGTGCAGAGTGAGCACTTGTCAAAGTTGAATGCCACTAAGGTGTCAATATCCCTCTGGAATTGCGCACAGTCCAAGGGCGATCTTATTGTACGAAAACACTTGGCGTCGTCCGCAAAAAGTGCTAATGTGGTGGACCCTTGATGCCGTACTGATCCAATTTACATATCAAGAGTGAATGTGACACAGAGTCAAATGCCTTCGAGAAATCCAAAAATGTAACATCAGTTTGATAACCTTGGTCGATGGTTTTAGTTAAACGATGTACGGTGTCCAATAGCTGTGTTACGGTGGAACGTCCCTTAACAAACCCATGCTGTAGTGGATGGATCCTATCAGCTATGAAATCAAAAAGTTTGTCAAAAACACAACGTTCAGTAATTTTTGAAACAAGACTCAGTAGAGAAATCGGTCTGTAGTTGGTAACCTCATCTTTCTTCCCTTTTTTAAACACAGGAACAATATTAGCTCTTTTCCAGTCCTTTGGGACTTCACCAGTTTGTAGAGATAGATTTATTAAATGGGTGAGTGAAGGCGCGATTTCTAAAGCACATTCTTTTAGAATTCTCCCTGGGATTTGATCCGGTCCACATGCTTTATTTGGGTTGATTGCTTTTAATGCCTTTGTTACTTCATCAATGCTTGCTTGAATCATGTGAAGCTCATTACTATTCATATTTGTGGTAGTAGCAGTGTTTTTTGACGTATGTAGATTGGTTTTCTGGAACACGGAGGCGAAGAAACGATTAAATAAATCAGCTTTGGCTTTCGGTGTAGAAGCTTTATGATTGTTCAAACTAACCACTTTTTAGGTATCCTAGGTGACTTGGTTTTAGCTCCATAAAATGGCCAGAATCTTTTAGGGTTGTCTTTAAGCTCCGACTGCAAGTTCATCAGAAATTCCCGGTATTTTCGTTTGGTGGAGGTTTTTATTTGTTTCCGTAGTAACTTATATGCATCCCAATGTGTTGCTGAATTGGATCGTTTAGCTCTCCTCTATAATCGAACTTTTTGTCTTGACATTTTGATAATTTCACTGTCAATCCATTTCGGAGATTTAGCGTCTTTGAGTCGTATTTTTGGAATGTGGGAATCTACTGCATTTAGGAATAAATCACGCCAGCTTTCCCAGGTTTGATCAATGTCATTCTCAACAAAGCCTATGTCCAGCTGCGTAACTGAGAGAAATTGCTTGAGGCCTTCAAAGTCAGCCTTCTTGAAGTTATAAACATAGCGAGCTATTCGCTCTCTCTTAAGTATGGTCTTGATTTTAAACTGGACTCCAAGGTGATCGGTAGTCAATTGACTGTCGAAGGTCGCCATATCAGATATGCGCTCAGGTTGATTTGTAAACACAAGATCAAGAATGTTACTGGTGTTGTTATGGATCCTTGTTGGAGCATGGTTCATTTGAATCAAATAAGAGTCATTAATAATCTCACAAAATAGACTGTTGATATTGTCAAGGCCAGGAGCTTGTTGATAATCCCAATTAATATCAGGAAGGTTATAATCTCCACACAGATAGAGGGGAGCTGATTCACATTCTGCGGCGTTAAGGAAGTTCTTCAGTTCCATCAAATAATCGTCCTTTGTCGATGGAGGGCGATAATAACTTAGTCTCAAGATCGCTCCGACGAGTAGCATGAATATCACTTTTTACAGCTATGAGAACTCCTCCACCTCTTTTATTCTTGCTTCTGTCACGACGGTGGATGTCATAACCCGTCGGTAAACTTTCGTAATCCAATATGGCTGGCGTAAGCCAAGTTTCGGTAATGATCACAATATCCACATTCTTTGAGTAAACTGACGCTTGAAAGTCCATTAGCTTATTAACAAGGCTACGGACATTCAGTAACATTACGGATAGTGTAGATTGAAGCCTGGTGTTGGTGTTTTGAGGCCAAGGTAGTGGATGAACGTCACCACTTCGAAGAAGAAGATCAAAACTTGGATTGAAAGTAGCAGTTGAATTTGAGTAAAATGCAAGTCTTCGCTTAAAATACTTTATCTTGGAAGAGTGAACTCCATTATTATCCCTTGATTGACTACGGGAATAAGTATTCAACTCAGATAGCGAGTTAAAAAGGAGAAAGACGAAGAGAAAGACGAAGAGAAGTCCGACACGCATGGACGCCATGAATGTATGGATGAAAGATCAAAATTCAATGCCCATCCATCAAGAACCAAAATTCTAAAAATTGGGCAGAACCGAAAAGCCGAAATGTATTTCTGACCCGGTGCGACGGAATCAACTTAGATTGGTGATACTCAGGCCTTGTTTGTTATTTGATTGAGATTTCATCACCACCGAATTTTTTGTTTACTGTTTTGCTTTTTTTTTTAGTGTTATAGTTTTTTGGGACGCTATTTATTAAACTATAGAAGTTAGTTCCAGCTTTGATTTTGTAAGGGCCTGGTTTACAGTGCCAGTTATAGATTGCTTTCCGTCTCGTGCACTGAGAGAACGCACGTGAGCGCGGATGGGCATTGGACGCGCACAACTCCCAGGTTCTCGCTAGCATTTGTAAACGCTGCCCCTTAAAAACGAAATGTCCTCAAAAACAGCGAAATAAACATTTCAACGCTTACCTTTACTCAACTTCGATACACCGCGAAACTCAAAACAACAAAATTAAGCTTCACATGCAAAAATGGTCATGTCACCAACAAATCGTCCGGTATTTGAAACATTAGCTTTCAATCTCGTAAAATCCACGACATTATAACGAGCCTGATTGTTTAGAACCCGCTGTTTAGATTGTTTAGGAGACTAAGTCTACTGACTTCCGTAAATTCAGGAATGTGCGTTGCATTTTATGAGACGGCAGCGACGTGCCTAGGTACGTCGCGCCGCCTAACAAACTCAACCCACATACATGCATAGTATAACACTGAGTTCGGGATTTAAAGGCGGACTACAGTATTCTCACCACCTGAATCTTTTCTACCCATAAGCCACCTTCTTAAGTTTTTTTACTCGGTTCACCCGTGAACAGTATCTTTTCAAATAATGTTGTCTATGAAATTATGAATACATGAAATTCATATATTTGAACTGCGGAATGAAGAATATCAATGTTAGAAAAGCAAATACTTATTTTCACTTATCATCTGATCAGCCAATACTTAACGTGAAAATATCATGTTTAGTTTTGGTATTTTAAACTTTATGGTAAGTCCCTTTTTTGCTAAACAAGTGCTTTTTAGTGTCTTTGGAGTATAATTACTTTCGAAAACTCCCGCAAATGACGTTGGAATCCGTTATTGCTGATTTACAGGACATGCTACATCTCTTTCTGAGGTCGAATTTGTATTTAAGTGGAGAGATCCTCTATTCAGTGATTCGGGTAACCTTTTACTAAATAGTACCTGTTGTGTTTGATGGCCAAGAAAGGTTCTTTCCGGTCAATCTCAACTGGGATTTTAGCCAATTCGGTGTGTTTTCTCTAAGACACGAAGGAAGTAAGCATATTGTCATCAACAGGAAGCAAACTGATATATAGAGCTGTTGTAAGTGGTCAGACTGGTGATAACATAGAGGTTTTGTTTTACTTTGGGCAGTAAATGTAAGTGGACCCAGAAGTAAAACGATGAAGCACATGTACAAGGAGTGACTCTTTCTGGAAGAGTCATGCAACATATCGTAATAAAAAAAAAATTTAAAGCAGTTTGTGGAACTAGGCAGTTTACCACTACCTGTATCACTAGATGCTCTAGATGAAGGGAATGGTGTAGAAAATGCGCTTCTGCATCATAACGCTTGCTGGCACAAGAGCGGTGGCTCCAAGTTTAACGTTACCAAACTAAAAAGAGCTCAGAAGCGACAGGCAAACACATCAGAATCAATAAGTAACATTCCTCCAAAACGGACACACAAAAGTCTTCAATGTACCGCTTCAAAATCAACCTGCTTCTTTTGCGAAGAACAAGGATCCAAAGAGCGCCATCACAGTGTTTGCACTTTCAGTCTAGATTTTCGAGTACGTCAAATTGCCATGGAACTGCAAGATGAGAAGTTCTTGGCAGGTGACATGGTTTCACAAGAAGCTAAATATCACAAACCATGTTTGACAACACTGAGCATCCAAGCCCGTTCAAGAGCATCCGAGGAGGCAAAAGTAAAGGACGATGAAAGACTCGCTCACGGAATTGTCCTTGCAGAGTTAATTTCATACATAGAAGAAAGTAGAGCTGAAAGTAAGGGCGTTTTAGTGTTTAAGATGAAAAAGCTGTCGGAAATGTATTCATCTAGACTTAAGCAACTAGGCATTGTTGAGGCGGGCACTTTGCATTCAACTAGACTCGAGAAAGGATACTAGCAAGTATTCCTAGTCTTCGGGCCTACACGCAAGGTCGGGATACGTTGCTGGCTTTTGATAGTGACATTGGAGCAGCACTACAGCAAGTTTGTGAAGAAGACAAAGACACTGATACAAACTGCCTTGCAAAGGCAGCCACCATCATCAGGAAAGAAATGTTGGCTTTCAAGTCTTGTTTTAAGGGGACATTTGAAAAAACGTGTCAAGGAGACTCTGTCCCGCCTTCTCTGGTGTCTTTGGTGAAAATGATTTTGTATGGGCCAAACATTGTTAGTCAACTCGCAAACTACTCATCTCAAGCAGCGCTCACCATTGCCCAATTACTTCAGTTCAACTGCTATTCTCGTCGCCGAGAGTCAAGTTCAAACTAAGATCGCCATAGCAAGGACCGAGAAACACCTCTACCTCTTTATGTTGAATTGTCTGTCCATGCCCAAACCTGCAAACGAGAGCTCGTCGACACCTTTTTCAAATTAGGCATTTCCATTTCCTATGATCGTGTTCTCGGCATCTCAACTGAAATTGGAAACTCTGTCTGTCGTAGGTTTGAAGAAGATGGTGTTGTGTGTCCCATTAAACTACGAAAAGGCCTGTTTACAACTTCAGCCATAGACAACATCGATCACAGCCCCAGCTCAAACACAGCCCAGGGGTCTTTTCATGGAACTGGCATTTCCTTGTTTCAAAACATATCTGATGGTAATCCAGGATGTGAGCGAGAGGCACTAGTCATGACAAATGACACTGGATCAGCCGCTAAATCAATTTTTTCTTTACCAGAGTGGTATGTTGAGGTACCCCCATCTGTTCTTAAATGTGAAAAAGCACAACCACCAGATATGGGGAAGCCCTAAGTCACCGACGGTCGTTTTCTATCAAGGGCAAGGAGTGAAGAATATGGATGGCTTGATCGAGTGAAGATATCAGTAAATCGAGAATCATATCAGGGCGAGACACCAGTAGCTTGGGCAGGACATCATGCTAGCATACAGCCGAAGCAAGCAGTAATGCCGCATTCACATCGCTGCTTCCTTTATTCCCAGATGAGGCTAAGAGTGTGCCAATGATTCAGTACTCAATGAATGTGATCAAGAAAGCGACAGAACACCTTAACCCTGGTCAGGTTCCAGTCATAGCAGTTGATCAACCTTTGTACAGCGTAGCCAAGAAAATCCAATGGAACTGGCCTGAGTCCCATGGTGAGCAGCATTTTGTTTTCATTCTTGGAGGCCTTCATATCGAAATGGCTGCCCTTTCAGTTCTCGGAGGCTGGCTAGAAGACAGCGGGTAGACAAGCGCTCTCATACAAGCTAACATTGCATCACCCGGGGTTGTGAATTCTTTCCTCAAAGGCTCAAATGTCAAGCGAACCCGGCGTGCTCATCAGGTGACATATGATCAGTATAAGGAGACAGAAACCCTCGAAGATTAGTTCTCTCCTTTAGTGACTAGTGCAAAGGAAAGACACAATCCTCGCCACAATTTCATTTCTGGTACATGACACTACAGCTGGAACTGCTGTATCTTGTATTCGTGCGATCACTGCGCACATCTAGCCTTCCTCTCTACCTTGATGCTCTTCGAAAGTTAACACCTTGGTTTTTCGCTCTTGACCACATGAACTATTCAAGATGGGTACCAGTCCACCTCTATGACATGCTAACTCTAAGAAAGAGGCTCCCCCAGACCTATGCACATCTTCTCAATGGTGGAGTTACAGTTCAGAAAACTGCCAAAGCTTTTTCTGCAATTGCCATTGACCAGGCACATGAGCAGAACAATGGAATGGTGAAGGGTGATGGTGGAGCTGTTGGGCTGACAGAAAACCCTGCCGCTCTTCGTCGCTGGATGATTTCTGGCCCAGAAGTGGCAAGGTTGATAGCAGAGTTTGAAGCTTCCCCAGAAGCAGACAAGGAAACAAAACCAGGATCTTTAAGGCATCACGAAGAGGCAAAAAGCACCCAGCTGTCTTTTGCTAAGGATGTGAAGTCATTAACCTCGGTCACTGATGACATGGGAAACCCTTTCACTGAAGAAAGTGGGGATCTTCTCGTTCTTGACACAAAAGATCTAGCTGACTCTTCTGTACTGAAAACAGTAGAAGAGGCCGAAGCTCTTGGACGAGAACAGTTTGAAACATTTGTCAAGGAGAGATTAAGTGAGGAAAGAACAAAGAGCGTGCATGGTCCCATTAAGAAGAACAAGCTTTCATTGTTCAGAAGCCCTCGTCAGAAAGAGCCATCCAAAGTTAAGCAACAAATCTCCTCTTTAAAGAGTGACTGTGAACTATTTTCAAGGTTGTTTATAGTTTGTCAAACAAGAGAAGGAGACCTGGACGAGGTTTTTGAACATGAAAA